>OX421971.1:73244386-73839386 GCA_949128135.1 Parasteatoda lunata
TATATATATATATATATATATATATATATATATATATATATATATATATATATATATATATATATATATATATATACATATATATATATATATATGTATATATATATATATATATATATATATATATATATATATATATATATATATATATATATTTATATATATATATATATATATATATATATATATTTTTATATATATATATATATATATATATATATATATATATATATATATATATATATATAATATATATATATATATATATATATATATATATATATATATATATAATATATATATATATATATATATATATATATATATATTATAATATATATATATATATATATATATATTATATATATATATATATATATATATATATATATATCTTGTCATCTTCGATAATTAATGATAATGGAAGATACTTATCATTGTTATTTTTTTCAAAAATATAGACAGTGTCTTGTTAGTTTAACTATTTAAACATATTTAACTTTCAATATAATGCTTTTATTTGTAGCGAATATTAACGCTCCAAATAAGCTGAAATATTCCACACTAAATTATATTTTTAAGGTAGACTTTCAATTTACTGGTATTGTTGAGAAATGCGTAGCTCCGAAATAGCGAATATGACAAAAAATCTAATTTAAAAAAATTTGAATAAAATTTTTAAACATATTATTGAAAATGTAAAATTAAGCAATAGGATATTAAAAAGAAACATTAAAAGTTGGTATTTTTCAAACTATATGCTGTTAAGACTTTTGCATGCTTAGTCATGGGTTAATGTAATTCATCAACAAAAAAAAATCAATTTCCAGTAAGTTATGAATTTTTCCAATTGAATTTTTTTATATTTCTTTATTATTAAAAGTATATCTCTATAATCAATTAGAAAAATTAAACAAAAATTTTTGACAATGAGTAAAAAAAAGTGCTTGTTAATGAAAATTTAAAAGCACTAATTATTAAAAAATAAGTGATACTACTACAAAAGAATTTTTTTTAATTTTAAATTAAAAAATGCTCTCCCTCATGAGGATATAAAGGAAAATAGTGTTAAATGGGTAATTTTTTAATTATTTTTATAAAAAATATTGTCTTGGCTCTAAAAAAATAAGAAACATTTTGGACTGTTTGATACTTGGCTTTTCAAAAAAAAAAAAATTGCTTTCGCATCCCTGTTAGTGGGAAAGTGCAATTTCAATCTATAAAAGTGAAAATTCAATAAAAGTGCGAATTTATGGAATGGAGGTAACAGGCAGTAGAAATATTTCGTAATTGTTCATTTTAAGTGCATGACGTAAATGTATTAATATTTCGTTGTCGTATCAATATTTGCAAAATGTATTAATATTTGCACAGTTAAAAAACTATTTTACTTTTTAATTATTGAAGAACGTTTTTAAATAAGTATTCTTTTGATTAGTGATTCTAGTTACTTATTCTGCTTGTTTTTTTTATAATTTAAATCAGTAATTGATTAAGTTTATAATGAAGTCATTCAACTCTCTCTTGAGTCTCTAAAAAAATTTGTGACACTTTAGAACAGTGTCTCTTAAAAAAAGAACAAACGGGCGTATCAACTAACGTTTTATACCCACTTAAGCCGATAAAAATAATCAGTTGAGGCATGTCTGGTCACGTAATATTGAACTTAAGAGGGATTAAAAGAGATTATTATTGAGGGATTAAAAGAATGATATTTACTCAAGAAGTGGTGAAGTCCAATGGAAGTTTTTTGCAGTTATATTATATACAGGAAGTGTATTTTACCTGTCAAAATAATATTTTTTTTTACAAATTATACTACTCTCATTAAGAATTAAGAGGTAAGAACAGTTTAAGACATTATCTCAGATAGTCAACATGACGAGAAAAAAACTTTATGTTTATTTTAAAAAAATATTGTTATTTTTCGTTTTTAGAGTTTTATTTTTCTTTTGTTTAAAGCTTTTAATTTTTTTTTGCTATGCATCAAAACAGCGGAAATTTTGAAGAGATTCATATACAACAACATCCCTTTTTCTGTCTTTCTTAGTTCATTTTTAATTCCGTTTTGTGAGATGATCTTAAATATAGATTTTGAGTTGTTTGTTGGTCTGCATGTATTGTCATGTTAAATCATGAAAAGAGCTTTCGAACTTTTTTTATATCTTTTGGAGGCAACGATTGCAGTTTAAAATGATGAAGATTGAATTGATCTAAAATAAGTTTGCAAAACAATTAAAAGCTTAAGAGTCCTTCATAATCATGCCACACGTTAATCACAGTTTTCAAGCTATTCAAATTCTAATTATATTTGAACGTTATTTAAATTCTAATTATGTTTGAACGTAAAAAATAGAAAAGAGATTCTATGGCAATATGCCATATAAGCCAAAATATACCCCAAATTCCTGAAACTCAATAACAAATATACCTTTTCAGATATATGATCTTTGATTTATTTGAAAGTAGGTTAGTTCAGCAAGCATTAGGTCATTTCTTAAGGCAGGAGATTTAAATTATTGCATAACATAAAATGTAACAAATAAAGTCAACTAAACTACCCAATAACGATAGTGTTTCGAAAACACTTTTTTGCGTTAAATTTCAAAGAGGAAAACATATTTAAAATAACCAAAAGTAAAATGCATCTCTGTTTTATTCACCATACTTGTATGCTTTCAAGTACTAGAACACTCCTAAACATGTCAAAGATATATACTCTACGAAACAAGAGTACATTAATTTGAAAAATACCCAATATTTCTTTATTCCCAAAGGAATAAATAAAGAATCTTAGAAAATGAAATATCTTTTCCAAATAATATTTCAAACGGATTTGGTTTATTTTCTAAGAGAGTTTTTCCTTTTTGCAGGAGCAGGAAAAACACAGCATTTCTTAAAAAATGCTATGTTTACTCAATTCATTTACTGCGTTTTCAAAATGTTTTTATTTTATTTTAAACACGTGAAAAACTATAAAGTAAATTTTATTTTTGTAAGTTACTTATATGCTAAGAAAACTATATATTTATGTTATTTATTAACACACGTAATGTTATTGCATTAAAAATTGTTGTAGAGCCATAAGTATTAATTCATTACATTTATTAAAGAGAGATTAAGACATGTTTTCGAAATATTTATTATGGATGACCTTTTTTTATAACATTTTTATTACTACAGTTGCTTTCAATCTTCATAATTTAAGAGATTAAATAATTAAATTTTAAGTTATATATTACTTTTATCTATAACAAGTCATTATACTTTAAGCAATCAGAAATGGATGAAAGTATAGATTTGCTTAAGCAATGCATACGACAATAAACGAAATTGAAAAAAAAAAATTATCAGTTAAATTTTGAAATAATTAATGATCAAGGTTAAGCAGATATTGACTATATTCTTTCCTTGATAGCCAAAAAATTCTTCTTGACATCCCATATTTGCTTATTTTATGTCAAAAAAACAAAATATTCATGTAATCAAATGATGTACAAACAAAATTCAGGAAGTCATTCCGATTAAATCTTTACAAAATTATAAGAAGTAAATGTGAGTTTTAGAAAACTTTGGCACGCTTTAGTTCATAACGCAAACTTGCTTAATTTGTTATGCTCTCTGTAAATATCACCTCAATAGATTAGGCATGCTACACACTGAGGGAGCGAACGATAAGTAAGATACGAGAGGCAGATTCCTATACTTTAGCATTAGCAATCATAACATTACCTTTGTGCATCATAAATCTAAAAATATAGAAATTCGCTACCTGTATCTCTCTTTTTATCACTTGCTTCCTCAGTGTGTGGCCAGCCTTATAGTACATAATAAAAATAAATAAGCACTTAAAAACCATTGTAAAACATATTTAACATTAGAATAAAAGTAAATCTACGCGTAAAAAACCTTTTTGATGCTGTTAAATGATCAATGTGCATAATTTAATTATCTAACTTATTAATATTTTGTTGGAAAAGTACTAAGAAACCAAAATGGAAGTAGGATATATTTGTGCTATGAATAAATAAGACCAAACAACATTAATAAAGAGTGTCTATTTCCTGTGAAATTATTTGTCCTTTATTAGCTTTAATAAGAAGTACGATAAATTATTTTACCTGCATATTATAGATTTAGAGCAGTAGAAAATTCTTTGCAATAAAATATTTAAAATAATAGAAGTATAAATAAAATTTTCTACGCAATAGACATAGAAACTTGACTACCTTTGCTGCCCCACAGAGACAATATCGTAAGAAATTGTTTTCAGTTGAAGTCTGGAATCACTGACAGCTGTCATTGAGCGTGTGAGTAGCCACTTTGTGAAGTGAACGAGAGTGTGCGGTGTTGGATCTTGTAAAGAGCTCGACTTCGCTTGCAAGTCGTAGAGCTACCAGTGTGGGGGAGCCTTCCTCTCGCCGGAAGATCAAAATTGTGACGGCATATCTTTGGACCATCTTCATGGTTATTTTCCAGACCGTCGCTTATAACCTATAGTGCAGCCCTAGCATGACGTAAATAAAGTGCTACTACTATACCTTCACCTTTAAAATTTCAGAGAAAAATGATTAAATAATAGTTTATTTAATTGTTATTTTACCATGGTCAACTCAAACAGTCCAATTGCTATAAAAATGGCATTGAAACTGACTGATAACTGGGGGAAAAACCGTTTATTTTCGAATCAAATACGGTCAAACAATCAGAATTTAATTTGCGCCAACTAAGCCAATTTAATGCATCTTTCTCTTTTCTATTTTATATTTTTTTCTTAAATAAATATTTATTTTCTAAAATTATTTACAGTCAACTTCTTTAAATTATCCAGTATAATATTAGCTTGCGCACATCCATTTTCGGGCCCATCCTTGGTATCTAAAAAATCAAACGCACTTCAGTAATGCAGTAAGAACGCACTTTAATACATAACTCCTCTAGTTATGCTATCTCAATTTGCGCTTTTGTTTTCATATTTTGCAATCTGGCAATCTTGTGACGAAAATATTTTAAATAATTCTTGAAAAATTTCCCGTTCATGTAAGTTCATTTGATTTCGCTACTCGCTTTATGGATTATGTTTAATGTTCTATTCTGTTTTTTCTTTATATTTTATTTTCTGTTTTTACGTGTTATTTTTACTTATTGTGTTTTATTTTATTCGTTGTAATTTTTGTAAAAATTTTTGAGTGCTCCTCACACTATTGTATTGATATATTTTACTTTGGCTATATTAATTCAATATTAGAAAGCACCCCTTTTTTGCAGATATAATCGTGTGGGCTGATGAAAAGATTATATCTTTATTTTCCGGATTTTTTTAAAAAGAAATATATATATATATATATATATATATATATATATATATACATATATATATATATATATATATATATATATATATATATATATATATATATATATATATATATATATATATATATATATATATATATATATATAGATTGATAGATAAATAGATATTGAGAAATAATGAAAGACTAACGACTGACATAAAGTCATGCATTATGAAACTAACATTTTAAAGAATATTTTAAAAAAATACTCTACTCTATTTATAAAAATAAATTGTATTGAAATAAAATGTTTTAGCATATGTATGAAGCCTAATCAGTCCTTTATACGCGGTAAAAAATAAATGCTGCAATGAAAGTTATGTAAATGGCATGGATGCCAAAAATATCAATACCTTTTTCGTTTCGTGAATACTAGTTAGATCCTTTCTAAAAACTGAAGGAATAAATAAATATTATACGTCTAAAACAGTGATCAATATATTTTCTTGGTTATTTAACATTTATTTTTTGTCTAACATTTATTTTTTGGTTTAAGAAAAGTGGAATTGCAGTATTTCACATGTTTTTTCTACTAAGCTAATCAGTTATGGAGTTTTTTTAGCGTCAGAAAAATTACTTTAGGAGTGATGTTCTTCTCAAGTATAAAACAATAATTTTTCTTTGAGAAATTTAAACGTTACATAAAAAAAGCTTATAGGTTTTTCATTAATCATTACACATGGATTCAGGATCATATTATATTTTTCATGTTTTTCTTCAAAAAAGGGACAGCAAACTTTTTTTAAATGTTTTAAATGTTTGTAGTCTTGGCGTAATATATTTTTATTAATTAAAAGCAGAAATATTTGCGTTTAAATGACATTAATATCGAATGATAAATTGTTGAATAAATTATTTTAAAATTTCAAGCAAAATTTGTAAATGTCTCTAAGTATATTTTAATGTAATATCATGTTCCATTCCATAGCTGTAAAACGATACGTAAACAAAAAGATTCATTGTTTTATTTCAAGTAAAATATAAACTTCCCTTATCATGATAAAAGCTAAAATAGCTACGCCTCTTTATTTTTGAAATTTTGTTTATCTCCACCATGAAATAAATACATTATCTGAAAGAACCGTGGATTAAATAATACGATATTCTGAAAATATATAGTTTTGGTGCTTCAAGCCATTGGGCCAATCCGCGGATTACTTGAAGTTCCATCAATGCTAAGACCAAGAAATAGCAGGCACATAACAATGTTTTTTTTTTAAGAACTTAATATCTTTTGTTCCAAAACATCAGCAAATTGAATTAGGACATAGAATTGTTGATTTTTTAATAAGTAATCTATTTAGATATGGTTGGAAAACGTTTGTTGTGAGATGGGAAATTAAATTAAATGTTTGAAAATAAACTGTAAAATGTGATAAAAAGTAAATATTTGTAAGATTAATGTTAAAATATTAGCTAATATTCTTACGCTCTGTTTTATTGAATTAATTCTGTTTGAAAGAGAAGAAATTAATTAATTAAGTTCAAAGAACTGATTTTATTCAATTATTATCTTTTAAGAATGTTTTATTTATTTAGAAGATATTTAAGAAAAATGTAATTAAAAAATAAGGGCATTATTTGATTTTGCTGCTTAAAAGTACTTGCTTAAGATAAAGACAAGCTTTAAAAATAAGATTTTAAATGATAATTTTCTAATTTGATTGAATTAACATAGATTAATTGGTATAAATGAAGCAGCCTGATCCCGCTCTAAATCCCAGAGAAAGAGTTTTTTCATGGAATTTGATAAATGCTTATTATATGAGCCAATTGATAGCTTGCTTCTCTGATGAATCAAAAAATAGTTTTATTGCAAGTTTTTTTTTTTTTTTTTTTTTTTTTTTTTTTTTTTTTTTTGAATCGTTGATTTTTAATTTTCTATGTTAGTTTATGGCTAGTACAATCAACAAATGGAAACGTGTTTGAACGCATGGGAATAACGTCACCGAAATCGTATTTCGAAAGGTATGTGAGACCACGTGTTTCTTGCATTGATACTTAACTTTTAGAGCGTGTTTCTATAAACTTAATATAAACTCAAAGAGGACTAATCACATAAAATTGAAGTATTCTATTTATTTCTGGAATATTTACGGTTGAATCTTAATATCACATTTCAGGCAATACTAGAAGTATAGTTATTCTTCCTTTTAGGGAGTTGAGCTTCTTACTCAGGTTATGATAAATCTAATAGTATGAAACCGCACCAAAAATAGTTTGGGTATTATGTGCCCTGAATGTGTAGCATGACAAAACTGGGGCAAAAAGGATATCCGCTTCGGAGGGAGGTAAAAAACCTATTACCTTAATTAGACACCTATATTGGTATAAAAGGTACTCATTACCGCAGCACTTATAATGGCAATATCATTATAAGTGTATTAGTATTTAATATCACATTTAATGAAGCTTCACTAGCACCAATAATAGTTTGGCGGTTTCTTAAGGCCTTTGTAATAAGTGCCAATATTAGTTCGTTCAACAAAAAATGACTTATAAAAATAGTAGTGTCATTACTAATTGTTTACCATACTTAAAATTAAATAATTTTGATTATAGATACAAATTTAAATAAAAAAGATTAAATTTTGTGTGAGAATGCTAAATTAATGGAAATGAAAACTATAAAAAGTTTTTATACTGTTACTGAGGCTAATGATGCTTAATTTATTATTTTATAATCTGTACTTCTATTATTATATCAATTGACAATTTTTAATATATATTAACTATACTAATATTTTTACCAAGATACTGATATAGTACACATATTTTAAATACATATTAGTTACATATTTTAATTAACACATATTTCTCAAATCGATACAAAGACGAAAGAATTTGAGCTCATTTTATCATTTGAAAAATCGCTCTCTTATTTTACAAACCATAATTTTTGTTGCAAAAAAAAAATCATTTTGAATGAATAAATTAAAAAAAACAATGTTTTTATATTCCTTCATTTGACCAAATGTGTTTCGTTAAAAAAATAATTAAGTTTTTTTAAAATATTTTACGAAATGGAAATTGAAACAGGTCTGTCGCGGCACGAATTTCCGCGTCCTCTTTTGTCCTCTTTTTTTCTAAAATCCTCGAATTTTTCAATATGTTTTGATTTGCTCAAAAATTGCTTAAAAATTTCAATTTTTTCTTCATTTTTAATTTATTGTTTCTATTTAACAGAAGTTTTTACTTTCTTGAAGCCTTAAATTGAACATGTAAAATTGATTTGATATTTAGGGGAGTAAATCAATACAAAATGACAAGAAAATAGTTGAGAGATAAGAGATAATCACTATCTTGAAATGTAAGGTGGCCTTTCTACACTTAGGAAGGGTAATACACTGATAGGATTACGTCCCTGAAAATAGTAAGAGTACAATAGAAATTGGAATCACAAAAGAAGGAAAATGTTATAAATCAAATCTTTGACAGAAAAATTGTAACACAGGCTATTTCACTGGGCAATAAAATGTAATAAAATTTCTACTGCCTTTCTACAAACCCAAGCAATTTTACTGGGCGGCTTCTTGTGATTTATTAAATAGGGATCAGTTTCTTAAATAAGAGGGAGATAAGGCTTTTGTAACTAGTAGTTTGAATGTAGAATGTTTGACTTTTCACAGCAATTACTTCTTACAAAGCAACGGTCAAGGAATTGCGCATTGATGAAGGAAAAATGATCGAGTTTTGGAAATCAAAGACCGAACGCTATCCAAAATTGGCAACTCGATGTTTGTTGGTGCCTACAAACAGCGTGGAAGCAGAAAGATCGTTTTCTAAGCATACAAATGTATTAAGTGATGAAAGACGAAGCTTTATGCTTTGAATCTGACTATGTACGATACTTTGTTCCAAAATTCCATTAATTTAAATAAAAACATTAATATTGCTTGAAATTAAAACAAATATTTTTGTTGCGAATTTTTAAGCTTTTTTTATTATTTGAGCAATTTTTGTCTTTTGCATCATCTATATAGTAAATTTTTTTATGTTTGGAATCTGCGTAATTTTTTCGCGAATTTCGTGTCTTTTTACCCGCGACAAACTTGCAGCCCTAGTCATAAGACATGTCCGGAGAATATGGTGAATAATAAAAAACCTTAAACTTCAGTATGTTCAGTTTCAATTCTTGAAAAATAAGAATTTGGTTAATAATTGCAACAACATTTTTCGATTTATGGAAGCAGCATTTTTCGATTCCCTCAGGCTTCAGTTTTGTTAGGTATTCATTCTACTTGCCTTATTTATTGGAAAAAGACTACACGTATTCCTAGAATTCCTTATAATTTCTTGTTCTAAGTTAAAACTAATTAATTTTTTTACTATCTTTTATATTTGTTTATATATTTGTTTTTTGTATTTGTCTAGACAATCAGTTAAACGAAATATTTTAGTAACTGGAAATGTTTTGAAGCTTTCAGTTTGTATGCTAAATTCTTTCGTTATATGTCTTAAAAAGCTATATTATAGAGAATGTATCAACGTATGTTCGGATGCTTTTAAATATTGTGTATATAAGCATCACCTATGGGGAAATCTGTATAATTTATTTATCTTGAATAAGAGGAGAAAAGATTTGAGCAATTGCTTACGTACGATACTGGAACAGTCAATGAATAATGAGACAGATGACATTAAACCAATACTTTACTAGTATTCAAAATTATGACAGGCTTGAAATGTAGTGGATAGTGAAATGTAAAGAATTCGCACAATTTTTAACTTGCTTGATAGTAATATTTGTTGCGGAAGTAAAGATAAAAGAATGATAACATAAAAGCTTTTAGTCCTCAAAGTCCGTTTCTGAAAGCGACGCTGAAAGGAGAGATCGTCCGCAGAGCCGATCTTTGAAATGTTTGATGTTTGGAGAGCGGGGATTTGGGTGCATTAATAAATCTCAGAAAAAAGCAACCAAATTTATAATCCTGGTGAACTATCGTGGTGTTCTCTTGTTGCTAGAGACTACACTCAAAGCAGTAAAAGAGCTTCAGAAGAAATTAAAATGAAAAAAATTTCCTCAGTCATCCACCCTATAGTGCAAATACGCCTCGATACGACTTAAACATCCTAGAAAAAGGTCAAAATCGCTCTTCAGATTTATTAGTTTCAAATAGACTAGGTGCATGCGTGCACGATTTGTTTGAACAACTTAAAATTGCATTTACGATCTCGGAATTATGCGACTAGTGTTAAATATGAGAAAAATGCCTAAGCGATTGAAGATAATATTTTTTATTTTATTTAAACAAATAAATTGTATTGAGTAACACCTGGTTAATTATATATATATATATATATATATATATATATATATATGGGGACGGCATGAGTGGTCGTCTTTGAAAATAAGAGATACTGTACTTTTAAATACATATATTGAACGCTAAATTTACATAAAGATGGACGATAAACAAACACATAAATAACACAAAATAAACGAGTTCGTCTTCGTCATGTGAAAAGAAAATCAATACTACTCCTCTCTGGAATCCATATACGTCTTAATTTTGGTCAGTTCCTGTCTTAGGGAAATTCGCACAAGGTCTAACTTACATAGTCTGGTTGGACTTCTAGCTAGATCAGCTTACAGCACAGGAACTGGCCCCACAGATCGGCCATCCCGCATCTCGGCTGTTCCTCCAGCGACTCTAAAAAGAATAAAAAAGAAAAAGCAGAACAGACTGAAAAATATAATTGATAACTGAAAAATAAATGTTTTAGGTTAATATCATCTTTCGTGAAAAAAATCTTTTGAGTAAGAGTCAATCGGTTCAGGCACGTTCAATCTTCTGTCTTTACAAGTCTTTTGTCTCTTCTTCAACAATTCTTCCTTTTTTTTTTAAACGTCTTTCGTCTTTTTTCTTTAACGTCTTTCGTCTTTTTTTTCTTTAACGTCTTTCGTCTCCTTTTCTTTAACGTCTTTCGTCTTCTTTTTCTGAACGTCTTTCGTCTTGAACTTCTTCTACGTCTTTAAGTTCTTCTACGTCTTTAAATTCTTCTACGTCTTTAAATTCTTTTGTCTTCTTTTACGTGTTTCGTCTTTAAATTCTTTCGTTTTCTTTTACGTCTTTCGTCTTCAAGTTCTTTCGTCTTCTAAATTCTTTCGTCTTCTTCAAAACAATCAAATTCACTTCCTTAGCAATTTTTTTTCATCTTAAAAAATTACAGTCTTAATTATTTATCTTGGCAAGCACTAACATTCTTCTTGGCAACTGTTCCATGATTTAAGATACTCCGCACACGTTGTCGAGCAGTTGGGTCCTCCGTGATTTCCTTCTTTTACTACATCATAGGTATTTCCTCCTTTTACTCTTGTTATTTTGTAGGAACCAAGGTACTTAGGTTTTAGCTTCAAATGAGGTCCAAATTGGGTTCTTTTGATGGCAACCAAATTTCCGATTTCGTACAATTTTGGCTCCTTTCTTCTTAAATTGTAGGTCTTTTCATTTTCTTGTTGAATTTTAAAAATTTTTTGCCTTGCGTCTTTTCTTAGATATTTATAATTTTTATGTGTGCTCTCCAAAGGTTCGAGATGATCAATATGAAAAGTTTTCAAGGGCATATCTTCTTTATGCAATGGATGTAATAGTCCTTCTTTCTTTCCTCTTTTATGATTCACCAGTATGCAATGAACACAATTTGCTATGATGTTTTCTATTTTATGTCTAAGTTTGGGTATGAAATAATATTCTTCGATTTCTTTTTCCGTATATTTAATTCCTGAGTGTCCTTTCTCATGAGCTGTTCTTATAATTTCGATTTGCATATTTTCTGGCACAACCACCAATTCTTTGCCATTAAAAAATTTATACAAAATTCCATTTCTATTGCAATAATCTTCATAATTCGAAATTTTAAGTAGTTCTTTTATAGTCTTAATCCCAGTATCTTTATCTTGGGCTGATCTGAGTCTTGGTAAAATATTATCTACGGTAACACAAAATACATTAATTGGAGATCGGCTAAGGGCGTCTACGTGTGCCATCTTATTTCCAGAACGATGCTCAATTATGTAGTTGAATTCTTGCAGCAAAAGTGCCCAACGAGCTACACGAGTCGACAAATCTCGTTTTGACATAGTCTTTTCAAAAGCAGCACAGTCAGTAATTATTTTAAATGGAATACCTAACAGATAGATGCGAAATTTCTTAAGGGCTTCTATGATAGCAAGAGCTTCAAGTTCGTAGCTGGAATACTTTTTTTCAGCATCAGTCGTTTTCCTACTCATATAGTAAGTGGGGTGAAAATGTTTTTCATCAGGGGGTTTTTGCATTAAAATGGCAGCATATCCTTCTAAGCTGGCGTCTGTGTGTAATTCAGTTTCGTATTTAGGGTTATATATGGAAAGAACAGGATTTTGGGCTAACAAAGATTTTAATTGATGAAACGCTTTCTTTTCTTCAATGCTCAACTTAAACTTACGATCTTTTTTTAGCAGGTCACTCAGCGAACTAGCTATTATAGAATAGTTGGGAATGAATTTTCTGAAATATCCGGTTGATCCCAAAAAACTATGAATTTTTTTTTCAAATTTGTTGGCTCTGGAAAGTTAAGAACTGCTTTGGTTTTTAAGGTAGACTGGAATATTTTTCCATCCTCTATCACATGACCTAAAAATTCAATGCACTTCTTTAAGAAATGGGACTTCTTGAAATTAATATCAAGTCCATATTCACTAGCAATATTCAACACCCGATTAAGTCGTTCAATACCTTCTTCAAGGGAGGAAGACAAAATAATTATGTCATCTAAATATGGTAAAACTATACCTTCATTAATCAAAGTTCGGAAAATGGTGTTTATGAATCTTTGAAATACAGCGGGAGAGTTGCATAGTCCAAAGGGAACTTTAAAGAATTGATATTGTCCTTCATGTGTCACAAATGAAGTGTATCTTCTACTATCTTTGTTTACATCAACATGTAGGAATCCATTCTTAAGATCAATTGTACTGAAAATTTTCGAGCCTTGTAGTCTATCTAAAATGTCTTCAATTAACGGGAGGGGAAATCTATCTTTGACAATTGTAATATTTTATTTTCTATAATCTATGCAAACACGAGGAGATCCGTCTTTTTTCTTAACTATTACAACGGGAATACAATATTCGGAAGAACTAGGCTCCACTATTCCTTGTTTTAACCATTCAGCGACTTGAGCTTCAACAGTCTTTTTTTCAGAAAACGGCAATTTACGCGGCTGATGAAATATCGGTTCCTGATTTTTTACCAAAATGTTCATTTCCACATTAGTTGTCCTAAGTTTATCTGGCGCATAATCTAAAACTAATTGTTGTATCTTATTTTTTAAAACATTAGGAACACAAGGATCTATGTTAATTTCAACCTCATCAGATATAGTAAGATCGATTGGTAAAATAGACAAATAGTTTACTTCATCAAAACACAGAATTTTATTTTTAATTATGATATCCTTTTCATTGATAATTGTTTCACCCTGCATTAAAACATTAAGGCCTATAATAGCATCATAAGGCATCATATCATTTTCTACAACACATATTTCAGCCAAACATTTGAAATCGTCAATTTTAATACTTTCTTTAAAATAACCTGACGGAGTCACTATTGATTTACGAAATCCGTTTAGAGTTGAATTAGATGGAAATAGTTCTTTAGAATTTAATTTATTAAAAACTGATCTTCTGATTATAGTGGCTTGACTTCCTGTATCAATCAAAGATTTCACTGTTAAGTTATCAACTATTACCATTTTAAACAACTTTGGCTCTACACTAACATTTAAAGTAGCAACTTCCGTTTTTGCATTTGATTTTGGACATAGCGAAGCTTTGTGTCCAAACGCTTCACATTTGAAACACTTTAAACCCTTATCTTTATGTATGCAATATTTTGAAATATGAGTACTTGAACCACAATTGTAACACAATTTATTATTAAAAGTTTCAACATCAGTATTATACCTTATCTATTCATTATTATTTTCATATTTATTTTTATTCCTATTTGAAACATCTTTTCTTACATTATACCTAACATCATATTTTGCTTTTGCTCTATCATAAGAATTATATTTACTATCAAAGTCATAACTATGGCAAACAACGTTAAAGAGCACAAAAATATATATAACAAAGCAGACAGCTGTTTCGGATGCTCAAAGGGCAACCTTCATCAGTGCAATCTGTTGCACTGAATCCATATACGCATATATATATATATATATATATATATATATATATATATATATATATATATATATATATATATATGCACTTACTTACTTACATATGTTGAAGCGACTGCGAATGACGTCAAAATAAAATCGATGGGATTAAAAGTTCAGAAGTTGTAAGGAATTTAGTAAATCTGAAATACAAATTTTAAATATGTCCATTTAATCGTCTGAAATTTCAATCTAGGTAAAAGAGTAATCATTATTATTTATTATTATTTTTTACGCTTAATAGAATAGAACCATTACTAAGTCGTCAGAACAAATAATACAAAAGCTATAAAATTTTGCTGCTAGAGAAGTAAAGTTTTTATGCTCATTTAAGTAAAATATATCCTTATTTAAACGTCTTGTTTGAATACATATGTAGACATAAATATATAAAGGCTAGCAAACTGTTGTATCCTATGAATCGTTTCCTTGAATAGAGTGAGATCAAAACTGAGTCTATAGGACTAATATTTTAGAACGTAAGAGGGATTAAAAGTTTTATGTTTAAAAAGTGGAACTTTTGTATCTGGCATTGCTATCTATTCAAGCAAGCTATTTATGTGAGTCTTAAAGGTAAATTTAATGTAAAAAGTAAGATGGTTGAATCAACAGTTTTAAAGTTATGAGGTTTTTTTTTGCGTAGAAAAGTATAAATGAAAAAGTATATATTTTTTTATCTGAATCTTTCATTAAACTCATAATCAAAAATTTAATTTCGTACTTCATGCTTACTAAATAACTTATAACTACTGTCCTGCTTACTTAATATCAAAGTCATTCGATTTAACGTAAGAAATACGTAGGAAACATCATCAATTTATGCACGAAATTTTAAGTTTTCCACCTCAGTAAATTCAAGATTGTGGATAAAGCTCACCTTAGGAGAAATGTCAAACTTCAGGTCCAAGCCACAATTTTTGAAACAAGCCAACTTTCTCCTTATTATTCCATATCGAGCACTTTCATTTGTCACTGGAACTGGTCTTAATAAACTGAAAAGGCAATATTTTGAAAAAAATAACTTCAACTATAAGGGCAAATATGCATATTTGCTTATTTATGCAATTCAAAATCCCCCAAAAATGCACTTATGTAAAATATGTGCGACACTTTCATTAAATTTTAATATGATATTTAAAGTTAACAATCAAGCTTAAATGTTACTTATTTTAAAACTAACTCTACAAGTTTTAACTTAAATTGGCATTTCGCAAACTAGTTGAGCTAAGTTTAAGTGCATTAAATGCTTTGACTTTAACATTTAAAAGTTAAAGGATTTAAATTCTAACCTACTTATGTTATAAATCTAGAATGATTATTTAAAGAGCTTTTTAAAATATTTTGCATAAAATATAGCTGTTTTCTTTCTCTTGAATAATTAAAATTTTCTTTGTTTCAATATACATCATAATCCTTAAGTAAATCACCAAAAATCTTTAAAAATCGATATTTATATAATATTATGGGTTGAAATATCATTTCTTTATGGAGAATCCAAATACGTTAGCATCGTTTACTCAACTTAAATCAATCGAGTATAAAATATATATAGGGGTAGGAATGAAGCTTAGCTTTAAAGAGAGTAATTATGGTAAAACTTTAGAAGGAAAAAACAGCTGTTCAGCTTTTTCATGCTGCACTTTCATTTTGTAACACCCCACAAAACTTTTTTCTCAGATTTTATTTAATCACATATTGTCCATCATTTGTCATATTATTATAAATTAATAGAAAAGGCAAAAAAGTGAACTATTAAGAAACACTTATATTTTCTACTTGTATTTTTGTAAAAAAAAGTATAACTTTATAAAACTTTATAAAAATTAACTATTTTCCTTAAAAAAATAATAATTTTATTATATTTCTTTCTTTTCCTGTCATATAGGTTAAAAATCAATTATTATCGGATCGTCACCAACTGAAAGTTGAAATAAAATAACAACTGACTATAATCCGCTTTAAGATGAACACATTTTTGTTTTATCATAAATATCGTAAAAAAATAGAGAAAAATTTCGTCTAATCCAGGCTTAATAGGAAAAGGTTGATGCTTTTGATGTTAAAAATAGATAAAACACCAAATGGCTTAAAATGTAACTTTATTCAATATTTTTCGGGGGAGGGATAAAATGTTTCAATAATTATTGTAGTATTAATAATAAATTTGTTACTTATACTTATATAAACTATGTATAGAAGATATTTATAACCGCAGAATTAAATATTTTTCTTTCTTTTTTAAAGCAAACATGTAGATGTATTTACATTAAATCATAGTAGATAATTATATTCCGCTTTAATGTCATCATGGTTAGCATAAAATCTACTTGGTTAAAATTTAAAGGTATCATAAGATTCAGTTTTTCTGAACCATTTCTACTAGTAATTAAGAAAGTTTGAACAGGAAGTTTTGTGAAGTTGAACATTTTGTTTGAAACATTGTATTTTACTGAGCAAAATGTAAAAAAATGGTTGTTCAAATTTGATTTCTCTTTTTTTAAAATTATAATGAGTGAATATTAAGTGAATATTTTGACAAAATATTCACTTCGTCAATATTTTGTCAAAATGTGGAAATTCCTATTTTCGCTTTATTTTGTTTTTCATTAGAATTTTCTTTTTAGAATTTTGTTAAAAGCTTAGGCTTAGCAGAACCTTTAAATTAAAACCATGGTTAGGAAATAAAATAAATTAAAAGGAGAGTAAGTACTCAATCAGTCATGGCCATGAATAGAATCTGAAAAATCTGTTTGCTGAGCTAGTGCACTAGTACCGACACCATGTCGTTATACAAAGCAAACGGTTCTAACATCAACTCCAATTTAATTTATTTTTTTTCGTTTTACGCGGAATCCTGGAAAATGCATCGATTGAGCATTTCGCCAAATTGCGCAAATTACTATTTTCGCTAAGTTTCTGGCTTAGTACAAAGCATATACTTATACCATTAGTTAAGAAATACAATAAAATAAAAAAAGTGTAGGTCCTCAATCAGTCCTACCCAGGACTAGCACCCGGGAAATCTGTTGCGAAGCTAGTGAACCAACCAGGTGCATCCTATTGATATAAAACGCAAATGGTTCAAGCATCAGATAAAATTATTCAATTACGCTAAGTATGTCTAATTACGGATGAAATGAAAGCTAGCATGACCATCTATTGATCTTTATTTAAGCTACTTTCGCATTATAATTTAATATAAAAGTTGAGTGTTATTATCAAGACCACATTTTACAGTAATATTTACCTAGCACAAAAGCTACCGTGGAATGATCCAAGAATGAGGAATCAGTTTCGATAAATATTTTAGAATTCGTGATTGTTAAAAATTACGAAATGCAGCTCAAGGATAGCTATTTCGTCAAAGGTGAGATTTTTGTTTCTTATCGAGAAATTATTTTAAAATTTCAACAAATGAAAGTTTACAGCCTATAAATGTTCGAAAATCTCTCGTGTTCCAAACTTACAACTTTCCTGGCTCGTAAAAGCAAGAGAAATTGTAGCACGAACAAAAACAAGTAAAATCTCCCTTTTCAAAGATTAGTCTTAAATTTATTTTAACCACAAAATGTTTTGTAAATAACTAAAATTTATTTCAATCTTTTTTTTCCAACAAAAATTCATTAATTTAAAATGTACTTATTTACATTTTTAAACTAGGATATTTTATTAAAGAACAACTTTAAGTAATAGGGTGATTGGGGTAATCATAGTCAATCAATCAATCAATTTTCAACTAGCGTTACAAAATAAGAATAAAAACAATCAGGGAATCTGCCTAATTGAAACTTATTTCAAATTGTGTGAAAATAAATTTAATCTATGAACCAAACAAACTGAGATATAAAGGTATTTTTGAAGGTCTTGAATGTGGGGATGATAGGCATATAATGACAAATATAAGTATGGTGTATTAGGAAGATGGGCACTCACATATATACATAAATCACAGCTTAAGTACCAGTGACTTTGATCCTTAGCACACAATTCATGGAACTAATAAATATTACAGGTTACGAACCTCTACTTTTCTTTTTACGGTAGTACTTTCTTTCTCCTATTTTTTTATCAGAACAAATATTAAGTCTCTCTTCAGATTGTAGTGATGGGAAGTCTTATTTCTTAAACTAAAATTTTCATCGGTCAAGGCTTGTTCTTGTTACGTTTCGTTTTCACCAATTAGGTTATTAATCTCAAGAGCTCTAGTCCTTCCGTATCAGAGCCTTTTTTTTCCAACTAGTTGGGGGATAACGTCAGTAAGAAAAAAAAAATAGGCTAGTTACAACGTCGTAACTAGCGTATTATAATTTTTTTTATCGTTGTTGATTCTGTTGACGATGTTGTTGATTTCAAAAAAATTAAAAACTAATTTTGAAGAATTGCATTTTGTGTCTACAAATTTAACGTATTCATTTTTATCATTTGTTGTGAAGAAAGATCATTCTAAAATCTTTTATTCAATATTTTCGAAAACACTAACGACTGCTGTTGACCAAAGATTGTTTTTTCATCGTTCCTCAAACAGTACTTTTGAACGTATTGCGTCATAAATAGCAATCAACAAACATTTAATTGCCGTCATGCATGTCAAATAAGACTTTCTTTCCCACATGAGCAGCATCCGAAAGCACACTTCGAACATTGAATAATACTGCAGTCAATATCATACCTAAAGCTATTAGAATTTAATAACATGAATGAAGCTTTATTTTTGCAATTTCATATTGTATAGAGGAATTTGATACTTATTCTTACGATTATTTTATTTCGGTACACGTGTGTGCAACTTGTCATACCTTTAGCCTTTCCAACCACTATGTCACCAAATTAAACAAAAATTTGTCGGAAGGATCATCTTTCCTTTATATCTATCTGACCGAGATTCACTCTAATTTAATTTTAAAAATATTTTAATCACATGTTTAATAACATTATTTTATTCGTATTCCTAATTTAGATGTTGTATAATTAGAATTCTCCTTCGGTATGCACTCAGTGATTATTCAAATGGTTATCGTATTTAAATTTTAATTACATTCACTAAAACATTTTGAATTCCAAATTCCATTCTTCTTGAAAATGTACTTTCTATATCTCACTTTAAGCATGTCTGATTTATTCCATTTAAAATTGCTTACGAAATTCAAAAAGCTCATTTAACAAAATATTCAATACACATCTTAAAAGAAGTTTAATAAAATTCATTTTCTTGCGCCTTCTTTATAAAATTCAAAAAGGAATTATGGGACAGTAAAACGAATAACTCCTTTTCTTTACGTGAAAAAGTTCTACTTCAAAAGAGGTTTGTGAATTTCTAAAGCGAGTAGTTCGGCTGTTTGGAAGCAATTTTTAATCAAATTCAATTCAGAATTATAGAGTCATTGAAATATAATGGAATAGCATAACATTACGTATTTACTTTATGATGTTTTGCTCGATTCAAAATTATTACTATTAGTAAAAAACTTAATGATAGTCAAAAATGATTTAAATGAAACAATGTGAATAAAAATATTTAAATCTTTGCTGATTTAGAAATAATTTTTAAGATTAATATCATAAACTATTTCACTTTTTTATTATAGCATCTCCACACTTTGGTCCATTTCTCAGAGATGTCTAAATAGGCAATCAAATAAGAAGTTATACTGATACGCTTTTCAGATCATTAGTCATTACTGAGTGTTTTTGGTAAAGGAATGTATTGATTTTAAATTTTAAGGATTATTAAAATAAATAGTGTGACGCAATATTTTACTATGACTTTTAAAATGTTGCGTCTGAGTAAACACTGTTTGGAACGTGCTTTGGCCAGGTCATTTTCGAGTCAGTGATATTTTTATACCGTAAAAAAATTTCGTAAAATCTGAAGAGTTTTCCATTAATTTATATGACCAGTTACCTTTTTTGAGAAAGAAAGTTCAGTACTCATAATAGTAGCAAACTTTAGCAAAATTAGTGGTGTTGACTGTTAATTTATATGGTTATTATATAAAATTTAATTCGGGAATGCAAGCTTTTTTCCATGATGGTTACCAATACAAAGGTCACCTTTTCGTTCCCAGTTGGCAACATAGAAAATTTCTTTTACATTCTTTCTACTTTGGTTACTGTGAATAACTCCCACTCTACTTTCTCACTTCTCGGCAGATAGCAACACTACACTATTTTGTCTCGTTCCACAGTTCGCCTTGATTTGACAAAACGAATGGCTTGAGTTTCAATGGCGTTAAGGCCCGAATTAAAGATATAACTTTTACAGGCATGACGTTATTTTACGGTCAATGTCCATACATGAGTTGAACACTTTTTGCCGGTCTCATTGACAGAGTTTAACTCGTTTACTTCATAAATTTTCATTTGATTTGGTTAAAAATTTGACATTGTACATTTGACATGTTAGTAATGTAGCTGGCTTTACATAAAGGATGTATTCGATCACGTTAATAGTTTTTGTTCAATTGAACTGTAATAGTTAATACTAAAGCCTTTTTTTAAGTAGCAAAAATAGAACAACAATAATTTCACTAGTGTCAATGATTACTATAATAATAGTGGACATCTATTTAAGTTTTTGGATGAAAATTAGAATTAGTATTTGACCTCGCAATTTGCGAATAAAAGGAACGTCATTTAAAAGAAAGAGAAAAAGAATATTTTGAAAATAATTTCTTACGCTGTTACATGAATTTGGAGCCCCTATAAGGTTGAGTCAGGGGGCAGATGTCTTCTCTTGCCCTTTAGCTACGCCACTGGTCATTGACCGTAATGTGTCGGTGAAATTTTCAAGAGTGTAGGTAGTCAACAAAAAGAGACAGAGGTTGTTTATACAAAACTATAATGTTTAGAATAATAGACAAAGATTATAAAAAGGAAAGGAAAAGTCCAGCTCTTCGAATACGTAACTAACTCGGAGAAACGCTCAAGGTGGTATGTTATACCAGAGAAACAACTTTCGGGGCAAGCAATATACTCTGATGTAGCAAAGCTTCATATGTACTAAGATCTAACGCATGCGCATAAGTAGCAAAGTGACGGTCACGATGTACACTGTCTTCCCTCAACCACAATTTTATTCTTTCTTTGTTAGCAGATCATAGGAGATAACAGATAATCAACATGGTTGATATAAATGTATTCTGAAAAAATATCTTATTTAATAGTAATTTATTGTTTATATATAGGGCAAAAATGCAGAACAAACCAAAAATAAATCAGAAAATAAAACTTTTCATCTCCTTCCCGACGGCTATAGAGTTTGAGAAAGGACGAGGATGAAAACATCTTTCAAAAACGAAAAACTTCTGCTGTTGTAACCAGAAATGTTTACCTTTTCCTTTAGACACAGGGACCGCACCAAGCTTTGAGGGACTGGTTTACATTATGTTTATTGAAGCTAGCCTTCTTCTCCAGGCGTATATTATTCTTTGATATAGATAAGCCTAAAATGCAGTTTCTGGCGTGATAAAATGTATATATTAGCTTTTCGTTCTCTGGGTATTTGTAACACAAGAGATTGATATGAGAGTCACAACCAAGTAGAGATGTCAGTCTAATCCTTTTGTCCAATAATGAAGACGCCAACCACGAAGGGTTGGGCTACTTCTTGAACATTTCGTAGTGATAGATTGTTAATGGTGTAATTAGACAAGGCACAGAAAAGTCATCAAATCTAAAGCCTTTCGGTTAAATTTCTCTTGGACTCCGTTTCTTGTACGCCAACTTTATTTTGCACACAACCATGGAAAATAAAACAATTTTCACAAAATAATTCAGATGGGAAGTCCTGAGTGTCTATTTGTCTAGTGTGACTAGTGTGTGAGTCTTGTGTGACTATCGATTTATTATAGTTTCTATTCATATATTTTAAGGAATTTTGAAACTTGTTATCATAGGAATTTGCTATAATGTTTAAATAATGTTAAACTAAACTAAATTATTGTACTTTTTAAACTTGACTTTACGATACCGTGATTCAACTTGACTCGAATTCAATTTCTATTTATTGTCTTGTATAGGCTACAGCGATTTTGCACAGTGTTATAGTTTCAGATATCAGTATTATTGTTCAAAGTGAGCTTATTTTATAAGAGTGTGAAAACAGCAATATTATCAAGTATTCAAATAAAAAAAATAAAAAAGAAAGTAGGCAGCAGGCGTGTAAAAATTATTTTCATCTCTGCCGTGGGATAAGATAGAAAACTCATCCTAATGCTCCATTAAATACTGTACTACTTCCTCACGCACCTCTCAAGCCGTAACTTGAATATCGTATAATGTACACGTATTTGTATTCTATAATGTATATTCTATTTCTTCAGAAAGACAATTTCCGTCACCAATGATTGATATGACAGTATGCGGCACCATAGCATTCTTTATGTTTAAAATTTCTACAGCCAAAATAATCTTCAAAATAATTCTAAATAACTACTCAGTAGCTAAGTTTTTATTTCTATAGAAATGCGAAATTATTCAAATAAATGTTTAGCGTATAGCTAACTATTCAACACTATTTAAATCATTACTTAAAACAACGTAACAAAATGAAAAATAACTATAGTGTTGCCAATGGATAGAGAAATACCCGAACTTGTGATGGTCATATAAAATAAATATGACTATATATAGATAGATTATTTCGATGCTAAAGTTTACTTATTTTTTTTTAATATAAATTTTAAAAGATTAAATAATTTTTAAAATGTTTTGTTATTTTAATTTAAAAATGCGCAATTATCTCTATTTTCTAGTTCATTTCCGTTTTGAATTTTCTTACTCATGCATCAGACTAAATTTGCACATTATCTCAGAGAAATCGTAACCTGGCCTGAAGCATTTTGATCGAATCAATCAATTATGATATGCAAATAGATTTAAAGTATTCAAGGTCTTATTAATCATTTGTGCACCTGCTAGTTGTAAGATGACTCAATTTTATCCTGATTGGTATATAGAAGACAATAGCGAAGTTGGTCAATGTTCTTCCAGAGACCTGACTGTCCTAATGAATTTCTATAATATCTCTGAATAAGGAATGGAAAGAGAAGTAACTTATACAAATGACATTTTATAGATACGTAAACTTTAGGTACAATGTGAATCAGTTAAAGTACAGCTGAATTTCAATCATGAATTGTTTCAATCATCTATTTAGACATAGTAAAAAATAACTGTAAATTCTACAGAAAAGTTTTTTCAACGTTAAAATACTATTTATAGAATTTTTTTACAATGCCCACCTGGATATTGACTTTCATCATTCAGGTATCAAAGGGGCAGATTTGTTAACCACTCTTTCAGGGGCACCATATTAGGTGGGCCAACGTTGCTCGAACTGTAAGAAAAACTGATAATACAGAGAATAGAGGAAATGAGCATCCCTCCCATATTCGGGACTCGAACACGGGACCTTTCTGACTTGGTCAGATCACTGACCACCATGCAGGTATGTAGGCAATGTTTAAAGATAAATACAGATTTTTCTGTTTTCCATTTTTACCCGCGAGTTGCAAAAAATTCGCGTTATTTATTATTTTTTTTTTACCGATTTTATTCGTTTATTTGTCGGTTTAAAGTCTTTTTCGTAAAATAGTTTTTCTCTATTTTTTATCCTAATCATAAATGGATTAAATATGTCGATTCAACTTATAATTTTTGCCTCACAGTTTTGCTTACCGTAAGATAACTTTGTCTTTCTTAAAATAATTTTACAATTATTATCTACACTTAATCATACTTTTCAGAAATTATTTTATAGTTTTGAACATCGTATGAATAAAATTGGGATTGGACTTTAATTCTCAAATTGATACTCTACCTGATTATAATTTGTCTTTAGATGTAATTTTTTGGTAAGTTAAATTATCAAAAAATTACATCTACGATAGTTTTAAATGTTTTAGTAATTAAATATGATTTCGGTAAATAAAGCTTTTAAGATTGATGCAGTTTAAGATTTTTCTTCATAACCAAACAGTAGAGCTGCCTTGGCTAAAGGGGCAGAGCACTCGCCTGCCTGTGAAGGGATCCTGGTTTGAATCTCGCCGATGACTGCCTTAGTGAACATCAGAAATGTCATTAAATTGCAGTACTGTAATTTTATCAAATTTTTTTTTCTGTGAACTCAGTATGCATGGAATGTCAAATGAAATATATTTTTCTTACGAAAAATCCTTTTTTTTTTAAATTTTTTTATTAATAAAACATAGTTATAACTTTTTATGAAAAAAATGTTCTCGTTAAAGGTTAACTTTCCTTCAAAATAGCTTAATGTAATTACTCAGTATAGCAGAATATAAGAGAAAACAAAAGAGAAAATAAAATCATTAAGTAAAACAAAATTCTAAAATAGGATGGCCGTTTATTAATGTGATCAGTTTTAGGTATATTAAAAAGTAATAAAATAATTTAAAAAAATTCTAATCTAGTTCAAAATTTTAATAGGAACGCTTTGTTTAAAATGAATATTATAAAGTTTAAGACTCATGCAGTTGAATTTGAGACTGTGGAGAACAAGATTTATTGTCCGAAACAAGTTTGAGTTTTCCAGTTTATTAGGTAGTCTATCCATTATGTAACAGTCAAAAGAATATTTCTGGTTTTTTTATACAGCTTTATCAATCTTTTATGGCCTTTTATATTCTTATATCATATATGGGGAAACTATATCATCATGTAAGAGCAAACGTATCTCGTATCTTTTCCTAAATGAAGCTCTTTTTATAAAAAATATTTATGATATTTCTATGCTTCAAATTTATATTCAAGGCATAGAACAACTCACAAATCGAAAAAATATGCAAAGCGAATTTTAGAAAATGGGATTAAAAATGCTACAAATATGCATCTTGAATGCTTTTCAGCTCCACATTTACTAAATTTTCACTTATAAAATAATTCGATATTGATATGATGACAAATGCTTTGCTATTAGGTTGAATCGAAAGATTCAAACACATTTATTGTATGCTAAAATATATGCATTATGAATCAAAAAATTTAAATGACTTAAAAATTAAACTATAATTCTTGACTTAAAATGTTTGAAAAGCTCATGGTTTTAAAAGAAAAAACATATCGGATATAATTTTGACTGACAAATACAAATTCATTCACTGTGAAAATTTCTTGTAAAATTGCTCTACTTTATATTAATGCCATTTTTAGTAAAAAAAAAATATAACTCTAGTTAATAAAACCAAAATTTATTTAGTAAAACAAAAAATTTTTAAACCATTTATTTTGTCATTCTGTTCATATGCTAACGGTGTACAGAAAATTCTGGATTTCAAACTTAAAGTTTTCATGACCACAAATTTCGAAACAAATACGAAATTGAAAAGTAAATTTAACTGAATAAATGGTTTTTATGTCATATTTTAAGGCACCACAGAACAATTGTAAAATTTTATTACTTATTAAAAAAACATACTTTATTACTAATGTTACCAAAACCATTACTAAAGCCATTCGGTAAAGGTTATGGAGCTTCATGGTGTTCTCACGGAAATATAGTAAATTTAATTATATTCTGGTATTTTCGACCATACGTTTTCACAGTGTAATAAGCAGATGCAACAATGAAGTTTGTGATTTAAAATAAGAAATTTTACTCACAACGTTAGGGAAGCTACTTTTGGTTAATCGTTTCCCTCATAATTTTGTATTATGTTGCAATAAATGTAAAATTGCTTGAGAAAATTAGATTCTCTTTTGAACTACATTTATACAATTCATCACAAATTACAGATTTTATAACCTGTAACAAGTCATAGAATTGCAAAGAGACATGAAATTTATACTATGAATATTTCTATAAATCTTTCAAACCTTTGTTTCAGCAGAAATTATTAGCAGACACGAAATAAAACAGAAACCGTTGCTTTTATTATAAAATGTTTCAAATATAACAGTCCAGAAATATTTTCTCTGCTAGCACAATATTAACTTGAAACAAATGTTTCGATACTTTTGCAAATATATACTAGTTATGTCATGCTGAAATGAGATTGAAATATTTCCAAAATATAAACTAAAATTTTTGTGCAGAATAGGAATAGTATATTGATTTTGAGCTCACAATTATTTTGCATAGTTTTGAACATTTGTTCTGTTTATCATTTTGAGTCAGTTGTAAAATATACAAAGAAAAAATACATCCATGAAGAACAAGCAAAATAATAAATTGGAAGCAAATTTTAAATGATGCAAAGAAACATAATAGATGGAAACTGTTTGTTAAAAATGTTAGTAAACTCAAACCAGAAATTAAAGCTGCGTCTATTAAAATTATTTGATAGTTCATTCAAAAAATTCTGCACAACAATATGAATGAAAAATCAAAAAAGAAAAAATGAAAAATTGGAACTCTAGTGAAACTACTTTTATATAATATTTATTGTCTCCCTATAACAACTAAAATTATAAAACAAATAATTTTGCATAATTGTTTTGAATAACATGATCAAAATTAATAAATATAATTTTTTTTTAAATTTGATTTATATATAAAGATAATAGAAGATATATGAAGGTCATTTTTTGAAAATCATAGTTCCGTTAAAGTCGAATGAAATTTTCGCAAATTACACAAAAACGTATAAACTTAGAAAATAAGTATTTTCGAAAAAAAAAAAGCTTTTTGGTATAAAATTAAAACTTTTTAGTAAAAACACAAAAGCGTTTAGAAACAAATCTAGATTTTATTTACTCAAACTAATAAATTAGCATTTATTCTGGTTCAATTATTTCGTTAAAAAAAATTGAAACCCTGAATTGGATAAAACTGACATAATTTGTTTTTCCTTCTTTGCCCAAAATTTTTGAAAAATATTTTTTGATGAGTTGGTATTTTCCCTATAAAATAAATTAAATTTATTCGTTTTTTTAAAAATCATATTGTCTAAACACTTTGACATCCTCTAAAACAAATTGATGCTATTTTGTTTCAAATTGATGTTAGCAAAATTTTGTTTATAAAATAAAATTTATAAAATAAAATTGTTTATAAAATAAATTTTTGTTTATAAAATAAAATTTACAGACACTCTGGGTAGCGGTACTCGGTACCGCTACCCAGAATCCATTTTTATTGGAACATATTACGGAACAAAATAATCTAATTTACTGTAATTTTTATAGTAATAATTGCCATAAAATCACTGAATCACATGAAATAAGTAAATGGTATTGTAAAATTTATGGAAAAAATATTTTGCCGTAAACATGGATTTTTCACGGATGATGCACCCAAAGCGACGATACTTTATTCTGTATTTTGATTTTCGAGTGCATCAAATAAATCATAATCTGTGAATATTTCAGTTAGAATGCAAGTATAAAAATTATAAATTCTTTCATAAAAATATATAAAAATATTTAAATGTTAATAACAAAAACAATCTAAACTAATTTAATAAGTTATTTTATTTTTCTCCACGCAGCTATGCTAATCATATTTTCTCTTATTGAATCACTTATGGGGCAATTTCAAAAATTTTAATTGTTAAATGGATTATTAATTTATTGGTATTTAAAACAAATGGAAACAAGGTCATTATGAATTCTAAATGAAATATCAGACCCAATAAAAATTAAAAACCTTAAGCTGTGTTTTAATGAAAAGAGAAGGATTTAAAAAATTTAAAAAGTTTGGATATTAGTAGTAATGCCGGAAGATAAAGCAGAATTGCAGAAATTTTTATAATAATAAAACAATAACTTTTGACACTTACTTGTACCTTATTTGTTTATTTCTGAGAAGCTAAACCTGCTGAAATCTGTGGTTTTAGATTCACCTTGAATCAATAATCTCTAGAGTCAAGACTCTACTGACCAAAAAAAAAAGCATTTTTATTTTGTAAAAAAACTTTATTACGAAAATATTTTCTAAACGTTTTGTAATTTTTTATACAGATATTAATGAATATGACCTCTTAGCAACCGAAACATATTGTGAAGTTCTGTCCATTTTACACGTTTTTGCTCTAACAATAAAAATGATAAGACCGTAGAATTATTTATTTTCTAGAACAGGGGTCCCCAACCTTTTCGTACCTAAGAGCAAATACTAGAATATCGGTCGAATGGTGAGCACCATTTATTTTTTCAAGATAAATTTATAGTTGATAGACACAGATAATAATACAAACCACATATATTTTACAAAAAATTAAATTGAAAAAATTAAATTTAACATATGAATATAATTAGTACTAATATTCTTGTGTAAAATGAATGATTACTAAATTGCTTTCAAAACATACGAAGTATAAGAATTATATATAAAATACAGTCAATGTGGTCTTTGGCATGGCATTTCGCTTGCCAGCGCTTCATAATTGGGAGAATATGATGAAATTCCCGCTCGCAAGCAATCGTCAAGGAGTTCATCTGTAAGTTGGGATCCATATTTTGATTTTATGGTATTCATTGTCAAAAATAATGATTCGCACAAGTATGTGGAACCAAGAAACGACTTTATTTTATGTGCTGCTCTTTTCAAGAATGGAATTTATTCCTTCAACTATATTCCAGAATTTCTCATCTGATGTAATAGTTTTGAGGATAATGTCATTCTGAAGATCCACAATTTCTATATCCTCTTCTTCTCGTCTTATTTGAAAAAATTCTGAAATGTATGTTGCTATTACGGTTACGTTTATTTGGTTGGTAAAAGGATTAACAAAAAAGGTTATCAAAGGATCGATGATATTAAATTGTTGAAAGCGCTTTTCAAATTGATCTTTAAGCAATTGGAGGTTGATGACAAATGTTAATAAGTCAATTTCACTTTCGCTTATCATTTTTTTAATGTTTGGAAATTGCACAAGAGACATAATTTTCAAATGTGATATCCACAAAACTAGCTCAGCTCTGAACGAGTTTAAACCTCTATCATTTTTGCTATAGGTTTGTACTTTCCCTGCAGCTCCAAGTTTATATTATTTAGTTTTTTCATTATGTCCGTTATGAAAGACAAATCTGCTAGCCAAAGAGGATCTCTTAGTTCTAAAAATGTTTGATTTTTGACTGCAAGAAAATTTTTTATTTCTTAAATTAAATGTAGAAATCTATCAAGTACTTTGCTTTTACTGAGCCAGCGTACTTCAGTATGTATTTGCATAGCATAAAATTTGCATAGAATTTTATGGGAAAATGGAAAACTGAAATATTTTATGGTTGGGCAGAAGCAGCAGGCGCACCTAGACCGATCGACGGACGCCATGGGTTGCGGGCATAGGGTTGGGGACCCCTGTTCTAGACTATTGTAATTGTTCTAGTCCGATTTTTTTCACTTTTTGATAAACATATCCTTTTAACATCTCAAACTTCCAATCTTCAATTTTTTAGAGTTACTAAAATTGAAAGAATTATAATTACAGCATTTTTAAATCACAATTTCAAAGTCACTATTTCAGAAGAAAGTTTTTGATAAACAAATACGTAATATATGTAAACAAGGTGTTCTTTACATTCTACTATTATCTGGAGAAAATTAAAAAAAAATAAAAATGCAAAGTATTTATCTGGGAACAACACTAAAATTTTAGATTGAAGTAAAAATTTCATTTCCGGAAAAGGTGTGGTTTATCGCTATATAATTCTAAGTGCTTCGATTGAATCTTTATATTTGGGAACTAGCAAAAACAATAATGTGAAACGTTGTTTTATTTATGTTAAAAATTTGCACATAAATATCCATCAGCAGAAAAATATCCAAACACTTTCCTTTTTTCCTTTTCTTTTTGCCTCTCAGAATTTAGAGTGTTTTTCAAAAGAAAAAGTGGTTAAAATATATTTAAAAAAAAAAACTAAGCAAGTGAAAAGCTAATTGTATTTTCAGATGCAATCAAGCACCAAAAAATATAAATAAATACAAAAACATGCTATAACCTTTATCCTGCTTACGACTGATGTATAACCTTCCTTATTACCACTTTAGAACATTATATAAAACAGACAAAATATTCTTAGCCATTATACACTACAAAATAATACAACACGAAGATTTTTTCGTGATTAGTTATATATTATAATTCAAAGTGTGTGTTAAACACAAATGAAATAAATGTTTTTTTAAATAAAGAGAAATCAAAAATGTTTTATAGTATACACTAAACTAGTAAAAAGCTAATTACAATTTCAGATGTTATCAAGCATTAAACTAAAAAAGGATTATGAAAGCAGACAATACTTTTTTTTTCATATTTACTATTGATTTATAACTTTTTTCTTTGAATTTTAATAAAAGAATGCTTTAAATCATTATATAAAACATAAAAAGACATTATCTTTAGTCATTATACAAAACATAATAGATGCTTTGTAATGAGTTTTATTTGTTTTATTTTTAAATAAAAAGTGCATTTTAAACTACAATGAAAGAAATGGTAGTAAATTCCTTTTTATAATGAAATATTTCACAATAAAGGAAGTCTTTATCAGCTCACGTTTGACATGCCTCATGATATTTTTAATTATTGCAGAACACGATAATATTAAAAGCTTTGTATGTCACTGTCAATTATGCTTATTGGTAGCATGTTTAGAAAAGTTTTTATATAAATATGTAGTTTGAGACATAATATGTGGTGTAAAATACTATCGTTTTTCTTTCGTATCTGTTAAGTACATGGGTGTATAAATCCGATTATGTTCTTTGAGTTCCATTAAGTACCAGTAAATCGGCTTATGTTTTCCAAAATGTTTTTTTACAGTATCATTCGAATTTTGAATATTTAAATTTTATATCTTCTGAAATACTTTGAAACTAGCTCACTAATGACACCCCTTCTGTTAGTTTTTTTTTTCTCAAAGCTTGTTTATAATTTACCAACAAAAAATTATGAAAAAGCAAAATAATCATTAGTTTAACATTTCAAAGAAGAAAAATATTCTTTCATGAAATTTTTTTTATTTGTTAAATTTTTTTAAAATTTATTATTTTCAATGGTATTTAGACAAGAAACGCTGGACTGTAATTTAAAAATAATTAATACAAGACATAAAAATTCTCTAAAAGAAATGAATAGGTTGTTCAGAGATGCTTTTATTATTGTACTTTAAAAAAATAAATAAATGCAATTTGACGTGTATTATTTTTTTTTAATTTCTCGTTTTCTTTTTGCATTTTAAAATAACCGCTAACACTACTGTTTCGGGTATTCAACTTAACCTTATAATTTGTTTAAAAACATTATTTGAATTAGAAGTAACAAAATTACAATGTTGTATAGAAAAATGTACCGAGAGTAAGATAAAATTAAGAAATATATCATTCCAGATAATTATTTCCAGAATTTTTAGCTTTTAAAAATATAATAAAAAGTAACACGCGGGCTGCTCTAAAAACGTCAAAATGCAACTGAGGAGTTGAGATTTGTTTATGAGCTACAAATGATTTTTTTAAAAATCAAATTCTGATTTGTAATGATCTCTAAAAACGTCAAAATGCAACTGAGGAGTTGAGATTTGTTTATGAGCTACAAATGATTTTTTTAAAAATCAAATTCTGATTTGTTCGAAAGTTTCTACAGTTTCAAGTGCTTTCTCACTTTTTTGCATTACGTTACATTTTATTTTTCCACTAAAAAATTATAAGACTTAAAAACTTAAAATTAAAAGGTGTGTAGAAAAAATGCACAAAAAGTTCGACGAAATAAAATATTTTAAATTTGAAAATGAGTTCAAGAATTATTAAGGGGAAACTGAACGTTTTCAGAATGAGAAAAATCCTTCGAAAAATCATTATTTGGTTTTTGAGAGACTGAAATTATTTACACTTTACTAAGTAATAGGCAAAAAACCGCGTATAAATCAGAGCTTTTCTTACCGAGTTATAAGATTATGAATTTGTAAAGGCCCATACATCAATATGTAGTTACTTTTCTTCGACAAAGTTGATTTTTCTTGTCATGGAATTTTTCAATGTTCTCCCTCAATTCATTTTTCAATATGTTTAGAAAGTTCTGCGCAGAACCAGTTTTTATTTTATTGTTATTAAGAAAGTTTCAGATGCTATTCCAATTTTCAGATACTCTAAGACCTAGTTACGTTATATTTTTATACGGTTACAAAAACCACTTAAATTTATTTAATGGACTATAAACATTTTATTTTGGTGAAAATTTTATTAAAAAGATTAAAATTCATTCAAGAAGAACTTTTTAATTAAACACCATACTTTCAGCTATAACTTTAAAACTAATTATTATTTCTTTCCAAAACTTTGTACACAGATTTCCATTATTGCTACCAATTTTCTGTTATTATTTGAAAAAGATCGAAAAAATTGCATTTTTTTTGACGTCCTGTGTCCTTTTATCATTTATAGAAATTCAGTTTTTATAAATAAGTGTAAAACTAATTTATTTAGTTTTATAACTTATTTTCCTTCAATATATTATTTATAAATTGTATTTAAAAATTTATTTTTCTTTCTCGCAATTTTTTTTATTATAAATTCATGCTTGAGTTGATATCAAAAGCAATAACAACGAGAAAGAGAGAGAGAGAGTTTATATATTGCCAGATCTGAATCGTAGCTGTTATATAACGTTTTTTTTTTTGTGTGTGAAAAAAGCTTAATATGGGAAAAATTAAAACAGTTAACTTAAACATTAAAATTTTTCTTAGAAAAATAAAAACCTTTAATAGAACCAATTAAACTGTTGCAGGTCTTGTTAATGAATAAAATTACTGAAAAATAATTTAAATAAAAATAATATTTTATATTTTGAATAAAATATACTAAGTAGGTATCATTCTTGTTAGATCTAAAATATAGAAACATAAAACTAATGTCTCAGCTGGGATTTTCACACCTAATAATCTCTCAGCTAGAAAGCGGATGACTTCACCTTCGTGCTAAGACATTAAGTAGTTAAGTCAATAAAGTCTTATTATTTTATAATTAAATCAATGAAGACTTTAAGGGGGCATAAAGTCATCCAGAGGTAAAAGTAGTGGCAATTTTTTTCCTTTCAGTAATGTTTTTTAATTTTAGCTTAATTTTGTTTCACTACAGATTTCGCACATGCACACTTGAGAGGTAAACAGTATTTTGTTTTACATTTCAAAGGTAATATCTCCAAAAAAATGTAATAATAACGTGGGTCAAAAATTTCCTACTCAAAATACTTATTGCTCTCCCCCAAAAATTAACATCGAAATATTTATTAATTAATTAACTATTTATCCATATATTTTTAACTATAAGAGATTAAATTTTATCACATCGTAAAATTTAAAATTTTTCTCTCAGGCTAGAATCAACAATTTTAAAGAAATTGAATGTGGAATCATTAAAAAATTATAGTTAAAAGTTATAATAAATTCCAAATATAATTAATTCCAAAGGGGGAGTGTCTAAAAATTCTAATTCCTAAAAGACGTACCGAGACTTTTAACTTTTGTTACAACTTTCTAGACGAGTCAATAATCTGTGGTTTTGAATTATCTCCCGTTACATTTAAACATTCTATTTCACGCCTGTCTGTGAATGTATGCTATCTAATTTATCTCTGCTAATTACTTAACGACATTCAAAAACTCTTCGAAGATGTGTTTCTGTGATCTTCAAATTAATCAATATGCGAAATGAGTTTGCTTTTCTACGAATTTGATCATTTATTTTCAGCATATCTCTGATTCAGGATTTTTTGAATTCTATATAATTATTTATTGCTTTTTTACTACTTGTCTTAATAAGAGTAAAGGAATTTTGAATTGCAAGGTACACAAATGCACTTAATGTAAATATTGTTGTTAGGTAAATTAGTTATGTATCATGGTTGAATTCTTCTGTAAAAAATAATATTAGTTCTGTTTTTTTTTTTTTGTTATTAAATAACTTGCAATTTAAAAACTTTTACTTTTTATATACTATTCAGTGTTTATGCGATCTCGAGTGCTTTAAATTTTTTACGAACAAAAAATTATTCTTTTTTTTTCTTTGAACGTGTACATAATACTAGAAATCTTTTTTAGAATGTTTACGGCCTTTCAACAATTTTCCCATTTGTATACAAATTTCGATTTAAATGCATACACAAATCATTCCAGTTTTCTTGCTCTCGAAATAGAGATATGATAAAATATTCTCTTTTGAACAAAAATTCTATACAACGAAATAGCATTTTTGATGATATTTCTGAACGAAAAATAGCTGGTATAAACCATTGTGAAATAAATATTCTACCCGATCTTGATGACCCATTTATTTTCTTTGAGTTTTTACTCAGTTCGTAGGTATATTTTCCTATCATTTTTTAAAAATTTCCTTACAATAATCATACTGGAAATTATTTAAAAATATTTTAAAAATAATTTATGATGTATGCATTGTGAATAAACTTACAATATCAAGTTTTTTAATTGAAAACAAAATGAATAATTTTGATTTTAAAATGTAAAAATGACTTTTAAGTTTCAAATTTTTTTTTATTTATATATTTAATTAGTTAGTAAAACTAAAGAAAAAGTATATGTATGTATTATACTTGCATTTAATAAAAAATAAAGTTTCATAATGTTTATTTTCTGACTGTGTCGTATAACGTCATTCTTCATCTTTTTTTCATTTTTTATTTAATTAAAAATATTGCATAATTATATTTGATGATATCAGATAAAATAGTTAAACAGTGCTTGATTTCCCTAAATTTTATAAAATAGCAGTTTTATAGAACATGAAGGGATTTACATCACATAATAGTAATTACTTGGTTTTAAGGTTAGTAAAAAAATCTGAATATAAATAAAATGGATAGAAATTGTTTTCTGAGACAGCAAAGGGCAGATCAGTCTGATTTGCTGAAAATAAAAAAAATGCATAATACAAATAGAAAACTATTTCAAAAACATCACAAGTGTAAAGAAAATTAATGGAATAAAGAACTTAAAGAAGTTGAAAACTATCGAGAGGAAAGGAAATAAAGGAGTAAAAAACTATCTTGAAAGTTTAAAAGCAGCTTATAAAAGAAGACTATTGATTTTTTGCTGCTGAACAAAAATATTTGATTAACTTTAATATGAAAAATATATTGCTTTTCTTTTAATATTTTTTTCCCTCCTGGTAAATTTGAAAGAAAAAAAATGAGTAAGTAAGTTAAGTTTAAGGGATAAAAATAAAGTCTCCAAAAGTTGAATTCATGTAATACAACTATCGCGGAATAGTTAATTTTATAAAATAAAATTTTGAAAGTGAATATAGAATAGAAATAACTCCTTTAATAAATTATTTGATTAATTTTGAAGAACTAAATAAAAATATCGCTTCTCATTTAAAGCTTTTTTTTAAAAAAAAGGCTTTAAATAAAAGTAATACAACGCCGGGAAAAATAGAAGAGAAAGAAGGAAAAATACTTTTATTTAAACTACCAACTGCCAATAAAAATCTATTTTTAAGTTCCACACATAATAGTAATAGGTTTACGAGCAATTCTAAAACAAGCCATGCTGATTTCTTTTCGAAACTTCAAGTGATTTTTTTATAGTGTTTATTTAAGGTGAAACAGGAAGCGTTGAAACATTCAAAAATTCAAATTCTTTGCCTTTTACGACTGTACAGTAAAGTGAAATGAAACTACATGAATAAACAGTTTTTAAGTTTTTTGAAGTCAAGTTGAGTAAAATAAGATTTATCAAATAAAAACTTGTGTATTTTTTATTATAATAGTACGTACTTGTTATTTTCGTCCCGTTTAGGTTTTATAGAAATTTTCATGCCTTTTAAGAAAATTCAACTTAAGTTTCTTAAACATACTATCACTTGAGTTTGATTGAGAAAATCTGAGTCCCGAGGAAAATGCTAAGTAGGAAACCCCAAGATTTTCATTGACTATAACAATGATTTGCTTTCATTTTAATAAAAATGCACACAGCTACACTTACATGCACTGTACGCTTTGCACTACAAGCATTATGTGTTGGGATGCTTTCATCCATAAAATTCTAAATTTCTCTGATAAGACCCAAGTGATTGAGAATTTGATTGGTGCATTGTTTCTATGCTCAAGATGTAGACAATACGAATCAATCCTTCGTGCACCGTTGTGAATACGGCTTTAGATTTTTTATTGAATAAACATAGGTAGTAGATGCTTTTTAAAATAACAAATATAGACAGTGGTACTTTTGCGCCTTTAATTTGATAGGTCTTTCTGGATAAAAATTCAACTATTACAAAAGTTAAATAAATCAGCAAGACGCAACCAAAGTTTAAAATTCAAATTTTAAATTTCTTAAGTTTAAAACTTTATAACACTATTTTGAAGAGCACTGAGTAAATATCCAGTCTGTCTGTGTGATAATCAGGACCAGCCTATCTGTAATAGGAAAGCACTGTGCCAGTTACCAAATATCTTACCAATTACCAATACTTGTCTTGACTGATTTTCTAATTAACGACATGTGTTCCTCACCACACTTCCGCTGCTTTTGGAAGTGCTGCCTTATTTGATTTGTCTCTCTGCAATTTTTCTACTTTTGCTTTTTACCTTTAATTTATTTTCCATTTCCTCGTTAACAGTTTAGCTTCTTTTTAAAATTTAATTTTTTTCTTCTTATTTATATTTGGTGAAATTTGAGAATGGGATCCAGTTTTGAATGCTCTAAACCTGACGACTTTTTCCTTCTTCCTCTTCCTTTTTTTTGAGCTTTCTAACTTTGTCCAACTTTTTCTGCATATAATTTTTGAAGGAAATTAAGTTTTTTCATTATCAAGTGCATCTTCAGTTTCAGTTTCTAAGAATTATTAATTTCAATAAGGATAATTTTTTTATTTTGATTAATTTCACTTCTTAAAACGTGTTTTGATTAATCATCTGATAACTTAAAACCACTGAGAATAAAAAAATATAGTTACTGATTTAACATTAAATTAATATTAAACCAAATACTACACTGATTTTACTGAGTCGGTATATGACTTTAAGTTTTGTGCGGGATTGCGCAGTGTTGATTTTTATCGATTTATTAATTCTTCACTTTTTATCTTGTACGAAGGAGTTTTTAGTAATTAATGTAATGAATGAACGGCACTTTTACTTTTAGGCATTTTTTGTTTTAAATAATGATCAAAACTGAAAGCGAAATACCTTTAAGGGATAAATAAATATCCTTCTGCCAAATAACATTGCAACCGTTTTTTGTTTTATGCTTTATCTTGCATATTAAAGGACGTTTCATGTTTTTGTTTAAGTATTAACCTTATGTCATAAGGAGTCAGAGACTCTTACTGGTTGTTGTTATGAATCAGGACTTTTAACCAAATGAGTCTTATATTTTAGTTAGATACAGAAAGTAACTAAAATACAAAAACAAACAATCCAGTGGGTACAGTTGCAAAACAATGCTCGTCACATGCGTGCGAAAGACTCCCAGTTAATCTATCGAAGAAGCATGATTCTCACTTACTTTTTTATTTATTACGCGACGAAGTTGGTCAGGAAAGCTTGCTAATATTTTATAAAGTATTTAAATAGTATTATTTGTCAAAATTAAGTGTCACAACTTCTTTTTAGTTCTCCTTCCTTTAACTTATATAATAATAATTTTTCATTACTTTTTAAATACACAATAGATAATTTAGAACGGATTCGTACATTCTAAGAATAGAAAAAAATACTAAGAATTCGACATGATTGCAAAGCAGTAATTTTAAATTTTTAATTATTAATTCATTACAACAATTTAACCATTAAAAATAATGAATAAGTGCCGAAGGTGGTAAATTTGTCAAAGAAATGCACGAAAACCCAATAACAATTTTAACTTAAGTTTCCTCTTCAACATGGATGTTTAATAAATGTGTAATAAAATTCAAATAATGTAGGTCATAATAATAAGTATTATCATGAAATAAATATAGTAAAAATAATAGGAAGAAATAATAAAAAGAATTATCTTAAAATATATTTATATCTATTAACTATCATTATCTATTAATTATTTTTAATACTCATGCTCAAGCATTGACAATTCTGACTGAAATAGTTGATGAAAAATTACAATTATAAATTCAATTATATTCTCTATATTTTGTCACGAATGTCAAAATATTTTATTAACTTATTTTATTCCATTTACTGCACTTTTCATTTCATATCAATATCTTTCACAACATTTATCATACAAAATAGTGTTTAGATACATCAAGCACATAAGTAAGCCAAGTGATACGAATTCTCTGAGGGTTTGTATAACAAATTTAATGAAAAGGGAAAGAATTTTAAAATACATAAAAGCAGAAACTCTCTAAAAATGCTTTAGGCAACAAAACTAGAGAAGATTTCACTAGAGAAGAACTCTCGTGTTTGTTATTTGAGATTTATTTTACATTATAGATTTCTCTCCGAAGACATTTTTAGCAACTCAATTTGCTTACGTTCTAATTTTTATACTTGTCTTATCATATTAGCTTACTAATAGAAGTTTAAAAAGAGATAAAATTTTTACTTTAAATCAAAGGAAAGTATATATAGTTTTTATAGTGAATTTGTTTCTTGAAAATTTTTGCCGTTTTAGTTACATTGAAACATTTAATAACATAAAATTTATGTTATATCTCATTTTATGTTATTATCTCATTAATCTCATTTTATGTTATTCCTTTATCTAAATAATCTTTTTCAATTTGTTTTTCAAAACGAGACGTGTTCTCATATTTATTGTTCACATCCAGAATTTTTGTTCTTAGTTTAGATTGAACAACGGCAGAATTAACGTTTTAAGTTTTTCCTTTAACCAAGCGTGAGAGCCGGAGATATTCCTCGATCTATTTTTTGAACGAGTTATAAGAAATAATAATTCTCTTTTTGCAAGATTTTTTCTAACATTTATAGTGAAGCACTTCGATTTTGTGTAATTTTGCAATATATATATATATATATATATATATATATATATATATATATATATATATATATATATATATATATATATATATATATATATATATATATGTATATGTTACGGCCAAAGCCCGAAGTCCGGCCAGATCGCGAATTGGCCGGTCCTCTTGGCCAAAGTCCGACATAATTGAAGCGATCAGTGAATATTTTATTTGGCGGCCTCTTGTAACTATATAAATAGAAGTATTTGAAATAGCTTACTTGATGCATCAGAGATCATTAGATTGCTGTAACGTTCAACCCATCTAACCCTAAGATTACATCCTTCACTCACAACGTATCCATATTTATCACAAAGATTGATCCTATTTTTAAAGTCCTGTCGTCTCTCATGAATAACACAGTAGAAAGTTTTGTGGCTGGTTTTGAAAGATAATAATTTGTTGAGTTGTCCCGCAGTGGACTGATCGTTAAGACACGGTTCCCAGCAGATCACCGAAGTCAAGCATCACTGGCTGCGGTCAGTGTGCGGGTGGGTGACCACTTGAATCAGTCTGCGTAGGGACCGAGGGAGTGCGGTATTGGTCCTCGTTAAACTGTTTTACCGTAAAGTGCTCGACTTCGCGTGCAGGTCGTTGGGCTACCGAAGCAGGGGTGCCATCCCCTCTGCAGAGGATCAAAATTGTGATGGCATGTCTTCGGATCATCCTCAGGGATGTTTCCCAGACCGTCGCCAATAGCCCATTGTGAAGCTCTAGTGCGACGTAAATTAACTACAACAACTACAACATCTACTTTAAAAATATAAAAAATAGAAGTTTTTAAATTGTCTATTAAACAATCATTAATTTAATAATCATTATTAAATTGTCTATTTAATTGTCATGCATACACCAAAGGTCTTGTCATACTAGGTCTAGTTAAGTACCACTGCCCGGTATACATTTGCCCGGTATACCCTACACTGATGTTTTTTAAAGGCTCAGTGCCCCTGCCCGGTATACCCTACACTGATGTTTTTTTAAGGTTCAGTGCCACTGCCTGGTATACATTTGCCCGGTATATCCTACATTGATGTTTTTTTAAGATCAAATGCCCTGCCCTGTATACATTTGCCCGGTATAATGATTTTTTCTTCCAACTCAGGCTGATCTTCCCATGCCAATTCGCGATTTGGGCGGCCAATTCCCGAAATCAAGAACAGTTTCGGACTTTGGCCAGCCATCCTCGGCCAATTCGCGATCTGGCCGGCCAGATCGCGAATTGGCCGACTTCGGACTTTGGCCGTAACACACACACACAAATATATATATATATATATATATATATATATATATATATATATATATATATATATATATATATATATATATATATATATATATATATATATATATATATATATATATATATATATGTATATATATATATATATATATGTATATATATATATATATATATATATATATATATATATATATATATATATATATATATATATATATATATATATCGAAAATTTGACTTTCTTTTTCTCCCACACCTAAGTGTTTACAAAGTAAGTACAACGGCTGCGATGGTACGCTTTTATTCTTCAAAAAAATTTGACTGATATAAAATGAATGGGAAATTTTTTCATTGAATTTAAATGACAGTTATATTTAATTAATACAATGTTTTCTAAGTCAGAAAGAAATAAATTCTATACTGTGAAAAATTATTCTTGATTTATGTATACGTACACATGCGCAAATGCGTGTTTTGTTTTATGCTTCTATTTTCAGGTGAAAGTTTTTTTTTTTTGTAGTGGTTTGTATATGCATTCACACCAGGAACAAGTTTTTTGTTCAATATAATGTTGAACAAAAAGTTAACAGCATGTGCTTTTTTTTTTGGTATTGTTTTATCAATCCATTCGCATTTGCTAATTTTTAATATTATTTTATATGCGTGTTTACATAAGTTTTAGTATTGTTTATTGTGATCACACGTGTTTCAAAAACTTTCGTAAATGCTTTATCACTTAATATGAAACAAAAATTTACTTAACTCTAAAAATAATGATACAACTTTTATGCTTTTTGCTGGGCTGTCCTATTCAAAATAGAGCAAGTATGATAGTGTCATATGTTTAATAACAATAGCAGAGCGAAAGCTATTGAAGATTTAAAGGATAATAGGGTGGGGGGGTACAACTCAAAAGTATATATGAGAGCAATTATTATGAATGTAAAGTCTTACCAAGATTGATTCGTCAGGACAGAAAAACGTACAACAGTTAGATATTTAGTGGTAGTAGGAATCGCACACTACTCTGGCTAAGTGGTATGTCAAGAGTCGTATTTCTTTAACACTAATCATTCCAACAATAACAGCAATAAATTCGCTGATGATTATGGCGTTGAGTTGTAAAAGGTATTGGTAAATTGCTAATGAATATTTATGCACGCCATTAACGTTAGGTTTATACTATAACCGTTTGTTTTTGATCACGTACCATAAACAGCAAACATTCTATAACAAATGTCTTACTTTCTCTTTTCAGAACGTAAGTAATAATTTTAATAATAATTTTACATTCATTTTGAATATTTTCATGCAATCATGCTGTTAATTTATCAGTTGAAAATAATCTGCTGTAATTTTCTCTTATCTACTTTAATCTCTTGAGCCTTAAATAATGTCAAAAAATGTGATTTTTATATGCAAGAGAAGTACGCATGTCGAAAATTCTTATTAAAACAAAGTTAGGCTTAAACTTAGGAGCATGTTTGAAAACGTCGGATAGTTTACATACAAGCCGCTAATTTGCCCCTAGCGTAAAATATGCTCCATTAAAGATTCAGTTCATTTACTTTTAAGTAAACAAAAACTTATATGTATAGAACGGTTTGGCTGTCCGTCGTTTACAAATAAGGTGACGAGATGAAAGTTAGTTTTTACTTTAAATTAATATTTTTTAAATTTAAAGTTTTAAAATCATGTTAACTAAGAGATGTTAATGTTTTTAATTATAATAAATGGACCTTCGTGTATGTCTGGAATTTCGGTGGAATTTTGTAATCGATTTTAAACTAACTTCCTGACTAGCTACAGACTTCAAATTTGGCACATAGTTCAGAATTGAATGACAATGCATGAAACTGAAGAGAAAAAAGACATACAAAGTAAAATAAAATTAAAATTAAAGAAAAATTATTATTTTCGCGATTCTCTTTTGTTGTCGATTCGATTATTTCAAATTAGTGTCACATGTCAGTTGAAAAGTTTTGTGTACAGTGAGTGAAAAAATTGAGATTTTGGAAGTGAGTACAAAAAAAAATAATAAAAATAATATTTTTAAAAACCATGTTTTTGTAGTGGAGAATAATAATTAAAAAACAAAAATTTGAAAAACGAAAAACGTGGGGCGCATGAAATACATAACAGTACATATACACATTTTCTTACTCATACACATATTTAACCACATCCACATACACATGCATATACTCAAACATATTCCACATACACATCCACATTCTGATACAATTACAGATATACATACACATATTCTCATGAGCACACATACTGTTATTGTTATGCATTTCATGCACCCCGCGTTTTTCGTTTTTCAAATATTTGTTTATTGATTATAATTCTCCACTACAAAAACGTGGTTTTTAAAAATATTATTTTTATTTTGATTTTAAAAATAATCCATGTATTAATAATTTATATATAAAATATTCCACATAGTAAATAATTTTTAATTTCTTTATTTTTAAAAAATTATTTTTCGTTAAAATTAATTTAAACTAAAAAATAATAGTTTATAAATTGAATAAAACATTTTAGACAGTTATCAATCTTTTTTAAGAATAGAAAATTAGAGATAAGACACAGCCGTCTTTAATTTGTCTTGAATTTTTACGGTATTTGGAAATTTTTGAATGTCTATTAGGTACGCATCTGTTAAATTATTTAAAATTATTTTTCATTCTTATATATTATTAGTAATTTACTTATTTTAATCGTTTTTGCTATTTTTCTTATATTTTTTTTATCAAAATTTTATATAAAAATTGAAGTTATCTTATTTAAAATAGTAATATTATGCATAGCCTTAAAACTAAAATTTATTGAAGTTAATTAAATTAATAAGTTGGTAACTCAAGTAACTTGAATTGTCAAATTAATCATTATGAAGCATAAAGGTAATAAATTGCCGTCTTGAACTTGGGATCACTCTGATAGATGAAGAAGAGCATAACCGTTTCATAACGAATCAAGCTCGACCGTTTTTATTTGTTTTAAAATAGATGATCTCGAACTTCAATGGGACATATTTTATTCTAGGTTAGCTAGGCAGATTATAAGCAGTTAATATGTACTCTATTCAAGGTTTTCAGACATGCTCTTCGATTGAAACTTAACTTTGTTTTAATAGGAAGTGAGATGCGTACTTCCCTTGTTAGATGACATTTTGATGAATACTCTTCTGAGTGGAGTTAGAAGAAAGTAAACTAATAAATGTAATGTGATTTGTTTTAAAAACAATCAATTAATTAAACTTAACTAGCTTTCGGTGACTTTTAATTATTACATAAAAAGAATAAAGTTTAATTTTTAGCATTTTTTCCTATAATTGAAAAAAAAACACGAAACATAACATGACTCAAATAATGAAATAATTATATGTATCATAAGACTTTCAGAAAGTTTACTTGAATCGAATTTCTAATCTATCATAAGATTTATCCTTACAATTAAAAACTCGGACTTAAATCGACAATCAATTTATAAAGACATACTGATGGGAAAATATTAAAACACGAAGCACATTTCCGTTATCAAGAATTCAAAGAATCATCAATTGCTGCACATTGTTTGAATCTTGGGCATAAATTCAATTAGAAAAATGCCAAAATTATTTTCACCTCAGCCACATCAGCTCATCTTGATATTCTGGTATCTTGTTTTGCTCATAAAATTAATGTTCTCATTCTCTTGTTAACGATATTAGTTTCTCACTGCCACTCTATAGCACGTGGAAATGCATTTTACCTTGATTTGCCCGCTTCGACCACAATAGTTTAAGTTGTTCTGTTTTTTTTTTTTTTTTTTCATATTTTTTCTCTCTCGGCTACGATAGAATTTATAATTTTGTTTTTCGCCATTATTTTTCCATTTTTATTAGGCAACTTTACGTTTCATATTTCAAATGACTTTTATTTCTTCTTATCCAAGTCTACTAAGTCTCGAAATCGAACGCCTGTCTATGAACGCTTAAAACATGTTGACCGTTATTTACAATTTGTTTATTTTTGAAGTGAATGAAGTTTTTTTTTAAAAAAATTATTACAAAATATACTTTTTGTAAGTCATAAATGTTTTGCAGTTTTTTAAGAAACTGGATTAAGAACACTGAAGCTATAACACTGAGCTGATGTAACACAGAAGGGTGTCGCTGCTATAGCTACTGTACTTCTGTTGCTGCTTGAACGTCCATTTTGCGTCCACGTAACTACGTAAATTTTATATTTTGTGCATTTTAACATATTGACCATGAAAATACTACCCAACTTTTAAACGCTATCAAAACAGATATATAAAACAAATTTTCTAAAAAATATCGAATAATAAAAATATCTATGATATGTTATTTTAGCAAGGATTATAATAAAATTAAATAGTATTTATGTATTTCTAAATTAACTTTTTTAAAAACTTCATTCGCCTCAAAAATAAATAAGAAATAACAGTCGACATGTTTCAAGCGCTTAAAAACAGGGGCCCATTCTCAAGACTTGCTAGACGTGAATGAGAAGAAACAAAAGGGATTGGGAATATAAAACGAAAAGTTTCCATTTTCCCCATGCAAGGAAAGGGATTTTAAATATAAAACGGAAAGTTTCCATTTATCGTGGGCAACTTTTCGCTTTATTTTTAAAATCACTTTTACTTCTTTTCATTCACGTCTTACGAGTCTTGAAAATGGGCTCCTGTTTTTTGAGAAATTGAAACATGTTTGGCGGTTATTTCCTATTTTTATATTTCTGAAGCGAAATTAAAAAAAAAAAAATAACATCTTAACGCTTAAGTTTTTTAAGGTTATTTATTTAATATTGCTAACTTTATTTATTATTGAAAATTTAAATAAAATAAATAACTAATTTTAATTATTTTCTGGTCGATACAAATAATTTAATGGTAATTCATTTATAAATATATAAGTTAAAAAGCAATCTATTAGAAAAAAAGAAGCCAATTTTATTCTCATTTCATGCATGATTACATAAATATTATCTTGTTACACTGCCATTCATTGAGAAATGATTGTTACATCATTGGTACCAAAATAAGTTCCTAAAATAGCTACAGTTGCGTGATCCTTTTGATGTTCCAAAAAGAATGTGTTTTCTGAGAACGAAAACATCTTTGTCCTCACAAAAGTACGATAACAAAACACGCATTTCTTGCTGCCATGAAATAAAACCTTTTGTGTTTGGCTATTATTGGCTTTAAATATCGCAAAAGAAAGTTGGTAACTAAAAGTAATTGACTTCTAACCAAAAAAAGGATAAATATTAGATGTGTGTTAAAGATATAATAGTTATTTAGGAAAAAAATCTATAACTTCTGATACTTTTTTTTCAATTTCCCGACATCAAACAGATAATAGTCGCCTTATCGCTTTACATTAGATAGAATCTCATGATATGTTTGTTAATAAACAAAGATCTAGTAACCTTTGATTGTCATCAGAACAGAATTATTATAATTTGTAAAGGAATTTTCCTGCAGATTATCTATTTGTCCCTTTTCTAAGTATATTTAATTGTAATATTTATTTATTATTTCTTTCTCAGGGTAATTTCAACTTTTATTGAATTTTCAATTCTGATTATTATTTAAATTTAAAGATTTACATTTGAAATAAACAGACTACTCAAAATAACTTTCTGTACATCGGATCTTCAAATTCTAGAACTTAATCTTAATGGTTCATAAGGGTAAACTCAAATATACTAATTAATCAGTGTTACGAAACCAGACACCAAAGCGTACTTTTTCCGAGTACACATACCCCTTTTTCGACGAATTCGGATTTCTGGCAAGTCAGGGTGGTCAATTTTTCATTTTGTGCAATGCACCTATGTCTAATTGTGTCATATAACTCTACTATTCTATATTTTACGATAAAGTGTTTTGCTAACGATAAAGTGTTTAGTTTTACTTTTATTAGATGGAAAATAAGTTGTATTCAATTTTAAATAAGCTTTATTTGCATATTGCTGTAAGTTTAATGTAAGAATGTGCTCAGGCAATGTACGTGATTAAGTTATAAAAATATGAAATAGTTATTTAAAATTTTTAAGCACTATTAAGAAATATCTTCTCTTATTATTGTTAATTAATCCATTTGGAGAAAAATAAACGAGTTATGGAATCATTTAAAAATAATTTATAACACAAATGCGGGGATGTGGTTGTAATGGTAACCAAAAAAGAATTAAACTTTAATTTTATTCCGTTAGAAGTGGAAGCTAAATCTATGAAACCAAATTTGTGTTAACACTTTAAATTTTTTTGGGATTTTCTGATTGGATACATGCAAGTGACGTCACGTATAGGTCAGCCAATTAAATTTGACACACATGCGTGACTGTTGCAGGTATCCAATTAAATCTTATCAGAATACTGATTTAGTACGTTAACGGGCTATAAGCAACCACGTGATTGCACGCAACCATGTAACCAGTCGAAGTACTCAAATGAGTAACTTTTAATTTTTGTGTTAAAATATGGTTATTTTTAAGAAACTGAAAATGTTGCAAAATATCATGGGGATAGTTGAGAAAGGAGAACGAGAGATAGAGCCCTATACTAATACAAAAAACAGCATATGTAAACTATTATTTTTCAGTATATATTGTTTAATTCACTGGTCCCAGAGGTATTTTTAAGATATGTATCATGATTGATACGAATCTGAAATGTTACACAGGGTTATACTTGCAGCTAAATAATACTAAACTAAGCACTAATATTTTGAATAAAAAATATCCTGCTATAAATATTTAAAAGGAATTTTAAAGATTTGTTTTGAAAATAATGATTAACTGTAACATAGTTATTTGAGAACAATTTATTTTGTGGGTGACTGAATTTTGAATAAATAATTTCAAGAAAGTTCTTCTGAATGCAAGATTTATTTTATTGATAATTGCAAGATTTGGATATTTCGTTTTTTAACAGCAATAAGAATATTTTATTTGTTCGTACTCTTGTATTTTGCTCCATTCTTAACAGCGATCTTCTTATTTTTAGCTAAACAGACATTAGCAACAGAGTTTAATAATTTTATAAATTTATTTGAGAAATTTATTAGTTTCAATGATTCAAATTTGGATATTAAATACATATAAATATCCAAAATGTACTAAACCGAACACATATATATTTAAAATAAATTATAAAGATTTAAAATAAAATGATTTTTTGAAGAAATACGAAATTCAAGTTTTTAATATTATATTTTAGATCATTAACGTAGCAAAAAGAACTGGATCTTTCAATATTTAGAAAAGATGACGATTTAGAAAAATAAAAAGAGTAATTACATTTTAAAAGATGAAGAATAAAAAGTGCATTTACTTGTTTTCAAAATATCGTATTAATTATTGTATATATCTTAAATATTAAATTTAAATCCATAATATTGGTCTCAGTTTAACTACGTTATAATTATACGATAATTGGATTCTTCTTAATCAGATCATGATTCAATCTGAAACATTACAAGGGTACTGAAAATTTGAAACACATTATGGGTCAACGTAAAACCGATTTACCGTTGAGTGAACAGAAAAATATTTTGAATTATTTAAACCAAATTTAAATAAAAATTTTGCTGATAAACATTAATTTAAAAATAAAATTATCTTTCTGTCATTTTATCATATATTGAGTAGCATTAAATGTAGTGAATACCTTTAAAATTAATATAGAAATATTGATAAATTTTCTTTTATCTTTATATTGAACTTCTGTGGCTCAGGGGATAGAGAGTTCGCCTCCCAAATGAGGTGACTTAGGTCCGAAGCAGAACGGGGGCTGGTTAATACGAACTATGTTCCCGCCTCTCTTAGACCATAATGCTGACGTTAATATCCTTAGTAGTAAACTGATTATTTGTTAGAATCTTTTTGCCGTCAGTCTAAACGTAAGAGGTTCTCCACTCCACGTCACGCAAACGCGGGTTAGTTCCGTCAAAAAGTTGACGAAAGGTAGTTTGTTCCAATGCCAGGTTTTCCCAAGTCTCCTGGGTTTGGTTTAAAATTACAAAGCTACAAATTCGTTTATTGATAGACGTAAGCTCAGAATCGGGTCAAGTGTTTAACGCCGGTTATAATATAGTTATAATATACCTTTATATTAAAAGATAAAACCACCGTTCTGTAACTTTCTAATTTTTTGAAAAACATTGATTGCTGCTGATATATTTAAAATTTTCTTAAAAATATTATTAACAGTAACTTAGAATCTGGAGGGGAATATATATATATATATATATATATATATATATATATATCTCATTATACGGTTTATCTCATTATCTGATAAATTCAGTTCGGTATCTAGAAAAAATGCTTGCGCAGTTTAACGAGAAGGAAACTCTTTTGGAATCACTAAATTTTGCTACGAAATCGATGACATAATTTTTCAGCGAAACTAAATGAAGTTATGCAATCCATTTAGAATTTTTTGCTTGTAAAAAAGGAAGGCTAGTAGTATAAATCATTTCCAGAAAAAGCTAGAGGGCAAGTATAGTGTAGAAAATAAAATAATTTCCTCAGGTTTCATTTTATTTTCATCTGTTGAGCAAATCTAAAACTATTACAATGTTCTATATTTTTCGATGAAAAATTTATATTTAAAATTGAAAATTTTTGGGAAACTGACAGTGTATGTTGCTGCATATCATAAAAGTCAGGTAACCAGGATATGCATTAAATGAAATCTTTTATGAATAGTTAATTTTTTTAGTGAAGTAATATATATTTTCTTTAGCTTATTTTTTGGAACTTCAATATTTCTAAGTAGTGATATTGCATTCTTTTAGTAATAAAATTAAGTAAAATTAATTATACTAATATGTACCAGATGAAAATTGCATTAAGCAGAGAAATTTGTTCTTTTCAATGTGAAATGAAAAACTTTCTTCTAAAATTTATAAAGTTGAATGTGAGTGATTCGAATTAAGATTTAAATTAAATTCTTAAAAACCTGAACTTCTTGCAAAAATTCAATTTTACACGTTTTAACAGCATAAAGCCCAAAATAGAATATTTTACTTTAGAGTCGTCAAAGATATAGTCGTCAAAGTTTCTATTTATTTCTTTTTCGTCAAATCACGCCAAATTAGGAGAAAAACTACAAAATTATTGGAATGACTCATTTTAGTGCATTTTCAAAAATAAAATCTTGTTTTTTTATATTTGGTGACTATGTTTAAAATAGAAGCACAGTGATGGAATTCACCAGCAATAAAATAATATAAAAGAATTATTTTTTGCTCGTACTATTTACATAAATTAAATAAAAAGGGACACGGAAAGGATTTAATGCTATAAATAAGAGAATGCTGTTTAGTATGAAACATTTAAACATTTATTTTTGTTCTAAAATTATAAATGAAATTCAACTTTAGATTAATCTTTTTACGGTATTTGGAAATTTTTGAATGTCTATTAAGTACACATCTGTAAAATTATTTGAAATTATTTTTCATTCTTATATATTATTAGTAATTTACTTATTTTAATCGTTTTCGCTACTTTTTTTTTATCAAAATTTTATATAAAAATTGAAGTTATCTCATTTAAAATAGTAATATTATGCATAGCATTAAAACTAAAATTTACTGAAGTTAATTAAATTAATAAGTTGCTAACTCAAGTAACTTGAATTGTCAAATTAATCATTATAAAGCATAAATGTAATAAATTACTCATAAAAGGTAATGCATTACTTTAAATTCAAATATTTTTAATCCTTATAAAACTGGCTTTATGAAAGGAAAATTATTGAGTTCTTTTTTTTCTCCATAATTTATGAATTGATGTTTTTATAAATTCTAATCAAAATTATTAATATTCTCCACTTCTTTACTTTTCATACTTAATTACTAATTACATACAGTAAAATAAGAACATAATTCTTGCGATTGACATTTTTTTAAATGTTTCCATGAAAAATTTGAAATTCCGCTATTTGTGGAATGCTTGGGATCCTTAAAGAAAGCTGAAAACTATCGGCAAAATAGAAGGGGATGATACATTTTATGAGCTTCATAAACCAAATAACAAATCCCTTAAGAGTAACTCGATTTTGCATGTCACACGCTGCCTAAGCCAAATGAAAATCAAGAAAATTCTGAAATACATTAGTTATTGTGACGCCTTTATAAACATTACATATTTCCTAGATTTTGAAAGTTTTTTAATATCATAAATTTCATTTTTTAATCATTCTTAATCCTATTATAATTAAATTTTAATTTTTTTCTCATTTTATTAAAAGTGAATATAAATTCTTTTATTATTTTCTTAACAATCCATGTAAAGGCTTATTTTTTTAATTCAATACAAATGCATAACTAATTAATACAGTTTCCTGAAAAATCGAATATCAAAATGTAGTTTTAACTTTATTTTTATTTATGCTACTTTATTTCTGAAACCACAATAATGTTTCAGTTACACGGTTATATTCATTTCTATCTGTCTTTTTTGAGATTAAGCAGTATTCAGATTATATAAAATTTAATATTAATAAAGTGGGATTAATTTTCGCCAAATTTTGGATTTCTCGCCATGTTCCTAAACGTCCGTTAGAAACTATACATTTACTGGTAATTCGAGGATTGGGGGGAAAGGGAGTTTGAGGATGTCCGATGAACCCTCAGTCCGATTGTTGAAGGTTTTACAAAATTGATATATATATAAATGGATGCCTGAAAAGAAATTGTACTCATAATCTATTTTAAAGTTTTAAATATGTCTATGTTTGACAATTTTTTAAAATGTTGCCTAATAAAGAAGGATTATTTTCTTCAGTTGATCATATCTCAGCCGTTTCACTATTTTGGTACAAAAACAATGCACCATTACCATCCTGCTTGATTCTTATATTGTTCAAGTTTGTAGCAATTTTAATGTGTAACTATATTGTTGTGTCACAACAACCAGAAATAGGACGTGAGTTATACCAAACAATTTATTTAAACATTCACACAAAAAATCACAAAATATTACCCAAATAAAAATCTCTTCTGAGAAAAAAATCTCTCTTTTTCAACTACACAAAAAAGAACATCACTTCTCGTGTGTATCTCTCAAGCAACATCATTTTAGCCTTACCTCTCGAGGAATTTATGCTTTTATCTCAGTTGTCACACACTGTTGCGTTACAATATCAAAATATAATAAAATAATATCAAATATATAATCAAAATATAATCAAATTTAGAGAAATATAATAACATGGTTTTAGCATGAACTTAAACATGGGTCAATTTATTAACTTAGCTCGCACCAAGTTTGCACTGTATCATGGTTTGAGATTGATTCATTTTTATAGTTTAACGTTGAACCAATTTATCTGCATGTGTCGCACATTTCGTAATCGCGTTTCCCATAATGCCAATAACATAGGGCTTTCTAAGACAATCTCTTGTTAATTTTTCAAAATAATATTTGCTTGTTTGAGGATTGAACATCCTTTTAATAATAACCTTATAATGACCCTTTTTCTTTGCGGAAAGAACATTTATCCTTTTATAGATGGTCTAGGTATTACTTATAGGTAAAGTATAGAATAATTTTAACATTTCATGCTTTGCCTAAAAAGTTTTTTATAATATGCTTGGGAATTTTATAGAATTCTGAAGTTGCATCCACTGCCACTAACATATAGAATAAAAGCTTTTGGCGATAAATACTTCTTCCGCTCTATTTTTAGATAGTTCAGATATTGTAAAAGCGCTTTAAATCTTTGCTTTAAAAATCTATTCAGTATGAATGCATGACGTTCGCATTTTTCATCGAAATCCGAATACTTGCTTTCTTCATTTTTCGCGTTGTTTTGTTCTCACAAACAAGAATGCGTCTTTTTGTATTCTTTGATATACTCTAATAATATTTTTTAAAAATAAAAAATTACCATGGTTCAAAAAATAATGGGTATCTTCCCAATATATGATCTATATTTACAATAGACGTTTTTTTTAATAGTTAACATTTTCCGCTTTGATCATTATTTTGTACAAAAGGTGAAGGAAAATATTAGTGTATGGAATACTGCTATTTTTAATAAATAATCGTTTTTTATTATTTTTATTCATCGGATTAACCAAGTCATGGCAGTGGCATTGCTAGTTCACCCTATACTGATGTTTTTTTTTTCGAAGTTTAACTACGAGCCACTGCCGAATACACCGTACACCGATGATTTCTTAAGGTTAAATCTCTTGTATTCGCTATACTGATAATTTCCTGAATGTATCACAAAATCTATTTTTGAAAATAAACCATAACAAGTAAAGTTAGCATATTGAGACAATACCAAATAATGTTAATATATATATATATATATATATATATATATATATATATATATATATATATATATATATATATATATATATATATATATATATATATATATATATATATATATATATATATATATATACATATAAGTTCAAAATGAAGATAAAACAAAGGTAAATTACCGACAAAAGAAAAAAGGGAGGGAAAGAAAAATAATAATAATAAAAATAGTGTGAGGACTATTGAGCACCTCACACTATCGTATTGATATATTTTGCTTTGGCTATATTGATACAGTATTAGAAAGCACTCTTTTTTACGGATATAATCGTGTGGGCTGATGAAAAGATTATATCTTTTATTTTATTTTCCGGATTATTAAAAAAAAACTTTATCCTTTTTTACCCCCAGTTGTTTGTTATTTTATTATTATTATTTTTCTTTTCCCCCTTTTTTTCTTTTGTCTGAAATTTATATATATGGGTGATTCTCACGAAATATGACAATTCGGACCAGAAAATTTCTTCAAATTTAAAGTCGTCAAAATAATCTAATATTTTTTTTGTATACTTCTTTAGTTACACTTATTAATATCTTACAGACAGCAGTGTAGTTTATTGACATTTGCTCGGGAAAAAAAATAAAATTGAAATTCACCAAAACTTGAATGCCAGGAAAATGACATATTAGCTTAGAAATTTAAAAGTCAGTCATTTTAAGTTAAAAATAAGTAACTCAACTTTAGCCTTTATGTTAGATGGACCATAAATTGCTTAAATTAATTCTTTTTATCCGATGTAGAAGGAATCAAAAAATTTTTTGTTGCTGATATGTACAGATTAAAATTCTGGATAATAATCAATCATTAAATAAATAAATAAATTTGATTACATCCAAGCATATTACAATCATACATAAACTTGGTATTAGGTTAATATTTGCTTTCCTTCCTTACAGTATTGGCAGTTTGACATTCTTAAACCAGGAAAATGACAACCAGGATAATGACAAAAATTCGCCATTTTATAGCATATAACTTTACTTTAATGAAATATTTTGGCCTAAGACGTTTATATTCTGTAGAAAACAACAGGATTTCTTAAAATAACTCAGATAAATCTATGTAGTTTATGTTGTTAATGGTTTCAAGAAGCCAGGAAAAGGACAAGACAGAAACCTACTCACCATGAAAAAGTTTTTGAAATAGATTTTGAACCAGAAAATTGGTTCTTTATTCATGCAACAAGACATGTTCATATAGGAGGGTATCTAACCAATTTATTATCATAAAATATTGATTGCTGGCTCTATCTATTTTGGTTATAAACCACTAAATAAAAGTAGCAGGAAAATGACAGATTTTCTTGGGACAAACAAATTATTGACAGAAAAAATTAATTTAAACGAAGTTTTTGTAAATAATACCCTCTGCGTCTATTCTGGAATAGTTTACACCGGTTGAGATAAAAAAATAAGATATTGAAAAATTTATAGGAAGTTTTGAAGCTAGTTATTATTGGAAACATTGTTTAGGACATGCCAGGAAAATGACATTTTGAAGTTCAAATAAATTTTTGAACTATACAAAACAGTCAATGCTAGTACAAAGTTATTTTAAAATGCTATGAGCAATGCTATTTATTAATTTTTTTAAAAAAAAGTTCTTTTAGTATTATTGCATTAGATTTTGAAGCAAGGGACAGTGAATTGTCATATTTCGTGAGAATCACCCATATATATATATATATATATATATATATATATATATATATATATATATATATATATATATATATATATATATATTGCAGTTAAACATTAGTATAGGGAATACATAAGATTTAACCTTAAGAATACATCAATGTAGGGTAAACCAGCAATGCCACCCCCTTACATTGATTAATTCGATGAATAATAAAAAAACGATTATTAAGAATAGCCGCATTCCCTACATTAATATTTTCTTTACCATTTGTAAAAAATAGTGAGCAAAGCTAAAAAAAAATTTACTATTAAAAAATAAACGTTATTTTATTCCAAGAAATTTTTTTAAGTTTTTTAATCAACATTTGCAACTATGAGAAAACGATACATATTTTTCTCTAAAAACTAAAAACTACGTTTTCTAATTCTTATGTTTAAAGTCCTTCTGTTTTCATGTAAAAAAAAATATTTGTTTCTAATTGTAATTTATACCATATTGTAACTTTGTTGATTGAAAATATTCTATTAGTGGATAATATATTTAAGCTCTTGAAATATTTAAGAGCTTTCATAATTTTTATTTAAAAATTTAAATTTTATTTTTCTTATTAAATTTAAAGCTGAACGTTAGGTTATTTTTTTTATTCAAAATATACGTAAAAAAGACGGATGTTTATCCTACTTCTGGAAAAAATAGTTGATAGATTAAATTCTTAAATTTTAATAGATTTAATTCTGAAAAAAAGTTTATTATGTTGAAAATTTTAAACTTTATAAAATAGTTAAAGATCATCAACAATGTTTTGTTTAAAAATAAATATTATTTTTATTCATTTGAAAATTGATATAATATTTTCTAACTCAATTTGTACTTACGAAATAATACATGAAAGCGTATTCGATACTACGTAAAATTGTATAAGCTAGAATAGTGGAGTCCGAGAATTTATATGCGTTCAAAAATTGTCTACCGTCAATTTGCTATGATTTTGAGAGCACGCTGTGATAAATTCCTGATCAAATTATGCTTAAAAGTATCCATTTTTTTACCGAAACAAGTTAAGGAACAAATAAATATGATATTTCCGAAAGTTTATAATGTAATTATTATTATAAAATCACTAAATTACTCTAATGAAATAAACATTACAGTAAAAATTATGGTCTAATGTTTTACTGTAAGAATGGATTTTGCGGTAAAATGGGTTTTTTCGGATGATACTTTATACTGTAATTTGATTCGGAATTATTTGTCTTGGAATAAGATTTCTTTCTTAATTTCTACTTAAATATTCTTGTTCTAAAAATATTAACTTAATATTATATTCATTTACCATTTAAATAATAATATTAAATTCAATTTATACTTAGTATTTCTATGAAAGTTTCAGAATTTTGTATAAAAAATAACTGACTTGGGCAGTTATCCATTTATTTATTTTTTGAAGAAGCTAAATATATTTTAGAAGAACTATTTCAGGAACAAAAAAGCAGGACTTTTTAAAGTTATTTCCCATTCTTAAGAAGCAATTTCAGTATAAGACTATATTTTTCTTCCTTCCTTTTCGGCAACTCATTTATATTTTCTCTCTTTCACTGTAATAGGTAATATAAAACTTGGTAAAGAAAATTGGAGTATTCTTTCCTGATGGTATTATCCCTTTCTCCAGACATTCCATTCTATTCAGGAAAAAGTAATTTTATTCAATTTTTGATACTTGTTGCTTTTTCCTGTTTTATTTTTAAATTGTATGTACTTATATGCAATGTATTATAACTATTCTGTAGTTATTAAAATTTACATTACTGTAAAAGCTCGGAAACTGTTACTAAGCACATTATCTTACTTTTGTATTCCGTTAAAGTGCAGAAATAAGATCTTTCCGAAATTTATCTAGGTAATGTTCGCAATAAAGGTATCCGTCTTGTTAAAATAGAAAAGTTTGTTTATCTTATTCTATCAACTAATTCATTGATACAATCTAATTCAACTAATTTAGATGGTATTTCATTAGATTCTTTTGATAGTGAAAAAGATATAAGTGATATTGTGTTAATTTTCTTAATTAAAATAATATTTTAAATCGTTTGATTCTTTATATTAAGTTTCAAAGTGATTGATGATTTCAATCAATTAATATGTTAATTTTTTTATTATACACGGAGAAAAAAAATTCAGGAAACTAATCGTACTGTATCATAATGACATTTCTGGTTAAAAAAAAAACAATTAACCAGAATTTAATTCTGGAAAAGAAGAAAAAAATTTACTGCATTTAAACCATTCATTTAGCAATTTTCTCGTTCATATGGAACATGTGTTCATATCGTAAACGGAAATTATGATTTTTAAACATGAAAAAACTGCCAAATTTCTCCACATTTATCAAATTTATCTCCACATTTATCAAATTTTTACCACATTTATCAGATAATAAAACAATATTTTACTGTCGATTTTATCAAAATCCATACCAAAGCGCTTCGGTAAAAAATCACCGAGCTTTTTCGTGTTCCCATAGATCCAGAAAATTAGCAAGGTAATCACTAGAATCACCGATTTCAACACTTTCCCAATAACATATACATTAAATGTTAAAATACTATTTTTATATGATAAAGGAATTACGTAGATTATTTCTACATTTACTATCTTTTATGCACTGGTGTAAGAAATAAGAGAATTTTCATACTTGGTCTATTATCTCTGGAATTACTGGACTGATTTGAAGGAAATTTGATATGTACATACATTGATACAATACAAAACAAATAACTATTCAACAACTGTATTTCACACCTATGATCGTGGGTAAAACTAACTGTAGTAGGAAGGTATGAAACTGCAGTCGCAGAATAAACAAAAAAACGGGTTAATTGGGAGTATGGTCCCCACTTACATATGTATAGGCCTTGCAGCGTGATTACCAACATAAGCATGAAATAAAAGCAGTTAATCATTTCCTGTGGCAATTAGCCTGAGTTGTCCGGTGGCAATTGGCCTGAATTGTCCGGTGGCAATTTCATACCTTCCGACTCAAACGAGTGTTACGTATGATCATGCCAGTGTATTACAATTGTTGAATGGTTATTTTTGTTTTATTGTATGAATGTATATATATGTTACGGCCAAAGCCCGAAGTCCGGCCAATTCGCGATCTGGCATGCCAGATCGCGAATTGACCGTACCTCTTGGCCAAAGTCCGAAATTTTCTTGATTTCGGGAATCGGCCGGCCAGGTCGCAAAATGGCCGATGATGACTGGCCAAAGTCCGAAATAATTAAAACGATCAGTGAATATTTTACTTTGGTGGCCTTCTATAATTATATAAATAATTCTTATAAATCTTCTAATTTAAAAATATAAAAAAAAAAATAGAAGTTTTTAAATTGTCTATTAAATAATCATTAATTTAATAATCATTATTAAATTGTCTTTTTAAGTGTCTAGTCATACATACACCAAAGGTCTAGTCATACTAGGTCTAGTTAAGTGACACTGCCTGGTACACATTTGCCCGGTATACCCTATACTGATATTTTTTAAGGTTCTGTGCCACTGCTCGGTATACATTTGCCTGGTATATCCTACACTGATGTTTTTTTAAGGTCAAGTGCCCCTGCCCGGTTTACAATTTTCCGGTTTGCCCGGTATAATGATTTTTTCTTCCAACTTTGGCTGATCTTCGCATGCCAATTCGCGATTTGGGCGGCCATTTCCCGAAATCAAGAAAAATTTCGGACTTTGGCTGTAACATATACATATCAAATTTCAGTAAAATAAATTCAGTATTTCTAGAGATAATAGACCAAGTCTGCAAATTCTCTTAATTTTTTAAACCAGTCTACTCTGACCAAGATGTAATTAAAAAATAAATAAGAGATGAATAGAATTTTAGATCGATCGCATATTCATTAATAGTTCTGATGAAAATTAGAGGCAATAATAATGATTCATCGACTTAAAATTTAAATAAATTGGAAGTTATTTATATTAGAAATTTTATTATTTTGATTACGACCGGGTTGACTCAGTGGATAGAGCGTTCACCTTCCAATAAGTTGATCCAAATTCGAATCCCAGCGGTGGTTGGTTGATACGAATTCTACTGCCGGCTTGCAACGACAATAGTAATGACGTAAAATATCCTCAGTGGTAGACGGATTATGAGTTAGAATCTTCTTGCCATCGGGCTAACCGTGGGAGGTTTTAGTGGTTTTTCTTCCCATGTGAAGCAAATGTGTGTTAGTTCCGTCAACTAGTTCAGCCCAACGCTTGATCCAGGTGCTCCTTTGTCTTCTGGGTTAGATTCAAAATTACTTGTCTATGGAATTGATCAGTAATACTATTTTGCGAAGTAATGAAGTAATGTATTTTATGTTGAACTGAACAAAATATTGCTACTAACCACATTGGTGAACTCCCAGCAATGATTGATGTAAATATAGGAGAGGAAGTAGCCTTATTACTTGATAATCAAAAGGTTGATTTTTGTTAAATAAATGTTTGTAAAATTGGCACTTTGACAAGAAATTGGTTACATCATTTTTTTTTTTTTTTACTTTTTGATAAATTGACTTTTTTGGAAATCGTCTTTTTGATCTAAAAGTACCGCTTTATTTTTAAAAGAGCAATAATACCATTTGAGTATTTTTACACGTAGCGATACATTACCATGTGTGTTTTTATTTCACCATGCATGTTTGTATTTTTTTTTTAAAAAATGCATTTAATGTTTAGCAATTTAAATATGTATTAGTGATATAAAAAATGCAATCATGATTTTTATTTTATTTAACAGCAGTAATATATTTTTACGATTCAGTAATACTTTTTGAACTTTTTTAAATAACTTTATGCTACTTTTTGAATTCTTTCAACTAGCAGCATCTTTGTCTCTCTTCTATTAAGTGAGATATTATAATATGTAAGCGTCAGTAACTCTTTAAAATACAATTTATTTTCTGTGCACATTAAAGTTTAGCCATTGGATTTTATTTTACTGGAATTCATACAAAAATTAAGACTTATGCGGTGCTATAGCTCAGTCTTTTCGGTACATGTGTTCTAAGCATGTGTGTAAAAATAAATGGAGGAAGAAATTTACTTATTTGTTTTACATTTTTAGTCTGTATAGTACACTAAAATTGCTGCTCCATAAATTGAAAGAAAACGATATATACTTGCAAAATTTTACGTGGGTTTGCAAGAAAATTATATTAGTATTTTATTTTTTTGCATATATAGAGGAATAAAATATGCTGAGTTCTAAAATTTAAGAGGAAATAACTTGAATAGTTTGTTGTCAAATGTAAAGTAAATTAAGGTCTGTTTGAAAATTGATAATAACAATTCAAATTCATGTAGCACTTTAAATCTTTTTTATTTAAGTAAGAAAATGCGTTCCCTCAAGATTGCATTATGGTAATATCTTCTATATGGAAGAAAATTTTAACTCAATATTTACTTATGATATAAAATGCAATATCATCGATACATCAAATATTACTATGATATATACAATATAAGTTCATGAAAGAAATTTGCTTTAATGCATATATCGATATCTCAGTGGGTAAAAAAACAAATGCAATACCTTAGAGTATATAAAATAGAGTATTAGAAAGGTCAGGGTTATCGTTGATGAAATTATACATAGAACTATATCCATTATATCCATAGAGTGACATGTGAATTATGTATGAAACGTTATCCATTTCTCAGAAGTACGGACATAAGACAACATGAGAATTATATTCAGATATGTATCCCTATTTCAGAAGTATTGCATAAAACAACATGTGAATTATATTCAAAACTATATATTTTCTAAAAGAACAGAGACTTATGTAGATAAAAAAATATTATGTTACACGGAGGTTTCTCCCCTTTTTTGGCTTCGCTCAGTAATATACTTGACCGCCATCGTAACAATAAACAGCGTTACATCGCAACTTTTTTTTAAATAAAAATATTAATTTTTTTATTGTGTAAACACAGATTTGGTTCAACAGATTTAATTTTCGTTTCTACTGAAATAAAATTTAAATAAAATTATTTTTCTTCGTTACCTTAGCAAATTCATCCATAGTTTAGTTTTCAAATTCTTTTTTGAAATTTTAGTTATTTCGAAATTCTTAAAGACGCTATATATCAATGATTCTTAATATTACTTAAGATTTTTAAGAAGAAATTTTTTATTCTAATTGAAAAAGTTGATTAAACACCGTATAACATAAAATTTTATTGTAAAATCGTATATAAACTATAAGAAAGAAAATTCACCATTTAATAATTACCAAATGTTAACTATTATTTAATTATAGTAGTAAATGTCGAATGATTATGCATAATACTATGCAATTATTTTAGGAACATAGTTGGGGTTTTCATTGAAAATAGTCCTACTGTTTTCCTTAGATGCTTCTGCTTCTTTTAACTTCAAATTCTGCTTAAATGTCAAATTGGTTAAAAATCTCAATGAATGAAAGGTTGGCATTCCTTTAGGTGTTTGGACAACCAAGGCTCCTTTTTTACAAGCATATCAGCTTGTCCATTACCTCCAATTCTACAGTGCGCAGGTACCCATTAGAAAGAGATTTTATGGATAATAAGTTTTAAAAACAACCTGCATTCCAAATTTTGCGATAAGGCCTGTAATGCTGATTTGGAATTAGAAAAGATAACGGCCCTGTCAAAGCTAGATCATCTCTTTAGAGATAACTGCAGAACTGCTACAGTAATAGACTCCACCATCAAAGGTCAGTAGTAAATGGTCCCATAGGTAAATAAAAGTTAAAAAGCTCGCAAGATATACCAGCTTCAGCACCATTTTGCCTCAAATAAGTGTGATGAAAAATTACAAAACTTTACCCCATTTATCAAATCTTATCACATTGTAAAGCTATATTTTATAGTTAATTTTACCAAACTCATTGCCAAAGCAATTACTCGGTAAAAAAAATACCGAGTTTTTTGGTGTTCCAATAGAGCCAAAAATACGGTAAAATTTACCATATTTTGGTAGTTTTAATCATAAATGTTTCTCAGTGGGTTAAATGGAATTATTTCGATTAACTTTCCATTTATTTGAATTAAAATATCGCAAAATAAATAAATAAATTCTGCTAGATTTCTTTCTTAATTTTACTCAAGATATTTGGTATTAATATTGAGAAAGGTATGCATTGTACTTTTTTTTTATTCTTATAAATTTAACCGAGCTTCTTGTCGATTGATGACTCAACATTCTATAGTTAATATTTATAAGGTTTGTAAGCTGATGACTTGATTCGGGGATTCAGATTATTCTAAAATTAGGCTTGAATAATGAATTAAATTTGTTTAAATATAGAGCTTTAACCAGCTATTTTTGAACTTAGTGTGTCTGGACATTGCAGAATGGCCTACAGCTTTTCATATTTGCCAAGTAGTAAAAACGAAATCGGAATATTTTGGAGTTGAAGCACTCACAGAAATAAAACTCTAACTTTTGACGATTCAGCAATTCTTGAGATGTATCTTGTTAATTTTGAGAATGTTACCATCACAAAATTACGTGATTTATGATGAAACACAGACTCTCAAATATATGACATAAATGTTTCCTCAACTCTAAATCTTATGGTAGTGTGTTCTGGGAGATTGTTACCTAGAATAACGAAACTAGAATGAAGACTAAACGGTCTAAAATGAAGTGATAGAGACAAATGTATGGTGGTCAGATGTTGGCCCGTACCAGGAAGATTCCGGTTTCGAATTCTGCTGCGGGCATGGGTGTAATTTATCACTCTGTTCCATCTGGTCTATATATTTAAAAATATTCAGGACTAAATGAATTAAAGCAATAAATGCAAAAAGAGCACTGAATTTTTGTGGTAGACGAACAAATATTCATCATTGGAAATACTTTTTCAGGTGATTGTATAGGAACTATTATCAGGCATTTAGGAAGTTCTATGCTTATTATAATTTAGATCTTAAGCTGATTGGAAAAAATAAAATTCATTTGTAATCTTTAAAGACACAATATACAACGCTGGCAAAATATTTTTATGTGATGCTCATATAAAGAAGAAAGCTATCTTACATTAATAGCCTTCATATAATAGTCATTTTCTTCCAGATTTTCAGAATTATAGCAAATAAAATCTTAGCAGCTGCCAATCAAAAAAAAAATTAAGAAATAATTCAATATTTTTTGAGTTTTTCGTAAAAATATTTCAATATATCGATAAATGGATATAATGTAATTTCTATAACTTAAATGATACTTCTATAACTTTCTATAACCTAAATAACTAAAATGTTTGTGCTGATCAATTTTGTTTTTTAAAGTTGATTAGGTTTTTAGGTAATTGTTTGCTTAAGTAAGTTTAAGATCCAATATAATTAATAAACTAATAAAATAATAAGCTAATCATGAGGTTAACTAACTTTGTCTACATATAATTAATCATTTTATTAATGCTTCAGGTAATTTTTTCAGTAAAAAAATAATCTAATAAAATATAAAATAAATTTTATAAAAAAATATTTTTTTCAGATCAAATTTGGGCTTCGAAACAAAAAATTAAAAATTCTTGCAGAAATTTTAAATTTGAATATTGGAAGAATACATAAAAACATGAAGCATGAAATTGAAATCACATTTTATCCAGTTTGTTCGTTTAAAAAATTTTTAAATATAATTTCGGTAATTAATGTATTCCTATTAAAAAACATTTTAAATAAATTACATTATAAAATATCATGGACTTTTTCATTTTTTCTAAGGAAAATAAATGTTTGTCTCGGCTTCTAAGTTTTTAAAAGTTTCATAATTTTTACAATAAAAATTATTTTATGGTTGATCATCACAATGTTACCCTTTATCAAATATATTTATTGTCATCTTGTTTTCCTAAGAAATGTATCAAATGAAGCTTGAGAGTATGTAAATGAATTAGCAGTCCAAACAGAAACTTATTAGCACATCATGAATAGATTTATCCAACCAATGAAACTGCAATTTTTTGTGTGTAGTTTCTCTAATTGTGCAATCGTTAGATCAAAAGCTGTCGTTTTTTTTGTCCTGCAGACAGTAATGCTAATGATATTCAATTCATTACAAAGTCGATATGAATGATGTTTTTTAATTAACTCAAGTCAAATCAATTTATTAAAAAAGAAAAGTTTTATTATCACTTCATACATTTCATTGATTATTTTATAGTATTGTTGTGGTTACTCTTTTCTTGCTTGATTATTACATTAAGGAAATCGAATTCTTGTGTAATCAGAGATATTTTTTTTTTTTTAAATTTACTTCTTTAAATATATTTCTTCAAATTAAATATACATTGTTATAGTGAATGATAAAGTTTTTCATAAACATTGTCTGTACTTTTCTATCTTAATTATGTTTCATAATAATGTTTCATAATTAAAATATTAAAATCTTTCGTATTAAATATTTCTTAATTAATCTTACTTCAAATTTAATTCATTAATCTTTACTTCGAATTAAGGAAATATTACCGTTAAAATTGAAAATGTTAAAGCGTAAATAAATTATTTGTTATATGTGCAACTTTCAACTGAAATTAAGAATTTGATATTTTATTTTACTTCCTACCAATTTTTTTTAATAAATTAATGCAAACTGAATGCTTGAAAATGGTATGGAATATATAAATGAAAAATATTGAAAATAATAACGACCTTGAAATTCATAAAAACCGAATTAAAAAGAAATTACTGTCAAAATTGCATATGTTAAAGCGTAAACTAATTATTTGTTATATGCATCTGAAGTTAAGAATTTGATATTGTTTTATACTTCTTAACAAATTATGTTATTTTATAAATTAATACAACTCGATAGTTTGAAAAATTAGTAAAACCTTAGGATTTTTTAGTTCTGTGTTTAAAAAAAGAATAAGGGAAATATTTTATTTCAATTTTTTCCTGAGAAAGAGATTAAGTGCAGAATATTAACTATCCAAAGTTCTCTTTACATTTTTATCTTAATAAATCTCTTAAAATAAAAAGAAAATCCAATCAAAAATCAAAAACATTCGTCTAAGTTTTAACAACCTTCAAATCGCATGATGGGAACAATAAAAATTTCGAAATCGTTCTTTTTTATGGCAAGAAGAAAGAAAAATGCTGACTAAATTTCAAATCATGAGCAAAAATATTTCTAAAAAGAGTGAGCAAATTTATTCAAATGGAATATTTAGAAAAATCTAGCGACATTTCAATAAAAACTTAGAATATTTATAGTTTTTTTTCCACAGAGTTTGCACTTAACTTAATAGAGAGACTAAGGTCTGAATGAAATTATAAAAATTTAAGAAAACAAAAATTAAGATAAAATTTACTAAAAACTAAGATATAAGGGGCATATTATTGAGCTTAAAATCTCAGTATTTAATTATGTAACATTAAAGTAATTATTTAATCTTATTTTTTTATTACATTTTACAGCATTTCTTTACTTGTTAAATATCAACTTTACAAACACTGCTTCTAAATTTTTATGTAAGAGATAAATGCTAGCACGCAATTTCTTATTTTATACTAGCATATTTAACACATTAATGCTAGTGTACTAGCGTGTATAATACTAGTTCGATCACAAAACTAGTTTAATGCAATTGTTTGTTTCTGATGTTAGCACAATAAAGAACTATAATTTTGAAAAACTGAAATTCCAATAAATCGTTGTCATGTAAAAGGAAAAATAACCGAATGATGGTTTTAATAATGTATATTTTAGTTTTATTAATCATAATTACGATTTATAATAAATGAATAAATTTTAAAAAAAACAGAATGTTATTACTGTACAATTCGATAATTTCACCAGATTTTTTCTTCTCCATCTAGAATACAATTTAAAAATAATCTCCTTTAGGGCATCTCCCTTAGTGCCCCCTACCTAATTATCTCCCTTAGTGTAAGTATAAAATATACAAGAAATTTTATTTTAAAATTTGATCAAAAATAACTCACACTGTAAGAGTCACAAATAAATAAGTAATTTAGCAATAATAAAGCCTAATATGTAATGATGCAATAAACAATTAATTCTTTAAAAAAAAATTTTTTTTTTAAATACTTGTTCGTTGAGATTGGTCATACTTGTAATGAAATAAATAAATTTCTAATTGCTTAACAAGTTAACCTACACTTTAAAACTGGGGTGAAAACTATTTTTTAAAATAAAAGTCAAAAATAAGAGAAGAGAAGTTGGGTAAAAAAAGGCATAATATGAAATGATGCAAAAGATATTTAAAATGATGCCATCTCCGTTGTAAAACGCTTTCAAGTCTCAACTAAACGCGCAAAGGAATAAGGAAGTATTCTCTTAAGAAGAATAAAAGAAACAGGACATTTTTAACAATCGCAAAAGAAGCAGAACTACCGCAAAATTTAGAACTAAACAGACATCATCTCCTTGTTACCAACAATGAATTTAAACATCATTAATTAAAACAATTATATAATACATTTATAAAATTATCGATGCCTCTTGGTATACTAATACAATTAAAAATTGCATGGAAGAACTTCCATTAACAATGGCAGTCAAATGTATAAGTATTTATTTTGGTAACATTCAGGAATAATGTATAATGATGCAGTGAACAAATTTAAAAAAAAGTCTTAAGAAACTGCAGAATCGTTTTTCTAAATCTCAAAAGATTTAGAAGAAGATTGAGAATACATTTTTATTCATTTCCTTCTTTATTATTGTATCTCATGTTTTATTTCTGAGTAAAAAGTTTTTCGAAAATCGGCAGTCAAATATAGTTTTTCTGCTTCTTTTTTTTTTGTGAAAATGTGACCAAATATGTTTCGTTATAATGGATTCTTAAAACTATTTAAGAAATTTGCACCGAGAAATCTATAGTTTTTTAAAACAATAATTTTTTTCATGTGCATTCTTAAAATAAATGTCAAATTTCCTTTGTTTGTCATTGTTATTTTTGAGAAAATTGCAGTAAAAAGCTAGTGTTTACTTTGGTGAAAATATAAAATAACACAATCAACCACCATTAAAGAGCCGTGATGGCTCAGTGGATAGAGCGATCGTCTGTCAATGAGTAAGTTCGGGGTGACTGGTCGATATGATTTCACACCATAGTGCTGACGTAAGTGGTAGATGGATCATGGGTTTGAGTCCTCTATCCATGGAATGTTTTCGTGGTTTTCCTCTCTATGTACACATTACTGAGAAGTACGGACATTTTTGGTGCTGCCACATTTTAACGTAAAATCCATTTTCACCGGAACATGTTACGAAACAAAAAAGGGAGATATTTTTGGGAAGAAACACCCAAAGTGCCGATACTTTATATCGTAATTTGATCCCAATTTTTTTGCAGTGTGCAGAAATGTTAGCTATCTGAGAAGAATGTTTGTACTTATGACCATCGAAATTTTAGTTTGCGCTTTGCATCTGAAGAATTATTTTTTTAAAAATATATTTCCCAATAAGTAATAATATATTGAGTATTTAAAAAAAATATTGAACTGAATGTTTCTTAAAGAATTAATATTAAAAATAAATCATTTTTGTTAATAGAAAAAACGGCCTAAATTTTAATGATTCAATGAAACACTTATAATTGCTATAATTAAAATGATGATTTTAAATCTCAACTAAGTACAGGACATAACAGCTAGTAATTATTTTAATAAAGTTTAAATGAGAAAGCATCTCTCTAAAAGGTGTTTGACAATTGTTGGAATTAGTTAAACAATATCTCTCTATTAAACTGTTATGGCTAAATGTTTTAAAACATTACTCAATTTAATTAAAATGCAATTATAAAGCTATTTATGTTTCTCAAAGTACATAAACAGTGTGAAATTAAGCCTCGTAATCTTTTCTGAAAATGGCAGGCTAAAGCAGATATTTGTTTCTGAGAAAATGTGCACTTCTTCTATAAGGGTATACAATAAAATGGGACACTTTGCTTCGAATTTATTTTTTTTCTAGCACAGTTCAAAAATGCAGGATCAAATTGCTATATAAAGTGCCACCTTTCGTGCATCATCCTATTTTATTGAGAAATTTTACCGTAAAATAATATACCACAATTGTTACAGCAATATTTATTTAATTAGAATGATTCAGTGTTTTGTGGTAATTGTAACTGTAAAAATTACGGTGCATCAGATGTGTTGTTCCGTAACATATTCCAGTAAAAATGTATTTTATGACAAACAGTATCAGCAACATAAGTGGGTTACTTTTTACCCTAATTTGTTTTCTAGTTTTGTACAGGGTACGACAGCAAATTAAAATACGTTTTAACATTGGTTGAAACAGAATTGTGCCCAAATTTGGTAAATAAGTACTCTAATCCGACATACTTAGATCTTTATCGGCCGTATGGTCACTTAAAAAAAGCATCCAATAATCTAATTATTTTTAAGAAAACTAAAGCAATTTTTTTCAAGAAAATTTAAAAGTAATTTTATTGAATTGTCTTTCAGATAAATTTAAAAGTAGCTTCACGAATTCTGAGTTCTCTTCCAGATAAAATAAAAACTAGAATGTCTTTTTAAATACGGTTTCAAATAAAATCAGGTTTCTTTTATTTCCAGATAGTTTGAAGTTTAGTTTTAGAGGAATTCATATCTAGAATTCTTCCAGAATTCTATAACTTGGCCAGACAGATTTAAAATCACCTACACAATAAAAAGTTAACTTTATTTGATATGTTGACCTTGAAAAAGTTAACCTCTAAAGATATGACATTCAAGCCTTATGCAGTTTCTAATAATACAGCCATAACCATAAAATCTTATGGGTTATAAAAGGAAATCTTATAAGTTATGATTATTACCCGTCATTTAGATCCTTTTAAAGTTTCTTATTCTTGAGCAAAATTGTAAGTAATAAAGGGTTGTGTGGTAATAAAGGGCAAAATCTCTCGATAAAAGTTTTTTGATGTTTTTGGAAGTAGTGTGCATTTAATTGAAGAAAATAAAATTTTTAACGTTTTGAAATTTCTCTCTTTTCAATTTTCAGATTATTAGAAAAAGCTTGGTTAAAATAAGTTTATGATAAATCTATTTAAAAACTCTAAAAATTACGAAGTGGATCTGGTTGAAGAAATGTTAGAAGTAATTAAAGAACATCATATCGTAAAGAAAAAAAGAAAACGCCAAGAAGAAAAAGAAGAGGAAGTAAAACTACGCCAAGAACGGCAAAAACAAGAAGAACGCCAGTTTGAACTAGAGAAATTAAGACATCGATTAAATGACGTTTTCAATCAAAATATTGGTACTACTCTGCGAAATAAGTTGGATATCCATAAGTAATGCAGAATTTTGATCCTAAAAAAGATGGAATCAGTCTTTATTTAGTAATTTTTGACCGTCAAGCAAAAAGAGCAGAAATATTAAAAGAAAAGTGGGTTACTCATTTATTATCTTTTCTTTCACCTAACATAACAAAATTAATGGCTAGAGAATCTGATGAACAAACTTACAACAATGATCATGTTAAAGAAATTTTAATGAAAAGGTTTAAGCTAAGTCAAGAAACATTTAGGACCCAATTTATTCAGCACCCAAAAAATGTTCGATATTAGTTGGAAAGATTTCGTTTTTGAATTAAGGAACTATTTAAATGAATGGGTTTAAGGATAAGAAATAAAAGATTTTGAAACTTTGCTGGATCTAATGGTTACTGATCAAACTAAACGTAGAGTTCCCATTGAACTGCGTGATCATTTTATAGACACTTGGTCAAAAATAACCTCATCTACAAAGCTGGTAGAAATACTTGACGAGTACGAAAACGTACGTGGAAGTCGGAAACGAGTTTATTCGCAAGTAAATTCTGAAAATCGGAGACCCAACAGGCGAGAAGAAAATGCCACCCGGAAATATCACAGGGAGCTACTGCAAAGAATGGCTGAAACGAAGGAAATATGTGTATAAGCAAGCAAATTATGATCAATTTGATAGACGTAAGCCTTTAGAAAGTTACGAATGTGGATCTACTAATCACTTACGACCTCAGTGCCCGAAGCTTAAGCGCCAACCCGCTCAAGCAAATCGAGTCGGAGTAGGGCAAGAAGAAGACAAATTAATAAAACTCCGTACACTCTTATGGCGAAAGTAAATGGATTTAGGATGCCAGTACTTCGTGATTCAGGTGCAACTATTGATGTCATATGCCGAAAATATGTGACTCCAGATATGTTTACTGGCGTAACTGTGTGGGTAGAACAACCATTAGATGAAGCCCAACTTGTTTACCATTAGCAAAAGTTTCGATATCTGGACAGTTTTGTGACATTGTAACCAAAGCGGCTGTGGTTAGAAGTGAGTTAAATAAAGGTCGATATCTCCTTGAGAATAGAACAGCTACTAAATTGCCAAATCTTCAAATAACACCAATGCGAATTTCAGAGTTAAACGCAGTTAATACCAGATCGCAAACTCGATTAAAAGCAGAAAACGAAGAAAATGAGCGACAGAATTCGAAAGATACCGAAAACTCTTCCGAACAAAATAATAAAAATCAAGAAATTATATTAGATGAAAAAGATGATGAGCCAGTTTTAGAAACGGATGCCGTCATTTCAAAAGTAGAAGAGATATTAACAACTTTAAACGCCAATTCTGATGAACTTTACAGGTAGTTCACGATAAATTCGTTAAAGCACAACAGGAAAGTGCCGAGTTAAAATCAGTTTCTAAAACTTTGGAAGAAGGTACGCAGAATCAAAATAGTAAACATCACTATCTGGTTGAAAGAAAACTTCTTTTTAAATGCCAAGAAGGACGATTAGGAAAAATAAAGAAACTTTTAGTTATACCGGAGAAATTTAGAAACCGAATTTTAAAGTTAAGTCGTGAAAATTCTTGCCTGCGTAACCAAATCCAAAGATAAATTGGTGCGATATTATTTTTGGCCAAAATGCTATAAAGAGATGGAAGAAATCGTACGAAACTACCATAGTTGTGAAAGAGCGGGTAAACCAAATGATAAATAAAAGGGTGCTTTGAAAATTGTACCGGTCATACAGGAAATATTCTCAAAACTAAACGTTGATGCTATTGGTCCTCTTCCCACCAAGTCAAGTGGGAAAAAAAACTTGATTACAGCCATTTGTATGTCATCAAAATATCCAGAAGCAATCCCAGTGAATGATATAGCATCTGTGTCGGTGACTGATGCACAACTTAATATTTTTTGTAGAACTGATTTCCCACGAGAAGTCCAATGTGATCAAGGAACTTCTTTTATGAGCATGCTAACAACTGAGTTTTTTGATCGATTTGGCATAAAGGTTCGGCACAGTTATGCTGATCACCCACAGTCTAAGCCCGTAGAAAAATTTCAATGAACTATCAAGCAGATCTTACGGGTACTTTGTTTGGAGTCTGGTTCTGACTGGGAGAAGTTTCTACCATTTGCTCTTTTAACTTTCAGAACTATAACACATGAAAGTACATGATTTTCGCCAGCAGAGTTAGTACACGGAAAAAATTTGCGTAATCCTGAAACTTTGTTGTATGAACAGTGGACCAAAAACGAAATAGACGAATCTCCTGCGACGGAATACGTTTTTCACCTAATAAACCTTTTAAAAAGATGCCAAGAAATTACAGTTAACAAGATGGAAGATGCGGCGTTAAAAAGTAAATCGTATTACGGTAAAAATAGTATTAGGAGAGAATTAAGTGCCGGAGATTTGGTTCTTGTTTTGGCTACGTTTAGAGCTAATAAATTGTCTGCTCAATGAATTGGCCCGGTGAAGATAGAAAGCCAAAATGTCTGAAACTAATTATTTAGTGAATATTCCTAGAAAAAGAAAGAGTTCACAGATTTAAAATGTAAATATGCTTAAACCATATTAAACCATATTATATTTTCTATTCTGTGCAAAAAAAAAATTTTCATCCTTAGAGCAAGACATTGATTTTTCATAAGTGTATATTACTCCAGATGAATTTGATATATCTGAAATTATTAAAGACAGTCACCTAGAACAGTGTTCCCCAACCCCCGGTCCGGTACCGGTCCGTGGATCAAATGGTACCGGGCCGCCCATTTCATTGAAACTAAATTTAAATTAGTAGGTTTATATACCCCAAATTAAAAATATCTGTGGTCCATTAAAATTTTATTTCTTAAAAAAAGGGGCCCTCGAAGGTAGTTACATAAATTTTTTAATGTTTGTAATGTATCATTGTCTCCAATTACCCTCAGATGGAACCGTCTCATTGCAAAGAAACAAGCTCAGGATTCTCATTAATTTAACGTTCTTCTAGTAAGTTAAAATGTTAAATCCCTTTATATTTATTTTTTGGTGTAACTGTATTTTATTTTCAAGGCATGTTTAAATACAATTAAATTAAAATTAATTAAATCAAAATAATCTAAAATATAAGTAATCAACGCCCCCCCCCCCCACCGCGGGGGCTGCGGTAAAATTATCAAAGTTGACAGGTCCGCGGTGATAAAAAGGTTGGGGAACACTGACCTAGAAGATCGCCTTAAAGGACATGAAATCAACCAATTGAGGAATATTTAAAGAAGATATTCGAAACGTTTTTCAAATAATCCAGGAAAAACTAACTTAATTTAACATGACATTCAACTTAGTACAAATAAGCCAATTATTTTCAAGCCTTACCGAACTTCACCCAGACTATCAGAAATTTTAAAAACTGAAGTACAAAAAATTTTGAACTTAAAAAATTATTGATTTAGGTGAGAGTGATTATACTTCTATGATCCTAGTAGAAGCCCCAAATAAAGATCAGGCCCTGCATTGATTACCATCGTCTCAACGAAATAACTGTAACGCAATATATCTCACTTCCGAACATAAAAGCCCGGGTTGAAGAGGTAGCCAAAGCAAAATTTATCAGTCTTTTAGATTTCGCCAAGGGATATTGGCAAATTGAGCTTTGTTCAAACGCTCAAAGATTAGCTACTTTTGTTACCAGTTTCAGAACATATAGGCCATTAAGACTTCCATTTGGGTTGAAGAATGCCCCTTTTAGAAAATTAATGGCACGACTACTAAAGGGTTTAGAAGAATTTGCAGCCTTTATGATGTAGCAATTTTCTCGGATATCTGGGATCTTCATTTAGAACTTCTGAATTGTGTATTGCAGCGTATCAAAGGAGCAGAACTTACAATGAAACCTTCAAAATGCCGTTTTGCGCAAGATCATGTTCTTCATCTAGGACATATTGTCGGACAAGGCTATAGAAAATCTTCTGATATAAAAACACGAGCAGTTGCCGAATTCCCTGTACCTAAGACCAAAACAGAAATTAGAGCATTTTTGGGACTAGCAGGCTATTACAGTCGATATAAACCAATGTTCTCTGTTCTAGTTGCACCATTAACAGGCACTTTAAAAGGGAAAACAAAAAAAAAGGAGAAATTACCTTGAATATCGAATGCGAAGAAGACTTTAAAGAAACTAAAACAAAAATTAACGAGCCTACCTATACTCTTCTCTCCTAACTATGAAAAAGAATTTATCTTGCAAACAGACGCTTCGGAAATTGATATGGGTGTGGTATTAACACAACAACTATATAATGAAGGTCATCCAGGAATTTCCTTGTCTTATGAATTGGGCTCAAAATTGCAAGTTTATGGAATTAAACATTGCTAGTTATAAACTCTGAATCAGGTCGGTTGTTTAACGCTGGTTATAAAATGCAAAATAAAATGAAATAAATACGCACTAAATTCAATATTTACAGAGACTTTAACCTCTATAAATTCATGCAAGTGATTGTTTCATGTTTTCTATGAAAGAGTTTTAGTGTATAATTTTATCATTTAATGTTCAATTTGACCACATTTTCTCAGAAAACTACTCTATCGATTTTATTTCTGCCATTGCTACTTCATTGAATTTTTAAAAATCTATGAAGGGATTGACACTCCATATTGTAATCTTAACCTTCATTTTGAAATGAAACAAAAAAAAAAAAGCCACAAGACAACTTTCCTGAATAAATCATAACTATTATTATTGAATTAAAATTACAATTTATAACAATAGTATAATAGCTAGCATTTAATTTGACTAGTAATTTCCAACGATGGGGATACTTTTTGTCTATAGTATACTTTTTCTTTATTTAAATGTCTTGGTAGATGCTTGGTTGCTAAATGATAAAATTATATACAAATACTAGCTACTTTGACTCAACTCAAAACTCGCTCAACTCAACTTGCTCAAACTTTTAATTAAATTTTTTTAGTAAAGTTTAGTTCGTTATTTAAAACTTAAGTTTTATCATGATTCTAAAAAGAAATGAAATTGCAGCCAAAACGCCATCTGCATAAATAAATACTTTGATTAAATTTAATCTTACATTGCATTCCAATTAATCAATTACATTTGTAATTGACACATAAAATGATCATTAGGAATAAAAGCTTTCATTAAATAGTTAAAAGAGAACTTCTAACTTTTTTTCTTTGCGTTCGAAAACGTAAAAACAAAACATGATGACTTTATGTACTCTTTCTTGTTTTACTAATAAAATTATAACAAATTATTCTTACTATTATCTAATCTGCTTTTTTAAAAAAGTAACTTTGATGTAATGTAAGGTCAGGAGCTTTTTGTTTTAGATAAAAAAAGAAATGTTCATTTCGTTAATTAGTAAAACCACTACAAGATAGAAATTCTATAAAAAGAACATGAAGTAATACACATTTAAGAAAATAGAACGACTAAGAGATAATGTTTTCCATTTGAATCGGAATCTATATTAAATGGTTTGATTTTAAGAATTAAATTTGCTTCTTATTCAAAGAATGGAAACAGACATATGAGTGGAGACAAACATATGGAGACAGATATATAATAAATATGTTTTGCTGATTAGCTTTCTTTTTGAATTAATATTTCATTTCAAGAAAAGAAATTGAAATTAAACTGCGCATGAAAATTTTGAAGGTTAAATTTTTTTATTCAAAAATTTGCCTACTTAAAATTATACTGAGACACATTTTTTTTCTCGTTTGCAATAGATTTTTAATAGATGAGATATTTGATACTTTTGTATCGCTGTTTCGAATTTGCAATCAGTTCTCCTCATCAAGATATTTTTTTTTTTTTTTTGTAAACTGTCATTTTTTGTCCAAATGTACATTTAAAAACATTACATATAACAGGGGATCGCATGAATGTTACGGCGAACTCTTTGAGGAGTTAAAGCACATCAAAATAGCATAGGAACATATGCCTGGAAATGTTATATGCACCGCTAATGGTGCTTCTCTATTATGAACTGTTTCTTCGTGTACTTCTGAACTGGTTATAAGACTGAAGCGCCCCTAGCCGCGTTCCGAGCATGGGTTCCCATACAATTTTAATACTGATGATATTTCCGAACTCTCCTAGTAGTATGTAGCGAGGTTTATGCAGTCCTCTCTTATATATAACGTTTTTAAACGTGCACATTTCGACAAAAAATAAACTAATGTCAATTAAAAAAATCCTTTAAAATACACAAACTTGAATTAAGCAGGATCAAGTATTTACACAAATGCAAAAAAAAAAAAAAAAAAAAAAACTTTTACCTATACAGCAAATAAAAGTGAAAAATAAAATATTTTTCAAATAACACAGACCAAAATCTATAATTAAGACTAATTCATAAATTTTTTTTAACTAAAATGATGTAACAACTTGCCAGCGAACTAATAAAACTTGCCAGCGAACTAATAATCTCAACCCCTTCCTTGTGCTTTTGCAAGAAATTAAATAAAAACTAGGTTTTTCAATTTTAAATTTTCCATTAAAATATTCTAGTTTTAATATAATAAACAATGTATCTTTCCATAAAATAAAATTCGTATTTCAGTTCATTTTACAAAATATTTAATCTAATATTCTTTAGAAATTCTGTATCTTTATCTGTTCAAAATTTTGATCTCTGAAAAACCTAGAAATTTTTTTAAAATTCTTTTTCTTCAAACTCTTCTTTCAAGTTTGAATTTTTCTAAAAGTAAAATTTTCAGAAATTTGAAAACTTAGTTTTAATGTTACGTAAGCGCTGTTCACACCCTTTCCCCTTGTCAGCAAAATAAAGTCTGATACCCCCTCCCCCATTTGTTCTCGTAATATTTAAAAATAAAAACCTTATGCATTTGAACAGTACGTAAAATCAAACTATACTTTTAAATGCAGCTTTCCAAAAAGTGTAATAAAACTAACCTTGTATTTAATGTTTACATTCTACAACACATGCTATAAGAATGCTTGGCATATCATGCTGTTTTTTGGATCTTCTGCCATCACATTCTACATTCAATTTATAGCAGATGCTTACTCAAATGCATTTGTGTATTACACTCAATCTAATCTATGAAAATATTGACAATAGTAAAAAATAAAATTTTAAAAACTCTTTATTTTAATTTACATTTTTACAATACTTTGTGATAGACATTGGGGCATCAAATACGAGAATATAATCAATAATAGATATGTAATACAAAATTGTTAAGATTATTAAAGGTAACTATAGTTATCGAAAACTCTATATTTAAATAATTTGCATTTGAATTCTATCAATTACATCTGTAAGCTTTTGAGATTGTACTTGTTTTAACACTTTTACAGAATCCATTTTTTTCCGTAAAATTATATAGTTTTTTTGTTAAATAATTTAATCTTGATAATTTGCTTGGAGTAAAATTTTATATATATACACCGAAGAGCCATTACATTATGACCACCCTGCTAATAACATGTAGGACCACCTTTAGCTCTCAAAACTGCTAGCACCCGACTTGGCATTGATTCCACAAGGTGCTGATAGGTAGTCTCAGGGATCTGGTACCAAACGCTCACCAACTGGTCCTGCAATTCCCTCACATTGCGAGGGGGTAACGTGCCAGCACGAATTTGGTTTTCCAAGTAGGACCACAAATTCTCTATTGGATTAAGGTCAGGTGAATTTAGGGGCCAAGACATGACTTGAAAGTCACTGGAATGTTCCTCGAACCAATCCATGAAAACCTGGGTGAGCCCATTGTTATAGATGGCAGGGCTCGAAAAAACTCGGAAATTTTAACCGTCCCTGAGGACGGCTTGTCCAACAATGTACCCGTCTTCCTTTGAAACTAACCCGTCACTTCTAAATAAATAAAAGAATAATTTTCTCTTATTTATTACAAACATTTATCATATAAATTGCACAATGAATTAGTAGTTACTAGGATTACAAATACTAGGATTACATTATACAGTAATAAAAGAAATACTAGGTTACTAATAGTAACCTACTATTTATCTTACAAAACAATTTATTTCTTATATGAAATAATTTAAATGACAAAGGTCAAATTATCTGGAATGTCAATTTATCCAAGGGTACTGCGTTTTTTAAATGAATCAAATATGGCGTTTGCCAGTTCCACAATCAATCCAATGATTTACAGAGGTTTCTGCTCAGAAATCTGAAAGGGGTTTTCCATTTAGGTAGATGTTCATAATTGCGTTTAACGCATCTTGTACGTAATGTGTGTGTGTGTGTGTGTTTTTTTTTATTATTATTATTATTATTTATTTTTTTGTAAGTTCATTACTGAAAAGCTCCTTACAACCGCTGCAGTACTCCCAGACAGAGAAAACATCGATTCCACCAAGCGCAGTATGTTGCTGTATTTCTAGATTAGAGGGTCATTATAGAAGTGAATTGATAGACTATTGTAAGATAACAAAAATTGAAAATGTATCACGAACTTTAACGGGAAAATGGCCGTCCGTGCGGACGTCGGATTCAAGAAATTCGTTGTCCGCGGGGAATTTTTGACCGCCGAGGACGGGCGGACGGGCGGTTTTTCGAGCCCTGATAGATGGGTGGTCATAATGTAATGGCGGCTCTTCGGTATATATAAATATATATATATATATATATATATATATATATATATATATATATATATATGTAATACAAAAAGTATAATACTTTTGTATTAATAAAAGAATTAAATCTCTTTCGTTTTAATAAAATGTCTTTGTTAAAGAATAAGCGTAGAGAGATTCTATTTTGGGAATTCAAGGCTGATAAACATACGATTGAGTTATTTATAGAATCTCTCCCCCTTTCACTTCCATATAAGGAAGCACGAATTGATTTTCCTTAATGCGTAAGGATACAAGAATGCCAACGACTGTGCCTGTTTACTCAAATCTGTGTTAGTATAAAAGCGAGAGCAATGCTTTTCGCATTGCTTTTTCCATCATGTTGTGATCCTGAAAAGTTGTTCCGGAATTGTCCAAAGTCTTGTCCACCCCCTCCCTTGCGGAGTGTGGATGTGGAGTGTTATCGATACCAGCCTACTACCATTAATAAAGATTGTTTTGAGTGTATCATGGCTAGGACTGCATTATTTAAGCACTGTTATTACAAGACGCCAGGATGTTACTTGCTGAGGAAATCATTGTTACCTATTTTCCGGCTGACTACACGTTGATAAAACCTCATCCCGGGGAACGAAAAAAGAGAATCGCCCATCCCGGACGAAGGACGAAAATTTGCCTATTCTGCAGTGAAAAAAAGAATGAAGGATGTATTTCAATACCTGTACACCTCATCGCTAGTGGAATGCTGACGTTGGCTCGAGCTCGTCACATGCCTCTCTGAAACCCATAGTGTTGATCAAGATGACCCTACAATTCCGTAGTGCTCAAATTGTGAAAACAAAAGTGAATGTGCGCGATTTATATTAAATTTAGAGAGAAACTTTTTGCTTCTTTCTTAAAAGTTCCTTTCTCATGAAAGTGGGAGAAAAATTTGGCAAATGAAAAAAGAAAACAAAAGTGAATGTGCGTGAATCTTAATCATGAATATTCATGAAGTGCAATGATATTTGTTCTTTCTCTTCAACGAAAAACAAAAAGTCATGAAGGTCAAAGAACAGTGTGGAAAATGGAAAGAAAGTACTGTAGATATATTTTTTTTTTATTCTCTTAGTTTTCGTTCTCACGAGTATGATCAAATATTTTGTTGATATTGGATATGAAAATGCTCTAAACTTTTTATTATGAAATTTAATCAATAGAATTTTATTAATGGTTGAAGTGCATTTCTTGTTTTTATATTGCTTTTTCTTTATAAATTATGAATAACTGAGTATGTTATATTATGAATAGTTGATTGCATTTCTTGTGTTTATATTGCTTTTTTTTTTTAATTATTACATAATATTGTTCTTTTTAGTGCATTTAAAATGTTGTTGAGGGAAATAAATGTGTTTCAAACGTCAATTAAATTTGTGACGGCAAACAAAATTCAAAATTTTTCAGCTTTTCAAACAAAAACAAAACTAAAAGAAATTTGTAAGGCTTTTTCTTTTTCGGACTTGGTCAAAACTAAATATTCCTATTAAAAATGTAAAAAATTAAATGTTACCCAAACAAAAGGACATTTCACGCTTAACAAATTGTGTGAGTTTCCCCTTATTACGATAGGTGAATTTGTTAACTCAGCTAAGTTTTTTATACTTGATACTGAGTTACTGTATGCTTTAGTAGGGTTGCAAACTTGCAAAGATTTTTGTTTGTTTTTTGATTGTGTCGGGCCAGTTGTTACTCAAGTTGGTAAGAGACTGATCATCTCTGCTAAATCTAACAATGACAACTTATCCTTGCACATTAGACAACAGAATTCTCATAATGTTAAGGTCAAAGATTGTGAAAAAAAAATGAAAGTTTAAGATGTTTCAATAAAAGTAAACATTTTGAAAAAATGGAAGTTTAAGATGTTTCAATAAAAGTAAACATTTTGAAAAAAAAAAATAGAAGTTTAAGATGTTTCAGTAAAAGTAAACATTTTGAAAAAAAAATAATGTGAGGGGTAACAAAAATAAAAAGAACAGGAAAAATAGGAAAAAGAAAGAATGACCAAGAAGTTAATAACAAAAAGTACAGGAAAAATAGGAAAAAGAAAGAAAGGCCAAACATTTCAAATGATTCGAAGATAGAACTAGGTAATGGGTGCATACACTATCAGGTTAACATCGACGAAAAAATAGGAAATAAAAAGAAAAGTTTAAGTAAACAAAATTTTGAAATAGTTCATGTATCAAATCTGAGGAAATATAACAACCCACAAATGTTGAAATTAAATCATGAATAGTGTCCAAAACAAAAGAAAATTTTTTACTTCTTCAAGGGAAGAAGAGATATTTGGATAAAAATCCATAAAAATTTTGTATATTTTTGTGTGAAAATTTTTTGAAATAGTTAGTAGATTAGTTATGAAAATATGTTACATTTTTCCTTCTGTTTAGTTGCCTAAAGTTGCCAAAACAGATAAAGTGCATTATCATGTTTTTATTATTGTCATTGTATATAGTTGTTTTTTTTTTAACAGATAATTGAAAAAATGTTATTTGTAGTAGTGAAAAGGAACAGTCGTACCAACATAAATTTTAAAAGTTCAGAGAATTCTAAATTTTATTATGATTTCTTTTTGGCTTGCCAAAAATCTTTTTTGGGGGGGATGTAATACAAAAAGTATAATACTTTTGTATTAATAAAAGAATTAAATCTCTTTCGTTTTAATAAAATGTCTGTGTTAAAGAATAAGCGTAGAGAGATTCTATTTTGGGAATTCAAGGCTGATAAACATACGATTGAGTTATTTATAGAATCTCTCCCCCTTTCACTTCCATATAAGGAAGCACGAATTGATTTTCCTTAATGCGTAAGGATACAAGAATGCCAACGACTGTGCCTGTTTACTCAAATCTGTGTTAGTATAAAAGCGAGAGCAATGCTTTTCGCATTGCTTTTTCCATCATGTTGTGATCCTGAAAAGTTGTTCCGGAATTGTCCAAAGTCTTGTCCACCCCCTCCCTTGCGGAGTGTGGATGTGGAGTGTTATCGATACCAGCCTACTACCATTAATAAAGATTTTTTGTGTGTAACATGGCTTACGACTGCATATTTAAAGCTAAATACACCACTGATAACAGAGATTAAGCTCTGTTATTACATATATATATATATATATATATATTAAATCTCAGTTATTTTACAACCGTTGTTGAACAGCCGACTCAGTTTCTAGTTTACGACTACCGATATTCAACTCTGTAGCCTTGTAAATTTGAACCCAATCCAAAAGACAGGAAAACTCCTATATATAGTATTTGGAGAAATTTGCCTTCACGGAAGACTTTTTGATTGAACTAACTCTCATTTTCCTAACATGGAGAGAAAGAACACGAAAACCTTCCATCATTAGCCTGATGGCAAAGGGACTCTATCCCATGATCTACCACTGAGAATATCATTCGTCTGCACTAGGGTCGGTGCGAACCGGGAGCGGAATTCGTATCGAATCGCTATGATATCAGGAATCGCTATGATTCCAACTCTGATCTCCTCATAGGGATACGAATGTTCTATGAAAAAGCATCATAGAGCGAAGATAGAAATATTGAGCTCATTTATGAAACTCGTTTAAAAGATTATTTTCTTCCCGGAATAATACAGTGTTACGAATTTTTCAGAATAATGCATTATAATTGGTAGCAAGTTGAATTAAACTTCGAAAGATTATAAAAAGTATTTTTGAACTTTCTGAACAATTTTTTTCTTTGTGTTTATCATTTTGTTATTTTTTAACTTCTTTAAAACTTCTTTTTCGAAAACCAGATACCAGCTGGCATTGTATTCGTTATTGCTCTTTTTTATCTTTTCCTTTCACTAAAATATATAATTCAAATAAGCAAAAAAAAAAAAAAAAGTATGTCAGTTCCTTACAATGATATGAACCAGATTCTAATTTCTCTCTTATTATTGAAATTCTGTTATGAAGTAACATATTATTAATCTTTTACTGGCTATTATCAGTTTTTAATAAAAATTGTCAGCTTAAATGTTTGAGTCATCTTTCAGAAGTTATTTTATAAGCATTATAGAATTACAAAAAGATGGAAATAAAACACCAGTAAAGGGAAAATCCACTTATACCGAAGTTGAAAATGCACATTAATTATTCCCAATGCACTCATTAAATAATCAGATTTTGGGTACTACGATCCGTTTGGGAGCAATGAGTGTAAATTTTCATCGAATAAAGTCACAGTTGGAATTTATTTAATGAGCCTGAACAAATTCACCACTTTTATAAACATAAAAAAAACTTAAGAGTTAAGCGACAAAAAAAAAAAAAAGAAAAAGCAAGATTTAATATCGCAGATAAATTTGTTCTTCACAGTTTTCTATGCATACGTATTGTAGAAAAGATCCTAATATAAAACTCTGATTTTAAAATTAAGATTACAAAATATACTGTAAAAGCTATTTAATATCTCTCCGAATACGTTATTGAACACAACACAAAAAAATTGCATGATGGAACATTTTATTCCGTATTTAAACCATATCGAGCGTTAATATTTACTTTAAAAGGTATAGTTTTAATCTAAACACTAAATAATAGAATAAAATTACTCTAAATTCTCATTCATTATCTCAAAACAAAAATTATTTTCCCTTCCTAAAACGCCAATTTGTTGGCGTGCTTTTTTTATCGCCAGAAATTTACGTTTACAATCGAGAATTGGTTCGCGAGACTTTGTTGTTGGTAATTTGATAGGATGATTTGTTGTTCGTGGTTAAAATAAGTATAAATGCATTTAAGTGTGTAATAAAGGTCATCATTTTAAATCTCTTCCAAGTGTACTCTTAACTGATTTAAATATTTATAATTTCTATCAACTTCTGTTCTGGTTAGCTTTATTCTAGTCTGTCTTTATGTTCTCTCTGTTATACTCGTATGTTTTTGATTTGAAAACTAATTTTGTTTTTAAAATTAATGCATGTATCATTTTAAATTAATGTTTATTTCTTTATATTGTATCGTAATACTAAATTTACTGACTTTTATGTATATCTTAGTTTATTATAATTAAAAGTGCTACTTAATGTAAAAAATGTTGGAGCTATTTTACACCAAGTAAGGTAATGGAGCACACTTCCTGTTATTCATGGAACACTTCGGTCTAGTGGAACTCCTGTTTAGCTTGCCGTGAAGAATTATCTGGGCTTTGGAACAGACAAATAGCTAAATTATTTTAAAAGTTATTACATTTTTGTGACATTTTCTCCCAAGGTGAAAGTTTATAAAAATCAATGCCTTATTTCTATTTATGGAAAATTTTTATGAGCCCAAATAATGCAAGCATTGAAATAAGTTTTTAAATATAAAAAAACTAGTCTACAAACGCTATTAATTTGCTCATAACTTCGGCTTTTTTCAATATTGATGTTTTGCGCAATTTTCAGAATTAGCTAAAGATAAGCTAAACTTGACTTAGCAATTATGAGAAACTGTTACATATTTATGACAGTTATGAAAACAGCATATTATTCACAGAAAGTATCATTTCATGCGAAACCTTCGAAAAACAACGTTACTATCTAAATTAGGTTGGTGATACTTCACTAAGTATAAATGTTGAATAAGACTTTTTTGTCGTTACAATATGCTAATTTCAAAGATCCTTGCAGTAAGGGTTTCTTCTAAAAATTTAAATATGATTTCTACATGCTTACTTTTTAAAGTAGCATATTACATAAAAACCGAAAGCCCCCTCCATGGTTCTCTAAAAATTCATTTTAATTTGCATGTTCCTCCCCAACTCTTTACCTATTATTTATAATATTATCGCAATATTTCTACTATGGTAAGTTTTTGTGTTCGAAGCTAACTTAACATATACAACAGCACTTAAAATTGTTGACTGTTTGCAATCAGCTTTGAAAGGAAAAAATGCTGCTTTATTGTATATATCATTATTTCGATTCTATGTTGAAATAATTTTCACAATTTTAACTAAAGAACAATTTTAAAAATATTTTTGTTAACTAATTTTTAATCAATGTGATAATTTTATTAACTATTGTTAATTGTTATTTCTTTTTGTTAGTTACGCCATGGTTAATACACGTCATCTAGGATGTTACTTTGTGACGAAGAAATTCTGATGAGAAGGGAGAAAATTGTTGTTATTACACATCACCAAATTATTATTTTTACTTACAGAAGGATACGAATTTCTGACGAAGAAATTTTGGAAAGAAAACGGTTGTTGCAACAAGATATCAAATTATTTTTTTACATACAAATGGTACAAACTTGTGACGAAAAAAAATTGGAAAAAAGAAACTGTCATTGCCTCAAGAGACACCAAATAATTTTTTAATATACAAATGATATTAATTTGCGACAAAGGAATTTTGGAAGAAAAAAACGTTCGTTGTTACTCTATGCCGAATAACTTTTTAACATACAAATGATACGAATACAAGCTTCATAAAATATTATACAATGATAAACAAACAATGTCGCTTATTGGCTTAAAAATATGAAGTAAATTTTTTGCAACTGCAACATTTTTTACTAATTATGCAAAGACTACTTAAGAGTTGAACTAAATGTAAATTTTGACTTTAATCTTTTACAAAAGCAAATCCCTTACAGAATGCAACATTTTTACGAGTTGAAACGAGTACAAGTTACTTCAAGGTAAGTTAATGAAGTTTTATTAATTTGATCGCTAATCATCTCAAATTTTGCATAAATTTCATTCTTTTTTATTCAGTTATTAGGACAAATTTCTAAAGTTTAAGGGTATAGTTTTTATTTAAATTTTAAAAAAATATTTTGTCTATAATTTCAAAATTTAATAGCATATTATTTTTTCTTAGTATTTAATAGCTCATGCTAAGTCAAAATAAACTAGCAAAATATAAATTTAGGGGCAAATTTTTTTATCGTTTAGGATTTCTTTAATATTTGCTTCTATAATCTATATATATAAAATTGAATGTCTGTGTGTATGTCCTTTATAGACTACTAAACCATCCAACCGAAAGTTATGAAATTTGGCATACAGATAGTTTCATTCACAAATGTCACTGTCAACATTAGAACAAACTACGACAAATCATTCTAATGGGATGAGCAAAAAACGAAATGGAATTTACTGATTGGTTAAGCATTAGCCATTGTTTTAAAGTTAACGAATCAATTTTCACATATCATAAAGATACATCAGTCGCGATCGCAACGAACTATAGGGGGCGTTGTTGTATGTGCCGAATCCCTGCGATTTCCATATGAACAGTCATTCAGTTACACTGGAGACGTCTTTAATGTAGCATGTAGCATTGTAACGTTCCATCTTTATTGTGGCTGATTAAATTTAAAAAAGAAAAATGTTTGTTTTCTTTCTTACGCAAACGAAAACAAAGTGGTATCACTTTTTTTTTAGAGAAGGAACATCCAGAACACATCGGAAAAATATTTGTAAATAAAGAGAAAAAAATAGGTATATTCTTATAAGAGTTCAAACCTAATGCCTGAGAAATAGTTTTACTAAATTTAATGGTATAACATGAAAGGCCCATTTAAATTTTAACGTAAAATAAAGAATGCTTACGAAACAAAAATAAAAAAAAGAACCATCCTTTATTTGTCGCCATTTTTTAGTGTTACGAAAATGCGTCTTTGGGACTTGCCAATATTAATATTTTATTCGAATATTTTATGGAGTGAAATATAACGAAAATGTACCGAAGTCCATAACATGAAACTTAATCTTAGTAAACGCCCGTTTTGGAAATGTTATTTCATTTTGAATCTTATTTATTAGAGTTCATAATGGCAATAGAATCAGGTGAGAGAAAAGTTTGTTTTGAATCTATGCTAAACTCTATATCGGCCCATTTTCCACCGAAATCCGATTGACTACTTTGATTTTAAACAAAGTGTTTCATTTTAAGATTTTTTCCAAAAATTTTAAGTGTAGATTGGCGGCACTAAAAATCTGCCAAATCTGTAGCTGTGGTTAATACGTAAGTACCGAATTTTTCTTCCATACTTTTCTGAATCATATTACTTCAAATATTAGAATATGCAAGAAGTATACATAAACACATAATTTAATACAATTTAATTTTTCAAAAAAAAGTATTTTGACAACAATTTTATCAAAAAATTATAAACTAAAAAGCGTAAAATAAAGAATTCTTAGGATAAAAACGATTTTAAAAATTCCTCATTTTTCAATAAAAACTTTCGTATTGTTTTTTTTTTAATTCTTATAGTATTTAATCAGACGTAAAAAAAAACATTTTGTAGAGAACGATCATCAAGTACGAAAAAAAATTATTTACAAGCAAAATTTTTATTATAAAAATCATAACACTTACCTGATTCCGGAGAATTCCAAAATGATATGTTCTTTGTTTGAAAATTTTATTCTCAAATAACATATGCATAGTTTATCCCTTCATTACTTTTACGTAACATACCACACATCAAAATTTTATAATTGTAAGATCTCGATATGAATTTTAATATGTAGCTTAAAAACAGAATAGCTGAATTCTAGTTGAAATTGTTTCAAAACTAAAAAACACTTACCAAGAAACCGATAAAAAATTTATTTATAATCAGCACAAAAGATACTTTTTCAAGTAATTCGGATTATTCTTTATTGTTTTTTTCTGAATTATGTAGATACAGAAATATATACATTTATATGAAGAAGAAGAATATTCTATAACTATTACAGTTCTGTATGGAATTCATTGGAACACATTTATTCATTGGAATGACGAAAGCAATGTTGACTTCATTTTAACTTGTAATGAATTTAAGACAGAAAAATTATTTTACCTCATCTGTAACAGCAAGAGATCATGAAATCATGTTATGTTGTTGTTAATAGAAAGGTAAAAATTATTGAGAAGTTGTTCTTCAAATGCTTGGCGTGTTCTGCTTCAATGTTTGACATGTTCTGATTAGTTTTTTCAAGAAGTTTAACCTTTTCTTTAGGGAAATTTTGCTTCCTATTTGCTTCTAAGAAAATGGCGTCCGTCATTGCCAATGGTTATGTGGGAACTAATGCCCAATATTTACAGTCTCCTGCTAGATGGCGTATCGAGTGTTGCGATCGCGAATTCAATGAACATTAGGTGGCAGCACGCGTGGTCTAAGTCACCAAAATACTTCGTCTGATACCACGTGTTTTTATTTTATTTACATTAATGTGTTATTTAAATGTGTTTCTAAAAAATTACTTATTTAAAACCAACGGTAGTTGAATAGAAACAAAATATTTATGTAATCAAAAGCAAAAATTAAGGGGAAAGTGGTACTAATTCGTTTAGGAGAAACATAAGAAATTGGCGCCAATGAGGCTTAATTATGCCAATCATGATTAATTAATTAATGTAATATATGCATATTTAAATAAAATACTAAGCAATATACTGGAAAGCAAAATAGGAGTAAATGCATTTATTTGTCTAGAAGAACAGTAAGAAATAGTCATACTATCATTGACGACAATAATGTTTAATTAATGTTGGTAATATGTATTAATTGAAATAAAAAAAGTAACTTCTGAACTAAAAAGCAAAAATAAGTAGAAAAGATACTTTTCGCGTTTTGGGTAACCGTAAAAAAAACTGCATACTATTATTGACCCTAATGCTCAATTAATATTGATAATGCGTATTAATTGAAATAAAATAAAATAAGCTATGGGCTAAAAAGCTAAGCTCATGGAAGAAAGAATTACTGGAAATTCGTTTAAAAAAAACGTAGAAAATCGCCATTCACAGATGACACATAATTCATATCTATCATTGACGGTAATATGTACTACTGGCATTATGGTAATTGGCAAATTGGTTTTGATAAGAATTCAACATCGGGTTTTCCGTAGTTTCAGAAAATATTTTTTCCAGCGGTAGCTAAGATAGTGTATTAATATTTTGAAGAATTAAAATTAAAAGAAATTTTTTCCACCACTACTTATAAATATTTTAACAGTAAATTAAAGGTCAGATAAAGAAAGGATTATGCTTCAAAATCCTTATGAAGTTATAATATATTTTCTTAAAAAATTCGGCTTTAGTTATCTGCTGTTGACAAATATGTATAAACTCAAATGTTAAAGGGTTATGTAATAAGTTCCAAATATACTTAGATAGGTATAAAATATTACATAGATATCTTTGGTGATGATATATTTGGTTTGCCTAATTTAGGTAATATATGCATATTGAAATAAAATTAATTAACTATGTATTAGAGCGCAAAAGTAATGGAGTAAAGATATTTATCTAGAAGAACCATAAGAAATCATCATAGGAGGGTTGCTATTTATATTTCTGGCCTTGGCAACAGTAAGTGTTGCTAGGCAACCGCAGACGATTTTAATCGAAAGTTTGATATTTTTAAACATAAATTCAGCAGACGATTTACCATTATAGCTTCATTTGTGTTGTTGACAGTAAATTGAAAAGTTCTTCTCTTTCAAAAAATGGAATTGAATCGTGAACATTTTCGTGCCATTATTTTTCATAACTTTCGACGTGGATTGTCAAGACAAGAGTGCTTCGATGAACTTAATTCTTTATTCAGCGATAAAGCGCCATCCTACAGCACTGTAAAAAATTGGTATAACGAATTTAATCGTGGTCGATGTTCGATCCAGGACGAATCCCGTGCAGGTCGTCCAAATTCCGTTGTTGTGCCAGAAAAGATCGATGCTGTGCGTGAACTGATAAAGCAAGATCGTCATGTGACATACCGTGAGATAGAGGCGTCTTTGGACATTAGTATGACTAGCATCAATAAAATATTGCATGAACATTTGAGCGTAAAAAAAATTTGTTCGCGTTGGATCCCGCATAATCTGACAAACGCTCAAAAAAAGGCTCGTGTCGATTGGTGCAAGGAAATGTTGGAAAAATACGTTCAAGGACATCAAAGGCTGTGTATAACATCTACACAGGTGACGAATCATGGATCTATGCATATGAGCCGGAAACAAAACAGCAATCATCTGTATGGGTCTTCCAAGACGAGGCAAAACCAACAAAAGTTGTTCGAGAAAGAAGTGCATCGAAACAAATGATTGCCTGTTTCTTCGGCATTAACGGTCATGTGGCAACAGTGGCGTTAGAGCAACACAGGACGGTCAATTCTGAATGGTACACGACCATTTGTTTGCCAGAAGTCATCGGAGAAATTCGAAAAAAGCAGAAGAACAGGCAAATCATTCTTCACTATGATAATGCGAGCTCTCACACATCGACTCAAACAAAGGCATTTCTGACGGAGCGAAAGATCAAACTGATGGGTCATCCGCTGTACAGCCCTGATTTGGCTCCCAATGACTTCTTCTTATTCCCACACATCAAAAATAAATTACGTGGACAACGATTTTCGACCCCCGAAGAAGCGGTTGATGCATTCAAAATGCATGTTTTGGAGTTACCTCAATCGGACTGGAAAAAGTGCTTTGAAAATTGGTTCAAACGCATGCAAAAGTGTATTGATCATCATGGAGAATATTTTGAAAAACAATAAAACCAATTTCGATCCTACATATTTGTTTTTTCATTATTAGGCCAGAAATATAAATAGCAACCCTCGTACTATCATTAGCGACAATGATGCTTAATTTTTCTAATGTTAGTAATATGTTAGTTGATATAAAGTAAATTTACGAACTAAAAAGCAAAAAGAATGGAGACTATATACCTATTGATTTTGGGGAGCCGTAAAAAATCACGATATTATTATTGACACTAATGTTTAATTACTACCGATAATATGAATTAATTGAAATAAAACAGAACATGTGCTTAAAAGCGAATTTAAAGGAAAAAAAAAAGGTTAATAAGAAATTCGTTTAGGAAAACCGTAGAAAATCGCCTATTACGGATGACGCTTACTTATTGTGCACTAATGATGTTAATACGTTCTACTAGTATTATGGTAATAGGTGCAGTTTTGGTAACAATTCTACAACGGGCTTTTCGTAATTTCAGAAATTATTTTTTTTCAGTGTTATCAAAGATAGTGTGTTAATATTTTAATGGATTTGAATGTACAGAATTTTGTTTCTTTGCTACTTAGATATATTTGAATAGTAAATTAAAGGTCAGATAGAGAAATGCCCACGCTTCAAAAATCTCATCAAGTTCTAATAGTTCTTTTTTTTAAAAAAAATTTCGGCTTTTGTTGGCTGTCACTGATAACTGGTATTTTTCACAAAAGTTAAATGTTGAAGGTATATGTAATATGTTCCAAATATATTAATAGAGGTATAAAATATCATATTGATATATTTGGCGATTGCTAAGACAGCACCAATACTTAGTAGTACATACTGATACTTTTACGGCCCGGATATGTACCTTAGAAAATTACTTGATAGTGCAATAGCATCATGCGATACATTTCACCTTTGTTCTAATGGGATAAACTACAAAAAACGGGTTTCACTTACTTCAATAACGCAAAGCCACCAAAAAGGTTAACAAATAATATTAGATAATTTTTTTTTAATTATTTTAACTATATTAATTGAAACTTAGTGGAAAAACCAGGTTAGTTACTTTTGCCGCACTAAAAAAAAGCTGCATCCGAACTATTTTATTACCTATTTATTAGAAAGAGGGACAAATATTTCTTTGTTTTTATTTATTTACCCATGCCTATTTTGAAATAAAATTCATGCAAGCATACTGAAAATTGATTTAATTAATTATGTTAAGATTTGGGTGAAGGCACAAACAGTTCTATAACATTAAACATACCCGTATTGATACGACAACTTTTTTTATTTTCTCTGAATCATCAATTCTCTTAAAAATTTCACTTACCTGGTTCTTCCACCAAGTTTTTTAATTGAATCGGTATATGATTTTCAATTTTGAGCATGATTTCGTAGTGTTTCTTAATACTAACTTATTTATTTTTTATTTATTTTTTTAATCTCCCCGTGCGAAGAACGGGTATTCAGCAAGTATGAAAATATAATTTAATTCTCTTGCAAAGTTATTTTATTTGTTAAGAATGTACTTATGTAGAGAATAACACAAGAAGTCAAAATTTTGATTTGCTTCAAAACATGTTTTATTTTTATGCATACAGAAGCTATCAGATTACAGCCAGATAAAATGTAAGACAAGTGATATTGACTAGGACGTCACACTTGATACTTCGTAAGTACCAACATGTAAAAGAGCTTTTTTTGGAGGGCCAAAAATTTGTGAATTATTATTATACTAAAAATGATTTGTTAAGTCACAATTTATACTTTTGTTTGCTCCATACATTTATGCCAATAAAAGTTATAAGATTTTGCTATAAAAGCTTTCTTATGGTCAGCATGATTGTACAGGACATTAATGAGATCATCCTATCCGAAGCTTTTCAACGTGTAAAAAGCTACTTTTGATGTACCATTTAATAATCATTTGCTAATTATTACACTTAAAATAATACGCAAAGTCAGAATTTCTGGAGGACTGTTCTAGATGAATGTTTCTACATGAAATCAGTACATATAGATGACTGTTTTTGAAGTGCCAATATATAATTACTTATATATTGTTCGGCTGAAAGTAGTAGACAGACTTAAAATTTTGTATTGCATCATCAATGATTATATTGAGATTTATCGTCTGCTTAACTTTTAACTTTGATCTAGTTCATAAAATTAAGTTGCTATAATAGCGGATTGTTTTGCTTTTTCGTTCTTTTTTGTGGAATGAAGAAATAAAAATGGTTTGGAGTTTATATTTATGTATATTTGAGCATTAATATATTTATATTTACGCCATTTTATATCTTTGAGTGTTTGGAGTTTTATACATGAAGCTAGTATTTAATATTTTTGTAAATATATTATACACAGTTTTATATATGAAAAATATTTCTGTACATTGACATCTTTAGCTAATTCTGATTCGAAGTGCATAACGGAATAACCTATTTCAGAAGTTTTATGTATACTAAAATTATTATAATTTGTTTTAAAACTTCAATCTTATATTGTATTCAAAATTATAAGTGATATTGATGAGGGCATCTGAAATTTTAAAGCGTTTTGAAGCGTCAATTAAAAACTTATTGGGTTAATCATAATTTTTCAACTCGCTGATATAAACCTCCATGATGGTTTGTCCAATTAAAATTTATAAGTAAATTTCACACTTATCTAATCACACAAAACAGTTTTCTTATAATTATTGATAAAACAGTGAGACTTCAACATTGAAGTGATGCTAATTTAAGTTTCTGATGAATTTCAAAGACGATGAAGTTCTTTTAATTATATTATCTTCATTAATAAAACTTTATTGAAGTTTAGTAAGTTTTAGCTGAAACAACTTTAAGTAGCTGTTTTAACTCCTGAGAATTAAATTATGCATCAATAAGTGCTACTATGCTTATAGTAAAATATGTATTAAATTTTTTTTTTGGCCTTTGAATAAATTCGAAAACGTTTGCATGCAATTTTTAACAAGACTTACTTTACTAGACGTCAGTAAAATTAATTTTAATTTATGATTAACAGAAACTTATTGTTTTGTTCATAAAATTTTACCTATAATAACGAGAACGAAATGATTTTTAATTCATATGCGTAAATTCTTCATGATATTTACATATTTTCTCTACTCAATTGAACTAAATGCAAATTCATTTAACAATTTAAGATCACATTAGTTTTCTTTCAACATTATATATATATATATATATATATATATATATATGCATACCATTATGGAACACATAGTTAGTCAAAACATCCTCATCTTGAAAGAATTCAAATAGTAAGCGCAAGCAAGTAAAATTTTTAATAAAAAAGATAGTTTATATTTTAAGTAAGAGATGACAATGTAAAGGGATTAAAATTATTATAAGTAAATAAATAATATCAACTATAAATGTTTGTTATGGTTAAAATGGAAAAATATTTTTATGAAAAGCTGGTAAAAATTCCTATGTTTATCCTAATTATTATTTAATATCAAATTTTGTTCATACAATTTCATATGGTTTTTGATATTTTTTTTTTATGTGAGTGTCGTGTCAAGCTCATCAGTTAGTATACATATAGTATAATTACGTCGTTGTTTGAGGGTCGGGATAGCCTGGTTGGTGAAACGTTGGACTCTTGTTTGTGAGAACGGGAGTTCAACTCCAGTCTTCCGAAGAATCGACATGTGGAAAATGGTGACTGGCACACGTTAAATATGTCGGGGTCACAAAGTCCTTTGAATTCCCATAACTAGTCAATAACTGAATTGGGTAAGGAATTAGAGATCGAATCTTTCTCTGCTTCAGGTCAAAATTACTTTTCCCGGAGCGGATGGATGGAAGGTGTGTTAATGAGTCCTGCCTATGAACAGGTTTTGACGTATGTGTATGGCAAAATGTTATTCTTGGCCATAGATGGCGCCACTTAAAATGAAGAAGGGCACCTTCTGCTATAAAATTTAACTTGATTTCAAACAGGCTTGTTGATATTTACGAGGGTCATATGTATTTCGTACTCGCTCCGACCACCGAACACAAATTAACTTATTTTGCTAATTTACAGGTTTTACCAACATCTAATGTCAATTCAATTTATTTCATGGTGCCAATCATCTAAATTTATTTTTTTTCATACTCGCTTCGACCCCCAAATTTACTTATTTTGCTAATTTACAGGTTTCACCAACATCATTGGTTAGTTTTATTTAATTCATGGTTCCAATCAACTTATTTAACTTTTTCATGCTCGCTCCGACCACCGAACCAATTTTGGCTTATTTTGTTAATTTTAAGGTTTTACCAACAACTAATGTTAGTTTTATTTACATCATGGTGTCAATCATCCAAATTATATTTTTTCATACTCACTCCGACTAACGGACCCAAATTTTCTTTTTTTTTTGTTGTTAATTTTCCGGTTTTTCCAAACTCAAATGCTTGTTTTATATTCTTCATGGCACCAATAATCCAAATCATATTTAATATACTCGCTCTGACGACCAGACCAAATTTCGCTTATTTTGTTAAGTTTCAGGTTTAAACCTAATTCAGGTTTTACCTCCAGGTTTTAATTTCATGGTACCAATCATTTAAATTACTTTTTTTTTTCATACTCATTTCGACCACCGGACCAAAATTTGCTTATTTTACCAATTTTCAGGTTTTACCATCATCTAATGTCTGTTTCATGGCACCAATTTTTCAAATCGTTTTTTCACATACTCGCTCCGACCATTTTATAATACTTTCTTGTTTTTCAAAATAATAGTAATTGCAATTGATGGCGACCTCGGCAAACACAAAAAGCATCAATGAAGCATCAGATAATTCCCGTTTTCTACATCACTCATGTTAGGCATCTCCTCGGAGGGTGGGGTAGACTTGCCACAGCCATTTAAGATTAATTTTATTCTACTTAAACTTCCCTTTGCACTTTTGATATCTAATTATTTTATAATATATCTCTTCGAAAAGTAATTGACTTCCACAATATCAGTATACGTGAAGGGAGAAATTCGTTTGTTCCAAGTTGTCAAATTCAATCTGACGGATCTAGCCACATCATGCCAAATCTACCAGTTGTTGCAATCAAACGGCAACAAGAACTACATCACAATCTCAAGGAGCACTTGACTCACTTGTTCGACGCTCTGTACGTTTAACCCACTGGCGGTTAAGGAAATGGGCGAAATTGGGAGAATGTTTCTCCCCTACACACAGTTCCCCTATCCATTAACATGGGAAAACCGGTTTTGCTATGCAGTGAAGACTGCAGGTTAAAATACGACTTTCTACGTGCAGAACCGTCAGTGGGTTAAACCCTTCATCATCCAGATTGCCACTACATCCACCACGACATCATATGTCAGAAACATCATCCAGTTGCAGCTCTCCTACAACTACGGATTCCCTCATTACAACATCATTTCACGACACAAGCTATCATGGAGAAAACGTAGCTGGAAATTGTCCTCCAGAAACTAAATCAACGTCTCAGACATATGGCAATTCTTTCCAAAATTGGCACTCACTAGATCGTACTCACGAATTTTATATTCACCTCTTGACACTTGTGAAACATCTTGACCGCAACCTCAATAGTAGAAACAAACGACAAACTGACGCACCATGGGAAATTTTTTAATAATGGTTTTGGTAAAATTAGCAATAAAATATTGTTTAATCTGAGTTAAAATTTGGTAACTTATTTTTATATAACTAATAAAATTTGGTAATTTTATCATGATACCTTAGTACGGCATAAAAACCATTTATTTCGTAAAATTTACTTTTCCATTTTGTGCTTCTTACTAAATGTGTGGTAATAAGTTCTTCAATTTTGAATACCAGAATTTCCCGTTCAAATTTAGCATATTTTGATTTTAGTGAAATACTTCTGGTTAATTTTCACCAGAAATGTGAATTTTCTGTACTGTACGGGAATTATAACAGATTTTTATTTTTCTTTGTGCTGTCGAGAATAAGAAATTTGATTTATTTAAATCTTTTGTATGAAACATACTTTTTTTTAAAGGAAACACTTTTTTTTAGAATTAAAAAAAATAAAACATTGCTGAATTATTTTATCGTCAGATCAGCATAACATCATAATTTTGGTGCAAATATTCTTCTTTTTTTTCTTATTAAACGTGCCGCATTTCAATTACTTTCTACATGGATCAAATAGTATTGAATTTCGATATTGGAATTAGGATGTGCAATTTTTACATATTAGTTACAAAATACTTAAGCTTATCTTATCTTTGAAATTTTATTGATTTAATGCACAGATAAAAATTATATTTATTTTTTGAAAACAAGTATCGCAAATCAATTATTTGGGAAAGTAATTCCTTTTAATTAACTTAAGTACACATAACATGCTATTAAATTATATTTGGGATTCTGCTTATTGCATATGGGTGGAATTGAGTGCTTTGGGCTGTTTATTTATTATTTTTGTCAATGGCGTTCACTTAAGATTAAGTTTTTTTCCAGTTTATTTATTGCAATTATTGGATTCATTAAAAAGTTTATTGTAAATATTAATTTAGGGGCTATGGAGTTTTTAAAAAAAGCAACATCTTTTGAGGAAAGTATTTTGTTGTGCAAAGAAATTTTTTATTCCTTTTCAAACATTTTCAGAAAAAAGGTCGTTGAATGCAGAGAACTTAAAATCTTTTATATTTTAAAAGAACTTTCAACTATGGAGAAGAATTCCTTTTAATAAATCCCGGAAAACCTTATCCTGTGTTAGAGGTTAAACCTCTTGAAATTGCAATTCATTATTTTTAATACAAGCACTTTCACCATTCCAACTATTGAATTTGAATACATAACACGATGCGAATTTATTAATATATTAATGAATTATTGCATTTAGAGTTCAAAAGTGAGTAAATAAATAAATAAATATCTTATTAACTAACCAAGAAAGGGAATTATATATTTAGCGATGAGAAAAGGTAAAATGGTAGAGGTAAAATGTAATGGTAGAATTACCAAAACATCATGCTATCTTACTGAGCTCTGATAAAGTTCAAGGTTGTGCTTCAATGCAGTTTCTCATGAACTTTTTTAATCAAAAGAACCTCCAAGAATTTTCCACTAGAGATAAAAAATTTGCATCTGATATTCAGACAAAGGACTGTAGACACTCCTTCCTCCGGCCATATGAGAGAAAATTAGAAGCTCACAAAAGAGTCCGACAACACTTTTCCTGAAATAATTGAAGACAAGCTTGAGTGACAATTGAATTATAAAAGTATTTTTGCATTGGCCAGCTCAGCGATATATGTCAGAGTAGGTAATGGTTTTGTAACAGTTCCCGTTAAAGTTCTCTGATATATATATATATATATATATATATATATATATATATATATATATATATATATATATATATATATATATATATATATATATATATATATATATATATATATATATATATGTGGAGAATAAAGGGGGTGCAGAAAGGGCTTTGAATAAAAGGCGATACGTTAAACATAACGAAAAGTATATTAACTATTAAAATACAAAAAATATGATACACATCCCGCTGGCATCCAGCTCCAGCCAGGCGTTACGAACAACTGAATGACATCTACATAGTGTAAGGGTAAAAGTAATGCGGAAAGTAAATGTAATGATTGTCCTTGGATTGTCCACGTGATTGAGAAGCTTGCTTCCTGGGATGGATCTGCATTCCACACGGTCATCCTGCTCTTCACCGACCGCGGTGACCATTTTTCACCAGTTGACATGCCTGCTCCGAAGGACATTTTCTGAAATTACAGAAGAAGAAAAAAGAACAGTACAAAAGCAAATATTTCGAAACAATTAGCTATAAGAAACAAAAAAGAATTAGTTTTTTTTTTTTTTTCAGTCCATATGGTTTTTCAATTTCCCCAGATCTTCATATGGTCTGCAGCAGTAGAAGTTATATTAGGACCATCGTGAGTTCCAAGTTTTCTGACGTTGTATCTATCGTTGTTGTTCACCTTAGTAACTTCATAAGGACCGTGGAATTTTGGTCTCAACTTGAGTCCTGTACCGAACTGCGTTCGTTGAATGGCAACGACATCACCTTTCTCATACTTGTGAGCTTTCTTCCTCTTTTTGTCATATGTTCGCTTGTTTTCTTCTTGAATCTTATAAATGTTGACCTTAGCGTTGTCACGACTTTCTTGTCTGTTACACATAATGGTGTCTTCATGTTCTTCCTTCAGTATTTCCAAAAGCTTGTCATCTTGTTTTTGTTTCATTTTAATACCAGTGAGTAACTCAAACGGTGTATATTTGGTACTTCTAGATGTAGTGGAATTTAATGTTCTCTGTACTAATGGTACGTATTTATACCATTTCTCTGGCTCATTTATGGACAGTTTTGCTAAAATTGGAATGAGTGTCTCGTGAATCCTTTCAATCATTCCGTTTCCTCGTGGGATTCCAGTTGTGATGGTAAGATGAGTAATGTCTTCATTTGCACAATAGTCACTAAATTCTTTTGAAGTAAACGCGGCACCTTTATCACTAATCAGTCTATTAGGATTTCCAAAATTTTTTTGTTGTTGGTTTAATTTCTGAATGGCATCGGATGATGTTGTAGATTTTACAGGATAGAGCCATACAAATTTACTAAATGCATCTACCACAGAAAAAATATGGTTGTAGTTTTTATTGGTTGAAGGCATTGGACCGATAAAGTCAATGTGATATGTGTCTAATGGAGTATCACCTTTTGGAATTGGATTTAATAAACCCTCTGCTTTACCCTTTTTTCTGTTTACTAAAATACACTTAACACAACTTTTAATTACATTTTCTACGCACTGTCTGATGTTTGGGAAAAAATATTTGTCTTTAACAAGATTTTCTGTTTTGTTTACACCATAATGTCCTAATTCATGAGCATATTTTACAATTTCTATTTGCATGGTCTTAGGGACCACTAATAAATTTCTATCGTTAACAATTTTGTAAAGGATATCATTTTTCACAAAGTAATTTTCAGTTTTACCACAGTTAATTAATTCCTTAATTGTTTGTATAAATTCGTCATCTTTTTGGGCTGTTGAAATTTTAGGTGTTATTTCAGGGGTTTCAATAATCATTATTGGGTAACGACTTAAGGCATCAACGTGGCGCATGTGTGTCCCTGAACGATGAATTATTTCATATTCAAATTCTTCTAGAAATAATGCCCAACGAGCTATTTTAGGAGTAATTTCTTTTTTCTCCATAGTTTTTTGGAATGCCGAACAATCGGTAACAATTTTGAATTTTTGTCCTAATAAATAAATGCGAAATTTTTGTAAAGCTGTTATGATAGCTAAGACCTCTAACTCATAACTGGAATATTTTTCCTCCTGTACTGAGGTTTTTCGATTCATGTAATGAACTGGGTGGAGTTTTCCATCATCTCTCTCTTGCAATAGGATTGCTCCGTAACCAAGTTTAGATGCATCTGTATGCAATTCAGTTCTAGCACCCTGTCTAAACAAATTGAGAACCGGGTTTGTTGATAATTTTTCTTTCAATTTTTGAAAAGCAAGTTTTTGTTCTGGTCCAAAAATAAAATTAGTTTCTTTACGCAATAAGTCACTTAATGGTTTTGCAATATATGCATATCCTTGAATAAATTTGCGGAAATAACTTGTAAGGCCTAAGAAACTCTGAATTTGTTTGATATTCTTAGGTTCAGGAAAATTTGTAACTGCTTTCGTTTTCTCCGTTGAAGGTGTAATAGTTCCGTTTTCGATAATGTGTCCCAAAAAATTAACTTTAGTTTTTAGAAATTGACATTTTTCGAAATTTATCTCTAAGCCATATTCTGATGCGATCTTAAAGATTTTAGTTAAGCGCTCTAAACCTTCGATTTCATCCTTCGCTATTACGTCTATATCGTCCATGTATATTACCATGATACCTTCATTAATAAGATCTCTGAATATGTGATTAATGAATCGTTGGAATTCGGCTGGGCTATTGGCTAAACCGAAGGGCACTTTGGTAAATTCATACTGACCATTGGTGGTGACAAATGATGTGTATTTTTGACTATCTTCATTTATTTGTAAGTGAAAAAATGCGTTCTTAAGATCCAGTAAGGAATGAATTTTTGCCTCGCTTATACTATCTAAAATATCATCTAAGACAGGAAGGGGAAATCTATCCTTAATTGTCTTTTTGTTTAACTTACGATAATCCACGCAAAGACGCATAGTACCATTTTTCTTCTTACACAAAACAATAGGGGAAGCAAAATCTGAATTACTAGGTTTAATTATACCCTTTGATAACCATTCCTTAATTTGAGAATCAACTATTTGTTTTTCAACATATGGTAATCGACGAGGTTTACAATAAATAGGAGTGTCATCTGTTAAGATTATTTTCATTTCTAAATTACTTGATTTCACTTTGTGAGGCTTATAGTTTTGAATTAGATTAAATACACCTTGTTTAACATGCTCATTTTTGATATGATTTAAGTGCAAAGTATTTATATCATTTATATTCAATTGAAAACAATTAAAAATATCATCATGAAAATCAAATAAAAAGTTTTTGTCATCATGCAAAGTATCACATAATAAAGAATTATCCAAAGACAAGGAATCATTTAAACACAGATCGTTTTTCTTGTTTAAAAGTAAACATTGGGATTGAGAGTTTTCATTTTGCAATAAATCTCCTGCATAAGCATTTTGTTCATTTATTTTTTTATTCGAAGTGTTCGCAGTTGTTTTGAATTTAACATCTGGCGAATCTGAAATTTGACTCTCGAAAAGAAGAGATTTTACTTGAGGAATAATGACGCAACTGATGGATAGTTTATGAGTCACAGCAAATGGAATGAGTAGTTCATGTTTAATGATGTTTTGACTTGGAAGTGAAATTTTAAGAGAATAAGTTTCCGCTTTAATTATCTCTCCGAAACAACTTTTTAATTCAATTGAACTTTCTGGGATACGATCTTTCAAATTCACATATTTGCTATTTATAACACAAATGCGTGACCCCGAATCTACTAAACAGTTAATTTTTCGTTCATTAATTTTTAATTCAATAAATTCCAAATTATTTACGCATTGTTCATTGATAGGGTTTTTACTTTCGATTTGATTAATCTGATTTGCATTAATTTGTGAAGGATTAGTTTGGTTTTGAGTTTCTTTAAACTTCATGTTGCAATTTTTTGCGAAATGAGAATTTGCACCGCAAATGTAACAGTTTTTAGTGTCTGGCAATTTATCTGTTCGTTTAAAAGTGTTTGCCCTATATTTTTCTTGATGAGTGTTTTTAGGAGAATGAAAAGTGCTCCTATATCGATGTTGATTTTCTGTATGGTTGAATGTTAACTGCGGTTCATGTTGCGATTTTCTTTTTGCCGTAAAATAAATATCGCATTCTTGTGCTAATTCCAGAGGTTTGAACCAACCATTAGCCTGTCTTACGCCAATATGGGCGGATGTATCTCTGTCAAGTGTTTCATATATTTTATCGGAAATCATTAAATCACATAATGTTTTAAAGTCATTTACTTCTCTCAGACGTAAATAATACTCAAAAGTTGAACGAATTCGTGTTGCAAATTGAATGTGCGTTTCATCAAAATGTTTTCTTTCGCGGCGAAAATTAAATAGACACTGTTGAGGGGTTAATTGGTATTCTCTTAAGATTAATGATTTCAGTTTTTCGTAATTTTTTAATTCCTCTTCTTCTACGTATAAAAGCGCTTTGTTTGCTTTTTCTTGCAAAATTGCTATGAGAATTTCGGACTTAAGTTCATCTTTTACGTTTTTTGTTTTAAATGCTCGCTCCAAAGAATTAAAGAATAAGCTAAGATTTTCAGGATTTCTCGGAACAGTTACTGTTAAGGTTCGTATACTTTTAATAAGTGATTCTAAATCTTGATGCGGGTTAGTTAAATCAGAACTGATGTTTACGCTCATATCTCGCTCATTTTGACTAAGTGATTTAAGCTGAATTTCTTTTTCTATCCTAGCTAATTTTACTTTTTCAAGTTCTAAATTAAGTTGTTGCATTTTTAATTCTTCGTCAGCTATTAATTTCCTTGCGTTTATAATTTCGTCTAATAGTTTCTTTACTGTGTTCGGGTCATTTTTATATTCCTCAGAATTTTCAATTAAAGTTTTAAGTTCGCTTACTGTAGCGTTAGGAGTAGTGGGAATATTTAATTCTTGCGATAAGGTTATTAAATCTGTTTTCGTAGATTTGTACATGATGATGTTCACAAAAAGAAGAAAAAAAATAAAGAGTCACCTACTTCAAAGGTTTCTTTGCAGATAAAATTTTTGGTATCCAGTAACACTGGTTCAACACACAATTCAGGCACGAACTCTGTATCCGTTGACGATATCGTTTCAGCAGTTTCAAGCAACTTCGACTGTGAAATTTGTAGTTTCAGGAATTTCGAAGGCGTTTCTTATTCAATTCAGTTCGTAGTTTTAGTAGATTCCAGCCCTGCGCGGCTCACAAAATTATAATAGCTCAACCTACTCGTTGGCTATACATGAAAAAATTGAAAAGTTATTGTCCAAAACGCGGTTCATTTTCCCGTGGACGAGCCCCCATGTGGAGAATAAAGGGGGTGCAGAAAGGGCTTTGAATAAAAGGCGATACGTTAAACATAACGAAAAGTATATTAACTATTAAAATACAAAAAATATGATACACATCCCGCTGGCATCCAGCTCCAGCCAGGCGTTACGAACAACTGAATGACATCTACATAGTGTAAGGGTAAAAGTAATGCGGAAAGTAAATGTAATGATTGTCCTTGGATTGTCCACGTGATTGAGAAGCTTGCTTCCTGGGATGGATCTGCATTCCACATATATATATATATATATATATATATATATATATTTATATTTAAAAATATTATATATACAGGGTGAATCATAAAAGATGGGAAAAATTTTAGAAAGTGATAGTACACACCCAAGCAAACAATTTTTATCAAAAAATGCATGGTCGAAAATAAAACGCAAAGGTGCTGGCGCATTTGGAAAGTATGATGCAAACGATGTATTTAGTTCCAGCAGAACGCAGCATCAGCTCATTACGTACGAGAAGTGCGACACTATCTGGACGAAACTATCTAACCTTTCCAAACCAATGGTTTGGGCGAGGTGATCCTATAGCTTGGCTACCGTGCTCGCCAGATCTTTCATGCCTCAATTCCTTTTTGTGGGGACAGCTGAAAGCTCTTATGTATGAGACTCCCATTGAATCTACAGAAGAACTTGTCGCCAATCTTTCAGCTGCTGCAGGGAAAGTTCGTGATATGCTTGGTGTGTTTCAGAATGTTCGCCATTCTTTTTTTCGCCGTTGTACTGCGTGCATAGCCGCTGCCGGCCACTGTTTTGAACACTTATTGTAATCACATGCCATTGAATTTGCTTTTATAACTTAACTACATCGCTCTTTGTGTGTTTTTGCCTCATATAAGAACATAACCTTTGACGCCCTCTAGCGGTTTCGCGTTTTGTTTTCGACCCTGCATTCTTTGATAAAAATTTTTTGTTTGGATGTGTACTATCACTTCCTAAAATTTTGCCCATCTTTTTTGAATCACCCTGTGTATATATATATATATATATATATATATATATATATATATATATATATATATATATATATATATATATATATATATATATATATATATATATATATATATATATATATATGTATATATATCGTGGTGGATCGTGGAGGCCTGCAATCGTGGAGGATTATTGAGTCAAGAGTTTTTGCAAGATAAAAAAATTAGAAAATTCAATCTACTTTTTAAAAATTAGCTACAAAATATAAAATAAATATTTGCATTAATTATTTAATCAAAGGGATATCATATATTAAATTTTTTCACATAGAGCCATTTTTTTTGTAACAAAAACCATATTGTTACCAATGTCTCTTTAATGTTAAAATTTGAAATTAAAATCATTAACATACATAATAAGGTTACACTAGCATTCTATTATTAACAATGCACTTTTGTCCTGAAATCTTCTCCTTTCAACAAATAAGCTTTGAGAATTACGAGGAATCTCATTAAACATTTAATTAGAGCTACAGAACGTACAATTTTCTGAAATACGCTGTTAGCCAAACTGGCGTTTCTTAATTATTACTGTCTAGTAGTATTTCTATCATAAACAGATAGTAAAACGTATCTATTATTAATAAATAAAAATATTATTATTTTTGTAAACATTTTGCACTTGATTGAACTACTTTTAATGCAGTGGTAAAAAGAAATGTCTTTAAATAAATGCAATTTACAGCATAATCATTTATATTATTCATACATGAATTATATATAAGAAACTAAAATGTTTGCTTTGTATTAAAAATTCAAAAAGCAAAAAATGTATGCAAATAGTGCCCGGAGCAAAAAAATCTGGGACGGTTTGAAGAAACGGAGTAAACAAAGAAATTGTAAAAACATTTCTGGTAACAAAATCATAATTTTGGCTAATAAAGTCAAAATATACGGTATTTAAAAAGACCATTTGGTAATTTTTCTGTTCCTGTGATAACGTACCACTAGAAATTGTGGTGGTTTTCAAAATTATAGATCTTATTTTTACACATTTAGTAAACAATACAAAATTGAGTAAATTGATCTGAATAAATGGTTTTTAAGCCGTTCTCTAAAGTATTGTGACAAAATTACCAAATTTTACCACATTTACGAAATTTTATCGCACTTTATAAAATTATACTTTATTGATAATTTTACCAAAATTATTGCCAAAGCGCTTCTTACTAGAAAGTTGGGATAGAAGGTCAATTAGAAGGTTTAACTAAATTAGTATCATTAACGTCAAAAATGATAAGGTAGAGGGAGAAAAAGTTCTGGTAAAATTACTGCACTGTATGGTAATGACATTTCTACTAGAAAAAAAACTATAATTTTGCTAATAAGAGCCAAAAAATACGCTATTTTAAACTATTCATCTGGTAACAGCTTACTGAAAAAAAGTATGGTAAAAACCACCAAAATATTGTGAAATTTACCGACGTTTCCGGCTGTATAGGAGAGCAACAAAAGACTTGATAAGTATAACAGAAGCCATTCGGTAATGATTTTGGTAAAATTAATAGTAGAACATGGTTTCAATAATGTGTGAAAAAATTTGGTTAAGTAGTAAAATTTGGTAATTTCATTTTGATACCCTAGAGCATGGCATGAAAAATCATTTATTTGATTAAGTTTACTTTTCACTTTTGTATTTTGAACTAAATGTGTGGTAATAAGAACTATAATTTTAAAAACCAGAATTGCCGATAAACCGTCACCATTTGAACCGAAAAATTACCAAATAAATTAGTATTTAAATACCACATATTTTGGTTTAAATTAAACAAGATTACAGTTTGATACAGAACAACACTTTTATAATTTTTTCCTCCGTGCTTAATATCCTAAATAGCAATTTTTCTTTCCTGATTGATCAATTTAGGTTACTACAGGTTTAATTTATTTCTTACATCCATGGTTCTATTATTCTATAGCTTGCTGCACTATTTGTAGTTTGAATAGACATCTCGATTCCACCACTCTCAACACTTTCACCCCCTCCAATTGTGTCAACAATTCATACTGGCAATCCGTGCCTTTATACAAAATTCAATACGAAATTGAAATGTTCTTGCGAGGAAAAAAAAAACAAGATTTACCAAACCATGGTAACGAAGCGAGGGGAAATGTAGAGAGTGGGGAAATCGCGTAAGATTGAATTTGCTTGTCTCTTTTCAAAGAATCTAGGGATCATCTCGCATTGTGTTCATTTTCCCCCCTTTGTACTTGTGCTGGACTTGGTCTAGTATACCGCGTGGTTTATTTACGTTGAGTTTCGTAATATTCTAAGTTGGCACAGTATAGCATTCAGCTTTTATTCCATCACATTTTCCGTGTAATATCATAAAAAAAAATATATGAAAATCTACTTTAAAATCAGTCTCAAATGTCTTTTGCTTTCTATTAAACATAAAACAAGCATCGCTTTTTATTCATTCTAATGAAAAATAGATTTTAGTTTTATGCAAAGAAAAATAATAGTAAATTTTAATTTTATGAAAGAAAGATTGAGACACTTTGGGAATATATAGGATGAAGTTTCATTTACTTTTATGTAAATATTTGATGAATTTCATGCAAAAAATTATGTTAGAAAAGGCAAATAGCTAACATTTTGACAAAATATTCTGATACAATAATAAAAAGACAATTCTCCTGAGATTAATAGTAATAAACCGACTATTAATATTTATATTACTAAAGATCATCTGCAAACTATATACATCACACAAATGTAAACATTAACCTTTTCACATATTTATATGTTTTACATACATTCAAACAAATTTTCTTTGCAATAAAAGATTCAAAAACAAAAATTATTTAAAAATATGTTATGTAGAATGACTGACATCATGTCTGTATAAATATTGCACACGCTATGAATTATGAAAAATATAAACATCGTAGCAGCTTCCTCAAAAAAGAACTTTAGTTTGAATTTAAATTAATTTATGCATTGAAACTTTGTCTTTTAAAATTGGACAGTCCTTTTTTAAAGTTTTTTAACCTATAGCCCCTAATTTTGTTGAAATATAGTTTATAATAGTAAAATATAGTTTAGTTGCTATGGCAAAAAAAATCGATCAAGATACGAAAACAAATGGTTAGAAAATTATCTGTATTGTTAATTAAATAACCATTTGTAATCAGTCTATAAGTTCAGAGCAGAGTTATATTTATAGTTTAAAGTTGAAACAATGTTGCTTTCTTGGTAAACTTTTATTTGGAATACAAAGCAACAATTTAGAAAGACTAAAAATGGGAATTGCTTTTACTAGCCATCAGAAAATACGTTGAATTGAGGAATATGCATATTTAAAAAACTGCTATAAATGACAAATAATTATGATATTTATAAATTTTTGAAGAATGAATTTTTAAATCTATTAAACTAGCAATTTGCTGTATAAGTAAAGCATTAAATACTATTTGAAACACAGAGCCTGTTTCCAGTTAATTAACGAAATTCGTCTGCAATCATTTGCTTATTTTTATTATTATAATTTTTTTTTTTTTTAGATTTTTCTTTTTAAAATATGAGTAATTATAATTCTTTAAGGAAATTCTGTCCTATAAAAAGAGTATTGATAATTAAAAACTATTTTAAAGCTGTTGTTTGTATGTTGCGAAAAATTTAGGCAATGATTTTAATATATCTCTTAATAATATTACATAAATAGAAAAAAAAAAAACTTGTTTGAAACAGCTTTTAACAAGCAGTTGCTTACGGAGAAATATAATTTAAAAACAGATTTTTTTTGGGAAGAAACAGGAGTTAACACTTATTTATGACTTCTTCGAAATAAATGTAAACAGTATCGTATTATTTTTTAGACATAAAATCTTTTTATGTACAAAATTACGATTCGATTGGCGAGTACCACGTGGGCATGTCCCTTTTTATAGTTCATACCGGGATTTCGTTTTCTCTTATTCTTTATTAGCAATAACCAGAAATTTGCTTGGAGAAGAGACCTTCTGCATTTTGGTCTTTTGAAATATTATCATATGATGAGTTTTAAATCAAATTTTTTTCTCCGAAATTTTCTAGAGAGGTCATCTGTGGAAATTAATTGAATAATATCGACGAATTTGATAATAATTGCCCGCGATTGTCAAGCTTCGCAAAAAATAATATTAATTTCATGAAAATCTTAAAAAACAATCAATATATAGTATGATAAAGCAATCAACATTATCATATTTTTCAAACATACATAAGTATTTAGGTATATTTTCAGGAAAAAAGTAGTGGAAAGGCTCAAACAAAGAAACATACTATGTCTTTAATCAGGTTTTTAATAAAATATTTTACATTTAAGTAACGAAAGACAGTAAAATAACTTTAAAATATTCTCTTTGGCTCATAAAATTAAAATTCGAAGCGGCAAAATTTTCACGGAACTCATGAAAATAATTAGTGGCTGAAAAATTCAATTTAAACAATATGTCGACCAATAATCTTAAAAATAGTATGATTAGATCAAAATCATTTTTCTAATAAGAAAAACTTGTGAAACTTTAAATTTGGAATAGTCTTGAATCAAGAGAGAGAGATAATTTAATAAGATATTTAAATAATATGCAAATAGGTAAAGAAGAATTTTAGAAAATATACATTTTTCATTATTTTATATCCCCTTGTAAATAAAGATTCATCTTTATATTTTAGTAATATTTTTTCCTTGATATAAAAGGAAAATTCAAACTCCTTAAATTATGCATAAATCCGCCTTTTAATCATAAAGTTGTTTATACAAATATAAAATGTTTTTTTCTGAAGAATGTTTTTACTCTATTCTTTTCTGTACTTACATTGAAAACATGTTTTCGCAAGAAAAATAAATGTACGATTCTGCTTGTAGAATAAATTAAATTGACACTGGAATAGCAAGCGAATGCAAAAAATTCTAAAATTCTTTAGAAGAGCATTTAAAAAAAATATATATATAAGTGCTAAAATCATTTTGTTATCTTTAAAACAGGGATTTAAGTAATTGCTATTTAGCAAAGATAGTGACAAAACATTTTCGAACAAATAATTGTTCGCTTTATATCTGAAAATAGTGATAATAAATATATATATATTATATATATATATATATATATATATATATATATATATATATATATATATATATATATATATATATATATATATATATATATACAGAAGAGCCAAAAAAGCTGGTATACCTGCCTAATATCGTGGTGTAGGGCCCCCGCGAGCATGGAGAAGTGCCACAACACGACGTGGCATGGATTCGATCAATGTGTGAAGTAGTGCTGCAGATAATTGACAACATGAATCCTGCAGGGCTGTACATAAACCAGTGGGAGTAATAGGGGGTGGGGATATCTTCTGAACATCACGTTGCAAGGCATCCCAAATGTGTTCAATAATGTCCATGTCTGGGGATTTTGGTGGCCAGCGGAAGTGTCAAAATTTCATCGTGATCCAGCATAAATGTTAGAGAAAATCTTGCAAAGAAAATCCGTAAAATGTTTTGATTTAGGGAAAGAGGGAAATCTTAGTTATTGTAATTGATTTATTAGATAGGTCGCGTGATTCCCACAAAGAGCAAAGGGATAAATGTGTTACTCTAAATTAGTGCATGCTTGAGCCAAAAAATATATTTAAGGACGGGATGTGAATTTAAAAGTGTGAGAAAGTGTTTCGATGAGAATAATAAAATAAAAAGATTTACAGAAAAGAAATATCATGAAAAGATTAATTGTAGCTTTTTATGTTACACATCTATACATAATTGCTCTAATCAAAAAATTGATTATGTGCTGAAACCACTAAAGTTACAAAAATTTTTTTCATTTGATTGTGCAGAAATAGTTCTTACCCTGCTAAGTATAATAGTGACGTTAAGTGTGAGTACTATTTCTAATGTTCGAATTTTTTAAGAATCCATCTTTCAATACACCAAATTTTGTGCAAATTGCGTTTAATGAGCCATTTTAGAAAAATGGGAAGTAATTTAATTAATTGAGGCTACTCAGTCCCGAAAGTAATTTAAAGCTAAGGAATTTTAAATATAATTTACATCACATGAAAAAAAACAATGCTTGTCAATAATTATTTTAGCTCATTTACTCTAGAAAGATGCTTCTGGAATTCAAATATCCTTCAGAAAATCCAAGTTGTAGAAAGTTATTATTTTTAAAAGATAAAACTGTAGCACGCACATCCTTGCTGTTTTTAATATAGTGATTTTGTTTAAAGTATTCAGAGAATCGGTATACTTGCTTACTCAATCATTCTTAACTGAAAACGAATTTTTAGACAGAGAGGAATAAAAAGATGATTCCATTTATCCAGGTTGCTGAAAGTTTTCTTTTCATCGGTTCTAAAATCTTCAATCCTCATGTATTTTTCATGAAATGTAAACTTTGAAAGAGAAAAAAACATTTTTCCGCTTTACGCAAACTGCTTTGCCGTGTCATCAAGTTTAAATAATTTGAATATTTATATTGTGAACCGTAATTTCCATATTTTTGATGCATAGAAATATGAATACATGGATTCATATTTTTCGGATTTCAATGCTTATAGAACTGTGATAATATTTTATTTGTTGCAAAAATGATATTTATTAACTGGTACATTGAGGAAAAAGTATGGTCAACTATTAGAATATGGAAATATTTACCGTTTTTCTGGCTCAATGGGAACGCCGAAATATTCGCTAATTTTTACCGAGGCGTAATGGTAATTATTTTGGTAAAATTAACAATAAAGTATGGTTTCAAAATACGTGAAAAAAGAGTAAAATTACCATATGAATGGTTACCATATAATATTTTTTAGAACTGTGTTTTGTTTTTGTTTTCGTTTTTTTTTCTCCCCAGAACATTCATTATCATACAGTTTGGTAATTTTACCAAAATTGTTTTCGCTGCACAACAATAATTTTTTCATTTCTACACTTAACGTACTAATTAACTATTTCATGAATTGTATTAAAATTTTAATAAAATTTGATTAATCATATTTTGATTAATCAAAATATAAATTTTGAATCACTTTACCATGCCAAAATAGGAACAACATTCCTTCTTAATAAAAATAATCACTAAAATTTTTCTTAGTGTAAATTCCCAAATCTATTTTATCCGTCGTATCCGTTGTATCCGTTTTTATTAGTATAAATTCCGAAATTTATTATCGTTAATTATTTTCCACCGAAAACTCATTTCAAACCGAAAAAAAAAATTCAGGTAAATTTACCGTACTGCATGGTAATAACATTTCTAGGAACTACATCATAGTTCTGGATAAAAAAAACCAAAATATACGGTATTCAAACTCTTCACTTGAACATTTTTCCGTTCATATGGTAATGGCTTACAGGAATTTCTGGTTTTCAAAATTATAGTTCTTATTACTACATTTAGTAAAAAAAAAAAAAATTGAAATGTAAATTCAATCGAATAAATGGTTTTTATACCATGTTCTTAGGTATCATGATAAAATTACTGAACATCACCAAATTTACCTAATTTTATCACATATTATAAAACTATATTTTACAGTTAATTTTAAGAAAAAAATCTTTACCAAAGAGCTTAGGTAAAAATTGTTGAGCTTCTTGTTGTTTTCGTAGAACCAGAAACACGGTAAATTATACCATTTTCTGGAAGAGTTAACCATACTTTTTTTTCCTGATGCATCGCAAGCTACAATTTTTTTTAGTTATGATGATATAAATGGTTCTTTTCCATCACTTTCAATTGACAGCAAGAATAAAGGTAACTCTGGGCTAAAATATATCCGAGCCATTCTAAGAATAAAATAAACTCTATGGCACACTTAATCATCTTCTGTTTGAAGAGGAAAGAAACATACTCACGGCAAACTAAGTAGGAAACCTGATTCGTCCATTACAAGACGTTTTTTTTGCTTTATTCTCCTCAGAAAAAAATGACTTAGTACTTATTATTTAAGGCTGAAAATAGTTATTGCTTTGCGATAAATGTTTAGCTAACTTTTCCTTAAAATATGAATCAGCACATTCATGTGTTTATACATTTTAAATTCATTTTTGCTTTTCCGTATTTTATTAAAAATCAAAGTATGCATGTAAGAAAACGCAAACAAATATCTAAGAGGAAAGAAATTAAAATACCATATGGAAATATGACGAACTACTGTTGTACATGGTGAAATTAAACCTGTTTGATTGCCGGATGAAATTTGAAGGTGGTTCTTATAATCGCTTAGCATTGTTTGCATGTTTCTTGAAGGTAATAACACACGCTTTTTTATCTTAAATATTTTTTACGATACTTACTCAACAGATTACAATGGAATTTTTGTCTTTTTCTCGCTTTAATATTTGTTTTTGACCCCTAATATGTATATTTCTTTAAATTCGTTTTGGACTAAGATTCTGAAATTTTATTATATTAAACGCCTTGTATAATTCTCAATCGTCCCATGATAGAAACTTTGGCTTTTTGTGCTGTTGACTGCTCAATGATGGAACAATACTGTGTTAATATTATTTCATAAAAATAGATTGACACGCATTTTCTAAATTTTTACATTGGCAGGATACTATAATAGTTTTTATAATAGCCAGAGGCATAAAATGTGTAACATGAGTGTTGAAGATTGATATAGTGGCACACGATCATTTTTCAAAGACATAGTAGCAGACGATTATTTTCAAAAGAACATAATTTAAATTGCTGTTGAAGTCATATTGGCAAAACCAGGTTGGCAAAAAGCATGAAATTAAAAAAGGACATATTGTGTTGGTGATTCACGTTTTCTCTTTGTTTTTTAAAAGAATCAGTAAAACATTCTTTTTCTCCTTTTTAGTTGAACTTTCTTGTGTTTTTTCCTCACAAGGTGAGACCTTTTTGTTAAATTAAACATTAAAATTTTATTTGTTTTGTTTCGCAAAATTTTTTCTGTGCTACATTTATGTTTCTAATTTAGTTAAGAATAAAAGGTTCTTTTTATTTTGGTAATTGCAACAATGAGTGCCATTGAATTCTTTTTTTTTTAAACCAAAGTGCTTCCAGTGCTTTTTTAAACTTTAAAGCAATTTTCAAAATGGCTTTCCCTTCAACAAATGATTTTTCTACCTTTGTTGTATCTTACGTTATCTTTGTTAGTTTTTCTATGTTTTCTCAATCTTTGATATCATTAACTATGTTTAATTTATTAGTTAAGCGATTGCAAAAACCCTTATTTTGAGAAGAAAACATTTCATAATTTTCTCAAATGCTTACGTGTACACTGTAAAATTATTGTAAAACTAAACTAAAAAAACATTATTTTAAAAATTATGACTGATATCTTTTCTATACTATTTTGGAATTTTTAAACAATATTTACAAACATATTAAAAAGCACAAAAACCTTATGATTACACTAAAAAAGAAATATTCTTTTGTTCAGCCTCCCCTACCTACCACATTTGCCTTTTTGGAATAAGTTTAACTCAAGCGTATTACGTTGATAGAAAATACCAGTTTAAATTTTATCTATGACATTTTAATTGGTACATTTTTTATCAAAAGAATGCTCTTTGCAGTTAAATTAATATAAATAACGGTATTTTTTTATTTACCACTTTCATTATAATCGGTCGCACATTTTCTCGCAATTCTGCAATTAAAATATTTTTCTCATCATTGCCGAAGCAGAAAATTGCCAAACAGTTTAGATAAGTTAGTACGTGACATTTAGCCATTAAAAGTTTCTCGATAACATTAAGGAAATAAATAATTTTTATAGGTTAATTCGCGTTCTTGATTAGAGAAATAAGGGAAAAAGAGCCTTCTCGTCAATAGAAAATTCTATTAATTTTTCCGAGTGAAAAAGGAATCTGATAACTAAAAAGCTGAAAGCAATTTTATTTTATATAACTTGTAAATAATTTTTAACTGTTTAAATATTACAAAAAAATTGTAACTCAAAAATTCAAGTATTAAAAAGTATTTGGCGCGAAATCGGTTGCGTTCATTATAAGTCTGCATGTTTAGTTAAGTCTGTCGCCAAAGATAAATAAAAAGAAGAAATGCTAAATTTAAACATAACTTTAATAAAAACTTAAATCGAAAATTAAAAACAATCAAGAATAATCGAGCAAGTAATAACTGATGAAAAACGTAAAGCAGATTACCTAAAGAGAAAAAGGAAAATGTAAAGTAAAGAACGAAGTATCAAGATGGTTTCGATGGTAACGAAGTTATACGATGATCACATTATTTAAATTCAGTTCAGTCCTAAGAGATTACAATAAATACTTTGAGCGTATGTTGAAATCTTTAGGTTCGCCAGAGCATGAACTTCTCGAATCAAGTACGATGATTACACCGCAGAAACTCCCCCTCCAAATACCGGAGATATGGAACTAGGGAATTCTAAATTTTACACGTCTACCACTTCTGGTAAACACATGAGGTTGTGATTCCGATTTTGAAGAATTCAAAGGAATGGAAGTTTCCAAAAAGGCAGGTTTGAGACGATCTATACTAATTGTAGATGTGCGGGATCCAATTTTTAGAGTGAAATGCTTGCCTTGTCGAGAGAGTACCTGGAAAGGTCCGTCGTATGGAGGTGTCAATGGAGGTTTGACCCAATCTTTTCGAATGAAAACGTGAGTAGAATCCTTTAAGGCAGGATGAACAAAACAGGTTCGACGAGAATGATCAGAAGCAGGAACGGGTGTAAGCTTTTCCATTGTCTCTCGCAAGTGTTCAATGAAAGTAGACTCTTCAATGGGTTTTGTGGAAGGGTTGAAAAATTGGCCAGGTAGGCGTAAACATGTGCCGTAAACCATTTCAGAACAGGAACCTTTCAAGTCATCTTTGAATGCTGATCTGATTCCCAGTAAAACTATAGGAAGAGTCTCGGTCCATCGAAGTTTGTTGTGGCACATAATACCTTGCTTTAAGGTTCTATGCAGGCGCTCGATCATACAATTCGCCATAGAATGATACGGCGTAGTACGTATTCTTTTTATTCCCAACATGGAAGACAGATTGGCAAACAATTTTGACATGAATTATCTGCCTTGATCGCTTGTTATTACAGCTGGTACTCCGAACCGGGAAATCCAATTAGTAACGAAACATTTTGCAACAGTTTCAGCAGATATGTCAGAGATGGGTATGACTTCAGGCCATCGAGTATAGCGATCAATGCAGGTTAGTAAGTAACGATAGCCTTCTGAAGGTGGGAGAGGTCCAACCAAATCGATATGGATGTATTCGAACCTATGATCAGGCAACTTGAAACTCTGCAAAGGACTGTTAATATGTCTTTGAACCTTCGATTTTTGACAGTTTATGCAAGAACGTGTCCAGTGTGCAATATCTCTATTTATTGACGGCCAGATAAATCTCTGCTTGATTAGTGCTCTAGTGCTATTGATACCTGGATGTGAAAGACCGTGCAAACTGTCAAAAATAATCTTTCGATGATTTACAGGTACGTACGGTCGTACAAGGTCGTTTGACACGTCGCAGTAGAGGAAAACGTTTGGATGAACTTCCATTTTCTGTAACTGAAGTGACGAAGATGAATGTGCTAATAGGTTCTGTAGTTCCTGGTCATCCTGTTGAGCTTTAGCAATATCTTCCAGATTTGCATTGCCCAGGCAAATATCGTTTATCCTAGACAGGGTATCAGCTACCACATTGTCAGCTCCAGACACATGCTTAATGTCTGTGGTGTATTGGGAAATGTAGTCGAGTTGTCGTGACTGCCTTGGTGAACTAGTGTCATGTTTTTTCCTAAAAGCGTATACCAGTGGACGGTGATACGTAAAGATAGAAAAAGATTTTCCTTCGACTGAATCTCTGAAGTGTCGTATGGCAGAGTAGATGGCTAATAATTCCCTATCGTAGGTACTATACTTCTTTTCAGCTGGAGTTAACTTCCGTGAAAAGGAAGCAATAGGTCTTGAACCATCTGGCGTGTGCACTTGTAAGACTGCGGCTAAAGAAACTTCGAAAGCATCGACTGTTATGGAGATTGGATGAACTGAAGGAAAATATGCCAACGTGGCTGAATTGGCGAGGTCACGCTTACACTTTTCGTACGCAGATGTAGCTTCTTCAGTCCAATTTACCAACCTATTATCATTTTTTTCTTAGCATTTTTAAGATAATCATGAAGTATAGCTTGGGTTTGTGCAGCATTAGGAATGAAACGGCGATAGAAATTAAGCATTGCCAAGAATCTTCTAAACTCGGATATTGTTTAAGGTTTTGTCAGGTTTAAAATAGTCTTTGGCCGGGAGTGCTTTAACCCCTTCAGTTGTGATTAAGCATCCCAGAAAAGATACAGAGTCTTGGCCTAATATACATTTAGAAGCGTTTAAAGTTAAACCGTGTTCAACCTATCTTTGAAATACTAGTTTAAGGTGCACTTTGTGTTCTTTTTCATCTTTTGAGGCAACCAAAATGTCATCAAAATAGGGTATACAGAAATTTAAACCCGATAATACTTGATTTATAAAGCGCTGGAAAGTTTGGCCCGCATTTCGTAATCCAAATGGCATACGCATTTTCGTAACACTAAAAAATGGCGACAAAAAAAGAATGGTTCTTTTTTTTTTTTTCGTTTCGTAAGCATTCTTTATTATTTTACGTTAAAATTTAAATGGGACTTTCATGTAATAATATTAAATTTAGTAAAACTATTTCTCAGGCATTAGGTTTGAACTCTTATAAGAATATACCTATTTCTTTCTCTTTATTTACAAATATTTTTCCGATGTGTTCTGGATGTTCCTTCTCTAAAAAAAAAAGAGATACCTTTTTGTTTTCGTTTGCATAAGAAAGAAAACAAAAATTTTTCTTTTTTAAATTTAATCAGCCACAATAAAGATGGAACGTTACAATGCTACATGCTACATTAAAGACGTCTCCAGTGTAACTGAATGACCGTTCATATGGAAATCGCAGAGATTCGGCACATACAACAACGCCCCCTATAGTTCGTTGCGATCGCGAATATCAATTTGAGTTATATACTTTTGTTGAATTTGAATTTGAAAAATATTAATTATTTAAATTACCAACCTTAAGAAATGTGTTAGGTTTTGAAAACATGAATTTTGGTGTTCTGAAAAGTTTAATCCAAACAAAAAACAAAATAATTGGTAGACAATTATTGCCTGTTTTCAGGATTTTATGAGAATATCTAGAGTTCCGTCATAAAACTTGTTTTACTTTTGCTAAAAAATATTTTTAAAAATTTAAAAGTTGTCCCTGTTTTCATTTATTATTGTTTCTTAATGTTATAAGTTATTATTTTATTTTTACACAGCCAATATTTTATATTTAAAAAAAAACTCTGATTCGTTGTTATTTTCCTTCACTTTTTACATAAAATATTTTAGAAAAACTATTCTATTGATAGAAATATTTTTCAAAGAAATCCTGTGTTTATCTGGATGCAATGGATCGTTGCTTTTTATCTATATTTCAATAAAATAAAGAAAATAAGCATTTTAAGAATTTCTTTCTTCAACAATTTAAGAAGTTTTAGCAGCAAATAGTTCAAATCACAAATTATAATGCTCTATTGAAATTATCTGTTTATTAAAATGAAATTGTTCTTTGAATTATAATTATACTTCAATAAAAGAAGGCAAAGAAAATCTTTGCAATTTTGCCAGCGTTTTAAGAGTTTTTATCAAAAGAAAATTACATTAAGAAACACTGCTCCTCTTTACGCTAATTCCCTATCATGTTTCATTCTAAATACTTACAAAATTTTGCAAAAAGGGCATTGTAAATAACAAAAATTTTATTAGCCTTATCTTTCTACCCAACTGATATTAAAACATTAAATATTTTTTTATATTTTTAATTAATTTTAACTTTATACTTCATATGTGTGTTGCATTCTTGCATATCATTATTATTTACAGATTTATCGGTGGTATTTTTTATTTTATTTATAATAAAAAACCTATTTTACATAATTATTTCAAATTAAAGTTTTGTTAGTTGAGTTTATTTCTTCTGGAATTTGGATTTCCTTTGGAATTAATTGGTAGTAAATGCAAAACCTCTCGATACCTTTGAATAATCAATAGATAGTTTATCAAAGCTACATAAAAATGTTCCCTTATCAAACAATACATAATTTATCTTTATTTTTAAAGAATATATGTTAAAATCAATTTTTTGAACAACTGTTTGATTTATTAATCCTCCTGAAGAATTTAATTTTTATAAAAAGAAAATTTATTATTGTGAAAAAGTTGATTAAGATAAAGATAGTAAAACTATTTGATTAGAAAAACTCTTATCAAAGTTATTCCTAAAAAGCTATGAATGCCTTTAATTAATTTTTTCACTAAAGCTTGTAAAAATTCTTTTAAGAGTCATAGAAAGGTGATTAAAGTGTTTTCTTCTTTTGTAAAAATAACTAAATTGCTGCCTAAAAATCCGTTTTAAATGAGGTGACTCAAATTACTGTGTATTCAAACTTTTTTTATTGTTATTATCTTGGTATTTTTATTTCATACCTATTACGTTTATTCGCTGAAACTATTATCGATAAGTTTAATAAAAATTGGAATAAATTATCGAATAAATAAAATGTGAAGAAGTTTGGAATTTTTAAATGTAACACAGCTATCATGCAGAAAATTTCAGAATATTATTTTCGACACATTATCAACTAATTAATCTGGTCATAATGTACAATTCAGAAACTTTGCTTTTAACAAAAAATGAAAAATACAAAATACCAAAAGAGTGTCAAAAGCATTCTTGGTGTTATAAAAAAAAGGGCCTTTTGGCGAACAGTTTCTAAATGTGAGGTTTATAGAACTTTTAACGGGCACTCTATCATTAATCATCAATTATTGAAAGAATTAACTGGTCATTTAATTGTGATAAAAAAGTAACTATTTTTGTTGTAAAGCCCTTCATTATTCAAAAGAAGTGCAGTTTAAAACTGCAATGTCTAAATGGTTAAACTATTTTTTGATCTTTCAATGTTAGAAGGTGTTCAAAGCCTTGTTTTAAATATTAGTTTTCGTTTATTTTAAATTGGCTGAATACCCTTTCTTCGTATTTAATGTAATGTAATTAATAAGTTGGTTTTTTTTAACACTACGAAATTATGCATCAAACTAAAATACATAAACCGGTAAAGTTTTTAAAAATAAAATATTTCCCATTTTTCATTCATTATTATTTGTTGCCTTTTCCGGCGGCTTTTCATTATTAGATTAAAGAGACGCTTTTTTAGAAGTTCATCATAAAGATGAACAGTATTTTTCTTTATATTTTGGTACTGTGTTTGTATATTTTGTATTTTTGGAACTGTATTTGTATATCTAAAATGGTGCTGTTGCTCGATATCATCCTATAATAGATATAATTTACCAAAGTCAAGCAATTTTCAATTTTCTTTCTACTCATCTCTTTCAGTGTAAGGAGGCGTATGAAATCTGTTTCCTTTGCACCTATAATTTCCTAAGTAGTAAAGTGATTGACTGCCCTGAACAGACCAAATGCGAGATAGAGAATTTTTACTTTTGTTTCGCTGTAGAAGAAAATCGTCTGCACGAAGCAATATTCATTATTCTTTCATCAGTTTCTTTAAACACGAACAGAAAGGCTATTTTTTATTAATTCTTATTGCTTATTCATTTCCTATTCAATGCTTTGTTTTTCTCATTTCTCACGATTTAAGAAAGCAAGCAAAAGTAAGGTTATGCAACGTCATTTCCAAAATTGGCGAGGTCAATATACGTTCAATCTGGAAGCTGAGTATCCATTTGGCGCGTACTTATTTGCAAACAGGCTCTCTTTATAGGGATAATGGTTTTTTCTTAACTTGCAACTGAGTATAGTTTTGTGATGCCAAAACACACATTTTCCATATAGGTTGTCTTCAAAATCATAATTACTACTGTCATTATGGATCAACATTAAACCAAAAATTGGCAAACCACACTGGCTGTCATGGCAAATGAAATAAACTTAAATTTAAAAAAAAATAAGTTAATTGTACTAGGAATTGGAATGTTAACTTTTTGAACCTGAAATATGTGATTCAAATAAGATTAGACAAAATTCATCAGAGATTGCGAAAGAGACACAAACATACATTTGGTTGCTTGGTTCTAATGCCACTTGCCACACGGACAAGCCTGCTTGGTGGAACGAAGCAAATTTAAGGCAAGGTGTGCGATTCTTGTTTTTCAGTGGCGCCATTTTTGGCCAAGAATTAGACTTCTGCCACATTATACATCACACCTGCTTATAAGGCGGACCCATTCATACATCCATTCATTCATCCACAGATCGCAATTTTGACCTGAATCAGAGAACGCAAACATACATTTTGTTTACATATACATTACACATGAAATACATTTTTTGAACGACAATACTTGTAAACCAACAAGTTTAAGTTATTACAAAAATGACAGCTGTTTTACAACTTTTAGAAATTCAAACAAACATAAAATCTGTAAAAATTAAAATATATGTGTGTTTGTAAGACAGCACTCTATCAGGGGACACACTGTCTACAAACACACAGGAGCCTTTCTGTTGTCAGTAACATAATATTGACTTTTAAGCCTTAAAAAAATTCCAAAATGTGAGGTGATAAGAATGAAAACCATATTTTCTTAAACTGTTTTCATATGAACTGAAAAATTAACATGAATGGTTTAAATACTGTACATTTTGGCTTTATTATCCAGAACTATGATCTTTTTTACCAGAAACTTCATTATCATTCATCACAACAATTTTACGAGAATGGTTTTCTCCATGTGGTTTTGTAAAAACGGAAAGTTACCCAAATTGGAATGGTGACAAATATCACCTTACCCAGGAACCTTTACTAGATCTACTTACACGCTGTTCTTACGCTCCTATTAAATTTCATAGGGGGAAATAATTCTGGTAGAATTACTTTACTTAATTTTATGGTAAGGACAATTTTTAATAAAAATAAAACTGATTCTGGTAATAGAACATAAAATATACAGTATTTTAACTATTAGTATCATAACAGTTTACTGGAAATTTTGATTCTCAAAGTTTTAGCTCTTATCACCACACATTCAGTAAAAATACAAAACTGAAAAATAAATTAAGCAGAATAAATTGGTTTTATGCCCTAGTTTAAGGTATAACACGATATTAAAAAAAAAATTCTGCCTTTTCGCAATTTATCTTGTATTATAAAACCACATTTTATTGTTAATTCCACTAAAACCATTATGAAAGCTTCGGTAAAAATTACCGAGTTTCTTGGTGTTTTCATAAAGCCAGGACCCTGATAAATCTATATTCTGGTAGTTTTAAACCATACTTCTTTCTCAGTGGATGGTCATGAGTATATAAATAGATTTAAATTAGTAAATAAAGCTTATCAGCTTTTTTTGTGAAAATTTAAAAGCACAAGCTTACAATAATTTATATGAATATGAACGTAGAATAGAATATCCAGCATTCAAAAGATATAAAAGAAAATCAACTAAAATATAAGAAGTCATTTTAAACTTTAGAAAGGGAAACACTTAGCAAATGATCGATTATTTTAAACTCATTTTGTTTACAAAAGAATACATTAGGGGAAAGTTTATAATTGGTTAATTGTAATTTTCGTAAAAAAAATCTTCTTGAAATTTGCAATTGCAGTATTAAAAGATAAATCAAGCTCAACTAGCATAAATGGTAAAAACAAATATTTCTATTTTTTTATATTAAGTAGTATCGTGCCATCATTATAAATTCAATAAAAAAAATTAAATATTATATGATATTTTCCAGGATTATTCAGTTGACGGGTTCTCCTTAAAAACAATAGGTATATTAGGTATTTTTATAGTTTTAATATTTTGAACTTGGCTCTAAAATACCAAGCATCTTTAGCAAACTATAAACGTTACGTTTTATGGGTATTTTTCCATTTTATTGTATAAATAAGTATGTATATAAATAAGTATATTATGAGAATAAGAGCGTAAAGAAAAAGGCAAATTAAATTGTGCTTCTATATTTTGGATCATTGACGCTCTTTTTTAGGATAAAATCATGTTTATTATTTTCCATTTTAGTGATTTACGACGTCGTAAACAGATCGAGTTCAAACGAAAAGAAGAAAATCTTTCTAGAGTACTATTTGATATGCCAACGATTTTTCAAATAAGATTTGTGACACACAAAATATTTTCCAGTTTCGTATATCGTTGATATTATAATTTACTCGGGTGAAAAAGAAGTTATTCTTAAGGGTCACTGTTACTATGTTTGGAAATTAATATTTTTTGAGAGAAAAATTGCATTACAACGACTGAGTAGTTTGTATTAAAATTAGTGCAGGTAGTTTAAGAAAAAGTTAAATATAAAAAGATAGAAAATGAAACAAGTTGAAAAATGCGAATCGTAGTTTAATGCACTATTTTTCAAATTCATATTCTAAACAAAAACCTCATTAACGACTGGTTAATTAAAAAGATTTTCAAAAATGAATATAGTATATACATGATATATACAAGTTTGCAAACACTGACTTTAAATTGGGAGACATCTAATGATTCAATTGACAATATCCAAAAAGTCAACCTCTTAATCTCTAACAATTGGAAATTTATAGAAATATCCAACAAAAATCAATACATGTTATTATTGCGGATAATATTTTCCTAGTAATATTATAAAATCAACTCTTACCATATATATTAGCCAAAGGAAGCGATAAGGACTTTTAAATTCTGTCAGAGTAAAAGTGTATAACAACGTTTATTATACATGCTTATATACATTCATAACGCTGGGAAATAATTTCTTTTGATGCTTTACAACTACTTGATCTTGCCTAAATCGGGATCAGGGATTTCAAATCTGAAATTAATTTTGCTCTTAAAGCTACCGATTTTTTTAAATGACATTTTTAATCTATTTTTTTGCACTATGTACAAATTTAAAAACGTTATATATAACAGGAGGTACAGGAGGTTACATAAATGTGGCGACTTACTTCTTGGGGAGTTAAGGCACACATTTGGATTACATTTGCATAAAAACCCATGTGCCACAGCGTATTCGTCGTGTGCCGCTAGGGACGCTTTCCTATTATCTCCCCGTTATGGCCTGTACAAAAATACTCAAAGAAATTGGTCATAATAAGGAAGCACCCCTAGTGGCATATGATGACATTTCCGGAGGGTTCCTATGCAGCTTTAATCCTAATGATGTGCCCCATCTCCCCTAGAAGTTTGTCGCAACATCTATGCGACTCCGTGTCATATATGACGTAATTAAACTTGCACATTTCGACAAAAAAAAACGACTAAATGTCGAATGCTTAGAAAAAAAAAATATGTAGCTTAGAGAGAGGAACCAATTGTAGATTTGAAATCAACGACGCGAAAATATTCAGATCGGTTAAAAAATTACCTGCAAAAAAAAAGAAGAAAAAACTGTGTAAATTTTTTGTTATTATATAAAGACCTTTATGTCCTTAAGTGTTGTGTTCAATATGCATCATGAAATAAGAGATTTTTCTATCGAAACGGAAGTTTTTGCATAAGCAGTTCATATTATTCTAAATATTATGCTTTATAATAAAAATCACAAATATACATCATGAACAATAGTTTTTATTTCTATCGAAACGGAAGTTTTTGCATAAACAGTTCATATTATTCTAAATATTATGCTTTATATTAAAAATCACAAATATATATATCGATTTTAGGAACTATTCAGTTCTATAATGACAATAATATGTATCAATATAATCTAATCACTTTAATTTAGAATTTAAATGTTAAACAAAGCTAAAACTGTCTTAAAATTCTTCGGAATAAAGGATGCAGTTTTATTAACTTAAGGATTAAAATGAAGTTATTCAGTTCATTATTCTTGACAGGTCGAATGACGGCAATCCAAATAGAAGAAAAGAAAATTACTTTTTACTGCAAATAAATAAAAACAGGAATCCATTTTAAGCAGTCAGTTTTACTTATAAGAATTTTACAAAAGTGCAAAACAAACAGTAATTTAACGACAGATTTAAACTTCAGCTTAAATGTCAACAAAATAGCAAGGTGCGAAATCGAATTACGAGCTTTTAAATTGTTTGCGTGGGTCTTAAAAAATTTGGAATTTTATCACTAGATGACAGCCAATTTTACAAAATATACATCCAGTAGTATAAGAAAGTAATTTAATAATAAGACAATAAGACAACTTTTATTAAAAAACATATGTATATATATATATATATATATATATATATAATAAAATTGCATGTTATAAAAAATATTCATACAGACTGCTATTACCAGATGAAATGAAGCTTTTGCTTTTAACGCAGGCACACCCTTACTTTCGTAATTGCTCTTTTAATACAAATGAATAAAATATATTCGTTTTAAATCTAATGCATCATTCAGATTTATCTGTGTACGGTTCAGTTTTCACAAGCACGTTATATTTTGGTTCAGATAAGTTCAGATATAAGTCATATATCAGTTCAGATTAGTGAAAATAAGTTTAGAGTATATCTCTGAGTGTGTTATTATTGTATGTGTCTATTTTTTCTACGTAAGTTCTGATTTCACATTTTTATTTCCTATGAGCTGCACAATCAGTCTTCCCGATGAGCAGACCTAGTGCGTTCTCCAGAAGTGGTATCCACTCCTTCAGGACCATCACAATGGGTGAGATACCGTAGGCCATGTTAATTTGGACGTCTAGTTACTGCCACACTAGATGGCAGCACCGAGACTCTATTTGGATGCTAAAGTGCACTAGGAATTTAATTTTGCTGGAAATGCCAAGAGATTGTGATTTCACATAATAAATTAAATTAAATCTCAAATTATAATAGTGCGACTAGATGAAAAAAATAAACTGACTACCTTGAATAACTTTCGATCTAATTATCGGATACTCTTATTCTAGGGCTCATTCTTTATGTGGGAGAGGGTGATCTCAAATATGTTAATTAATCAGAACAGATGATATTTTAATTTGCGAAATCAGAGAAAAAAAATGTATTTGCTCTGAATAAACGTGTTTTTTTTTCAACGTATTTGGATTTCTGATCCCCAAAATGTAGGGGGCAGCCACAATCTGGGAAATACGGTCCCCATAGTTTGGTCAGAGAGTGATCCAAAACTTGGACCCCTTAAGAAAGACCCCTAAGTGAAAGTTTTAAGCGAATTAAAAAAAATTGCATAAAATTATAAAATTTTCTTATCTGAAGATAATTCCATGCAAAAAATCAACGCTAATAAGTATTTATTATTTTTCATTATTTTCTTTAATAATTGTCGAAATAAATTTGAATTGTAGTGTATATAATTTTTATATCATACTAAATAATAAAATTTTACATGGCAAAATACAAAAATTTGGTGGAATCGGTCGAATAGTTCATAAGAAATGAAGTTTTTAAAAAAGTCGTATATTTTGCGCACTGAACATACAAGTTTTCGATGTGCCTGAAATCTAATGCATTGTTCTAATCAATATGCGTAGTTTTAATTTCGCATATACGTTATATATCAGTTAAGATTAGTGCATATAAAATTTTGTTGTGTCGTCTGAGATTGATGCAATATTCAAATTTATATATGTGAACTTATCTATGAGTGTGTTTTCCAATTTTATTTCATCAAGTTTGGACAATGGCATAGTCTTTTTAGTTAATTAAACATTTAGTCTGAAAATAAACTATAATTTATCTTCTCGTTTTTGGCTAAACATTTGACAATTTTCTTCTCTTATACTATTTCATTCAAATGTTTTTTTCCCATCATTTTAACCTAGTACAAACGTATTGGTCTTTAACAAAACAAGAACATTTAATTTTCTTTAACTTTTTTTTAAGAAATACAAATAAGTGGAACATTTGCTGCTATTATATATTTCAATTGAAAAAAATTATTCGTGTTTCTCATTAGCAGTGAAATAATCATTACAAGAGGATAAAATTAGTTTTTCTAAATTTTTCTCTTTGCTTTTTCATTTCTTCATTTCCTGTCTTTCAAGATACTCTTTGTGCTTTTTAGCAAACTAATTGTATAGTATTCGCTAAAATATTTTTTCTACTTAATTACGTATCAGATAATTATGTGCTAAAAATAACTGTTTTATGGAATTAGAAAAGCGTTCGAGTTATTTTTAAGTTTTTGTAAATTTCAATGCTTAAAAGTTTTTTTTTTTTGAAACATTTTAATAGGTCATTGGGAATTCTACAGTTTTGATAACAGAACATAATTATTTTATAGTTTAAAGTAAAAGGTTGTGTTTTTTAATTATGTATTAGTGAAAGTTGGAAAACGCAATTTTAAAAAATAAAAAAAATTTCAAGGTTTTGAAAGTTAATGTACTTTTTTTAATAAGGTTTTTTTTAACCCTTTAATGGGCCATTTATTTCTATTAAAAGTAAATTAAAGTATTTTTGGAATTGAAATTGTTATAAGAATAGTAATCGATGTAAGAAAAAAACTAATTTTGTTTATAAAAATGCCCCTTTCTTGGTGGTAAGTATATTTAACACGACCTTTTAGGAACTTATTGACTTTTATTTTTCTTTATATATAAAATAAATTTTATAAATGATACAATCTTCAAAAGGAATTATGCATTTATAACGTTTATAAATTTTCTTAAATTAACAAATGGTTGCCAATTTTATTCAAACACACTTCAAGAAAGCTGAAGTTATTAACAAATGGAAACCTAAATTAAAAGTGGTAAAAAAGTTCACCATAGACTTGGTGGTAAGTATACTTACCAAGGCTTTAGAAAGGGTTAAGGTAAAGTTTAAATCTCACCTGGAATGAAACTGAACCTTTTAACAAAAAAAAATTTTATATTTTGAATGAATATAATTAATCCAAAAATGACCCAGCTTATTAGCTTTTTTTCAAATAAAAAAAAACTCATTTATAAAATTCAAATTTTTTATTAATTTAAATTTCTAGGATGCATGTACATTTTAAATTTATTTTAGGCTTAAATCTCACCTAGAATGAAACCGTATCTTTCTGCAAAAATTTTGCTTATTTTCAATGAATATTATTAATGTTAAAATGACTCTGTTTATAAACTTTTTCAAATAAATAATGATATATGAAATTTGACTTTTTATTAATTTAAATTGCTAGCATTTATGTGTATTTCGAATTTTAATTTTAAATCTTTCCTGGAATGAAATTAATGAATGCAAAATTATACTAATGCAAAAATGTTCATTAGTTTGTTTAAAGAAAAATCTCATCTATGAAATTTAGTATTTGAGTAATTTAAGTTGCTCAGATGCCTGTACAGTGCGTAAGAAAGCAAATGGACCACACTGAATAACATTTGATCCAATGGTAAGGCTTAACGTTCTAGGACGAAATAATAATGATTCGAGGGGGTGAGTTCAAATGTGCTAATTAATAAGTGCAGGCTATATTTTAAGCTACGAAATCAGATACAAAAACGTTCTTTCTATGGATAAACATACCTTTTTTTCGACTGATTTGGATTTCTGATCCCCAATATATATGGGGTAGACACGCACTCGGGGAAATATGGTGCCAAAAGTTTGGTCAGGAGAGCGCTCCAAAGCTTGGATCCCTTAATGCTAATTTTCATTTTTGTGTATTTTGCTATATCACGAGAACTTTTCGAGCAAATTTAAATTTTTTTGAACACAAATATAAAATTCATTTATCCAAAGATAATTCCGTGCAAGAAATAAATGCTATGAAATATTTACTTTTTTTATTATTTTATTTAACAGTAGTCATAAATTTTTTAAATTCTAAGGTATGTAAAATTTTAAATAATTTTAAAGTATCTAATTTTACATTTCAAAATACAAAACTCTTAAGAAATAGAACTTAAAAGAAATCGCACAATTTAAAATTCGATTTCTCAAGAACTATTCAACCGATTTTCGTCAAAGTTTGTACTTTGCCATGAAAAACTCGATTATTAAAATGATGCGAAAAATTGTATTCCTTACAGTTCAAATGATTAAGGGGACCAAACTTTCATCCACACTCCTGTCTAAATTATTGAGGTTGCAATTTCCCGATTGTGACTGTCCCCTATATTTCGAAGGTCAGAAATCCAAACATGGAAAAAAATATATGTTTATTCAGAGGAAGTACGTTTTTGTCACTGATTTCGTAATGTAATTAATAATTAGCATCAAATAATTAGCATAACTGAGGTCACCCCAAGAAACCGTTAAGATTGACACTTAATACGTGAGAATCCAATCATGAGGACGAATGTCATTCAGGGTTATGCGAAATGCTGAATACTTAGTAGTTAAGGCTCACTAAAAATAAAACAAGAAACTTAACGTTTTAGACAAATTACTTGTTTTAAGGGATAATTATTCACTTTCAAATTATATACATTTTCTGTTTATTACAATTGTCAAAAAGAAAACCAATTTACAGATAAAACTTATTTCTTGAATAGTTAAGCTGGAATAAATAAAAAAATTTAAAAACTATTCAACAAGGCTCCGAACGAAGAAAAATTTTAAGCATTTTTAGACAAAAAATCTATTTTAGTTACATAAACTAAAGCTGCAAATGGATTTGAACACGCAAATCTCATTTTTACTACTTGCAATTTAACTAGGAAAAATGAGACTTATTTCAAACTACTAGCTATTGTCCTGATCTTTGATAAATTTACTAAAACATTTCTAATTTTTATATGAACATATTAAGTCACGAACTCACTTTTCTCGTAAATTGTTTTCGTTATATTTAATCATGTAAGCGGATAAACGCGTTTTGTTTTATAATAAATGATGCATAGAAAAATCTTTTTTCAAAAATTCCGCGCTGAAATTCAACGATTTAAATCATTTCTGTCATTTTCTATTGTGGTTACATTAGAGAAAATAATTCATTTGGTCCAAGAAACATAAACACTGGGCATTTTAATAATAAAGTTTACGTTAATGAGTGGCATGATGGGATTGAAGTTGTCAAAGAAAATGTTAACAAAGCAGCTGGCGACGTTCAAGAGTTCTAAATAATGCATATTTAGATTATTAATTTAAAATAAGTGGCATTTTCTGGAAATATTATTTGTTTTATACAATTACTTAAGAATTCGTACTTAAGAGGATATTTTAAATTTTTCAATTATATATGCACTTATTTTTTTAATGTCAACCACCCTCCGTATTTCATATTTTTAAGGGCGTAATTTTTAGAATAATGAATTATTTGATGATAAAATTAAAAGTTTATTATAGCATAAAGACAGGGTGACAAAAAATAACCTTGACAAAGTTTAAAATTAAATGCTTTTATTTAGTTCGAAATTAACAAGAACTTTTATGTTAAGTATTGATCGAAGTTCGAGTCCTATCCTGATATCCTGAATATGAAAAAATGTTTGTATTATCTATTATCCTGTTTTATATGCATAAACTAGAAACAGTGTAATATTGTTTATGTACCGACTGTGTATCCAAACGCATACAAAATTCCGCATGCAAACATGACTAGGAAAGTTTTTGTATTATTTTGTATATATGTATATATATATATATGTAATATGTATATATATATATATGTAATATGTATATATATATATATATGTAATATGTATATATATATATATATATATATATATATATATATATATATATATATATATATATATATATATATATATATATGTATATGTATATATATATATATATATATATATATATATATATATATATATATATATGTATATATATATATATATATATATTATATATATATATATATATATATATGTAATATGTATATATATATATATATATGTATATGTATATATATATATATATATATATATATATATGTATATATATATATATATATATATATATATATATATATTATATATATATATATATATATATATATATATATATATATATATATATATATATATATTATATATATATATATATATATATATATATATATATATATATATATATATATATATATATATATATATATATATATATAATAGATCGATATATCGTTTGTAATAGACATTGAAATTAATGTATTCTGTGTGTCCAAGTTACTTATTGTTATTCTGTATTATGTCAAACTTCTCAATTTACTAAAAATAAGATGTCCCTTCCTTCCCCTGTCTCTAACATTGAAGTCCAGTTATCTAAATGAAATTTAAAATATCAATACAAATCTCAATAAATATACACTGAGTGGCCAAATTATTATGACCACCTCAGAGTTTTATGCAGATGAGTTATTGCGTCACATCGCTGCCGCTAGAGGGCAAGATAACTATAACACGGAAATGCTGGACAAGTGAGTCATCAGTTATACTGAGTTGCTTGCTCAGATATGGGAAAGAAAAGCGATTTAACTGAATTTCAACGTGGAATGATTGTGGGTGCGAGATGTGTCGGAACGAGTATCAGCAAAACGGCTGCACTTGTGAAGTGTTCTACAGCAGCAGTTGTTAATGTGTACAAAGAATGGACAATCAAGCAAAAATCCGGGTCTCAACGTCAGACTTGTGGTCGTCACAGGGTACTGAATGCTCGATCAGAGAGAAGGCTGGCCAGGGTTGTGCAGCGCAACAGGAGAGCAACAGTGCGATAAATTGCAAGTGATCTTAATCAAGGAGCAACTGTGAACGTCTCTGAACGGACTGTTCGACGCACATTGCGCCGTATAGGGTATGGAAGCAGACGACCTGTTCGTAAGCCTCTACTGCCTGCTTTAAATAAGCGCAGACGTCTCCAATTTGCTAAGGAGCACAAACATTGGACAGTAGATGACTGGAAGAGGGTCATGTGGTTCGATGAATCACGATTTCAAATGCATCGAGCAAATGGCAGGATGAGAATATGGAGAAAACAGCACGAAAGCATGGACCTCAACTGCATTGCCACGACACTTCAAGCTGGTGGTGGCCACGTGAATATTCTCTTGGTGTTGTATGGGTCCTTTAATTCTTGTACCACAACGCCTTAATGCCCAAGGGTATTTAAGTATCATCGCAGATCAAGTACATCCGTTTATGTCAAATGTGTACTCTGGCGGGGATGGATACTTCCAGCAGGACAACGCTCCTTGTCATAAAGCTGGCATTGTCCTCAGATGGTTCGAAGAGCATGACGGAGAATTTAACTTGCTTCGTTGTCCAGCACAATCCCCAGATCTCAATCCAATTGAGAATTAGTGGGAGGAAATTGAACGGGCGCTCAGACAGAGGGATCCAGTACCATCAAATTTGCAGGAATTGGCAAGTGCAGTTCAGCGAGCATGGTCTGGCATACCTTCTACCACCTACCAACATTTCATAGAATCCATGCCCAGACGAATTAAGGCAGTAATACGCGCAAAAGATGGCCCAACAGCGTACTGAAAGGGTGGTCATAATAATTTGGCCACTCAGTGTATATTGTGTGTAATGTTGTAACTATATATTACTATTACTAGAAAATACAATACATTTCCCCCTAAGCTTTTTTTATATTTTTACAATGCACCATAAAATTATTGTCCGTTACTTTATTTGTCACTACTGTCCTTTAGTATGAATACTATTAATAACTGAACCACTCCTGAATGAAGGACTCCTTTTTAAACACATACAGGTGACATTTTCCATTAGTCCATTTTCGGAGTATAAATTCATTTAAAGCAGTTTTAAAAAAAAATATTTTTACAACACTCCCCCATCAATACTACCGTACCCATCATCAGTATTCTATTTCAATATTTCAATTTCCTAATAAAGTTTTAATTTATGATGCATGACCTTTCTAAGGACAAAATTTTGAAACTACATCACTAAGTTGTTGACACTAAAAAAATTAAAGGAAAATATTATTTTTCAACCTTTTGTCATTTCTGCTATTTTGTTATGTTCATCTTTTTCATTTGTTATTACAGTCCTTTCAAGTGGATACAAAAACTACCGTGCAAGGCAATAGAATTTTGTAGCTAAGTATATCTATCTCGTCTTAATGTTATAAGAAAAATTATAGAACTCTGACCATTGGCCAGCCAACCACCGAGCCTACTTTATTTTTAGCAGAGCTGGGCCCAGCTATCATCTGAGTTTAAACCTGAGTCATAAATTTAAAAAGCAATGTCCTTTGAACCTCCAGGCTATGAAACATATCTAGCTATTTCCTAAAAACAAGTCTTCCCTTTTAGATTTCAAAAAAAAAAAAAAAAAAAAACTAGTAAATATGCAAGCTATTTCTATTAAGTCATAAAACGTTTTATTGCAATCAAAAACTTAGCAAATTATTAGGTTTAAGAATATTTCGCCCATTAAAACGCGCACATTCTTCAAATAATATCAGAATAAATTATTACTAAAAGATATCCCAAGTAACCAAGTACAAAATAACCGAAATTCTTATGTTCTTTATTGATACTATATATCGTTATGGGAGTTGTTTCGCACTCTATATTCAGTTTTTGAAGTTCGTTTTAAAACCATAAGAAAGTACAAATAGCATAGTAGTGTTATCGACGAAACTTTAAAAATATACAGTTGTTTCTGGAGCAATGCGCAGATGAACAATTGAATATATTTGGACACGCCATCATGATCTTTTCTGAAATATCTCTAAAAATCTTTTACAGAATAAGTATGATTTTATTCGATAAATATTTATGAATTCCTAAGTTTCCCTCTCAATAATATTATAAGAATTTCTGTTCCTTATAGCTTTTGGAAAGATACCCATTCCTTATCATTTTTCCAGAATCTTTTATATTTGGACCCTTAGTATAATATTAATCTTTCTATTGCTAGTGAAATGGAATTTGAATGCCTTTATTTGAATGTGTTAAGATTTGTTTGATAAGTCAGTTGAAAGTCTTCATTTATAGTCTGTATCTATTTAAGCTATCGCCTATTTAAATTATCGCTATGCATTTATATATAGCAAGTTGGTAATTAAATTTAGTTGAATAAATGTAATGGAGGAATCCATTTCTTAGAAAAGGAATGCATTAAAATGAAATAAATTCAAAATGTTTTCTTACAATTTTATTTAAAAAAAAATTTTAACAGAAAAAGTTTTGTGACTTTATTTACTTTAGTGAAAAGGCAAAATCTTTATAATTTTTTTTTCTCCACCAAAATGTCTTTTTAAAAGAAATTTTTGCAAAATATAAAATTATGGTAAAACTAGGCATTATCAAGATTTCTGCGAAATAAACGTAAACCATCTAAATCGTTCAAATATAAACTACACTGCAAGAAAGTCCAGATTAAATAACGGTATAATGTTCCGTCATTTTATGCATCATCCGTAAAATCCATTATACTGTGAGATCCATTTTTGCTGTAAAATATTATGCAGCAATTTTTACAGTAACATTCATATAATTAGATTACTTCATTGATTTAAAGTTAATTATTACTGGAAAAATTACGGTATATCAGATTTTTTTACGAAACATGTTCCGGTAAAAACGGATTTGATGGTGAAATGTACCGGCACGGTACTTTTTAACATACTGGGCATTTAGCATACCAGTATCGATACTTTTTAGCATAATTTGATCCGGAATTTTTTCAGTGCATACTCAATAAAAACATTCTAGAAAATTTTGCGAAAAACATTATTGCAATCATTTTTGAATATTAAAACAATTTTATTGTGCTTATTCAGCAATAAATGCATACATAGATTCAAGCTTGCATCGTTTATTGCGAATTGATTTAGGTCTGTATTTCAGTAGTATTGTTTGCATGACTGTAAAAATATTTTATTGATTTTTCTTCGTTTATATTTGTGTTTTAATAGCACTTTTTAAGGTATAATTTGATCCAAAATTTGATCATAATTTCTACCGGGTACCGTATAATACTTAAAAATGTTCTCCGAACATTGCATATTGGGAAATTTCAGTTAAAATACATAGCATTGTTAGAGATTTGTATTTCTATTTTGGGTAAGATTTACTTGAATACAGTAAAATATTCATTTTAAATTTCACCATGAAATATATTTTAAATTTAACTATTTAATTATTTAATTTTAAAAGAGAAAATAAACTTTTAAATGTATATTGAAGCTCCTTATGTATTCCTCTAAAACACAAGCAAAGGACACGGATATAACTCTGAAAATGAAGAGCTTAATTAGCTTTATAAAGATTTCTCTTTTCATTAAAAGGTAAAAACTTTATTTTCAGTAAGTTGATGTCTTTCTCTAACATAATGGTAATAGAAGAGGTTGAATCTTTAGAAGTGCCACTTACAAACTAAAATTCAATGCCTTTTCTTTTTATTATAATATAATAACTACGATAAAATTATTTTGTTTTTGACGGAAGTTATAAATCACTTAACTTTTCAAGCTGAGGTATTTAAACTGAAGTAAGAAGATGATTATTTTTACTATTCGTAAACCAGGCTATACTACTAATAATAAACAAATAATAAAGGTAAATTCTTAATAACTTATTCTATAACATGATAAAATATAATAATATTGCATAATTTGTATTTGGAGTAATACATAAATCATTTAAGATTCCAAGCTGAGTTCTACTAGATAGAATAAAAAGATTAACATTTTTATTATACATAAACAATACATTCCAGCGTGAATTAGAAAAAACAAAACGGTAAAAATTGTCTTTCAAAAAACGTGAGCTTTAATGAAAACGGTAAATTCTAAATTCTTTTTCTATGAGATTTTCCAATATAATAATATTTAAATTTTCTTCAACTTAAAAATTGTTCTTTTACTGCTGAACAACAGCTGAACAGCTGTTTTTTTACTGTTTACACATGAAAAATGTTTTCCTATTCCTCATATTAAATTTTTGTTAAAAAGTTTACAAGGTTAAAAATATTCGTAAATATGAGTTATAAAACTTACTGCACATTAAGATTGTGTATTAAAATTTCTACCACTCATCGATTAACTAGAGTGCTTACATTTTAATTGGAGTTCTGTAACAGATGACAATAAAGTTTCAATAATTTTTCAAAGTAAATTTATTTTCTGAAAATGCTATTGGCAGTAGAAATTTCGAAATATTTTCCGAAAAGTATAAGGGCTTGAACTTTAATTAGACCTCAGTACAAAAATTATGAATAGTAATAAATCTTTTCTGATTAAGAAAAAATTCTATTGGAGCCCTTTTCTAGATACCTTTACAAATTTCAATCGTCTTTTGACTGTCGCTAAAGAAGTTAAAATCCTTTAATTGCCAAAGAGAGCTTATCACAGCCCAAATTTCTGTATTTTTTCGTTATAAACTGACTGACACAAAATATAAGAACAAAGAATTCATAGTATTTTTTATGGTGATTTTGAGACACCCAGTCATGCAAAGAGCACTGTTTAAAAAGTTATAGTTCTTAAATTTTATTTATAGCTCTGTACCAAATTCAAGAACAGTAACAAAAGTTTCGATTTCACTTCTAAGCTACTACAAGCACAATTCATTATCATTTATAACACAGAATAGAGTTTATTGTCAATTGAAATTCTGAAACTCGTTTTTAATTATTCAAAATTTCAATTGGAGTTCTGTTTTAGATGAAAATATAAATTTCAATCGTCAGTTGACTATTGCAAAAAGAACTTAGTGAGATTTCTACTGCTAAAGGCAGCTATCCTGGTCAAATTTTCCACATTCTTTTGTCATAAAAAAATTAATAGACACAGAAATACAAGAAAAAAATAATTTATAAAATGTTTTATGGTCATTTTGGGATATGCAAACAATTCTATTTAAAGACCTTCTTTAAGCAGTTTGCAATAAACGATGCGAGGTTGAATCCATGCATGCATGTATTATTAAATGAACAATTCAAAATGATTGTTAATATTTAAAAATGATTACAATGATGTTTTATTATATTTTTCGAAATATTGCAATCGAGCATACACAGTAAAAAATTCCGTATCAAACTGTGGCAAAAAGTTTACTAGACAAATATTTTTAAATTGAAGTTTCGACCCCTGTCTGATTAGTCAAAATTTCAATTGGAGCCCTGTTCTAGATGACATTACAAATTCCAGTCACCTTTTGACTTGTAAAAAGAACTTAAAGACCTTTTATTCAAAACCCCAGCGAATCACAGTCAAAATTTCTGTATTTTTTCGTCATAAACAAATTAACAGACACGAAAAACACAAGAAGAAAAATATTCATGAAATGTTTTATGGTCATTTTGGGACACCCAGCCAAGCAAACAATACTATTTAAACACATAACTAAAGCAGTTCGCTATTAACGATGCAAGACTGAATCTAATCATGCATATATTGTTGAATGAACAATTCTAAATGACTGTTAATATTCAAAACTGAATGCAATGATGGTTTTTAAAAATTCTAAAATAGGTAATCCAACATACACTCGAAAAAAGTCCTGATTAAATTACTATAAAAAGTACCGGTACTCAGAGTGCCGTTTCTACCGTTCCGTTGCGTAAGAAATCTGATATACCGCAATTTTTACAGTAATATAATAAATTAATATTACTGTGAAAACTATGGTATAATATTTTACAGTGAAAATGCATTTTACGACGAAGTAAATTTCACGGATGATGCACACCGTGCCTGTACTTTATACCGTAATTTGATCCGGAATAATTTACAGTGTATGCGACAAAATTTGAAAACAAATACGTATTAAAAATGGGAGGGATTAATCCACAAGAAATTATGGTTGAAACTACCAGAATATGGTAAAATTTTAGGTTGTTTCAGGCTCTACGGGAATTTCAAAAAGCTCGGTAATTTTGTCGAAGTGCTTCGGTATTGATTTTTGTAAAATAAATAATAAAAACTGGTTTTATAAAGTGTGAAAAAACTCGGTAAATGAAGTTGAAATTGTAGATTTTATCATGATATCTTAAAACTTGGCATTAAAACCATTTATCTGGTTGAATTTGTTTTACAGTTTTGTATTTTTTACAAAATGTACGGTAATAAAAACTATAATTTAGAAAACTAGTATTTCCTGTGAGCTGTTACCATATGAACATAAAACTTACCAAATGAATAGCTTAAATACCGTATATTTTGTTTCTATTAACAAGAATTATGCTTTTTTTCTTATAAGAAATGTCAGTACCATTCAGTTCGGAAATTTTAAAATTTTTTTTCTCCCCGCAAAAAGAAATACGGAAGAAAATATTCCGAAAAAAAAAATGCAGGAGAAAATGGTTTATATTTTTAGTTTACAATGCTTGAACTACCCTGAAATATTGAGAAAAAATATTTTTAGATGCAAAGGTACATGGACTGAAAATATTGTTTTTTTTTTACTACAATTTATACTCTTAGGAATAAGAAAAGAGCTTTACATATGAAATATTTAAATACAAAAGTCAGTTGAAATTCTACCGATGAAGAACATACAAGTAAATTTTTATTCGTATAAGAGCATGTTTTCGACAAAAAGCGTGATGCACATTTTTCATAAACTGTAGCAATATTTTAGCACTAGTTGATAATAAAGTTAAATAATGTTAAGTATTCAAAAATTTTATGGAAACGTGTGCAAGCTTCTTATTGTTTGGTGTATCAAAATTTATAACAACATGTTTAAATCCTTCTAAGGGCAAATAGTTTTTGGGGAAGTTAAAAATTATAAGAAAATGATACTTAACCTTTCCAACATTTTACTGTTTTCCAATTTAGAGATTTTTTCAAGTTTCATTCAGCTTTCGAGCTTCATTTAGCTTCATTCAGCTTTTTTTTTATCGATTTAGGTTTTAATACATATAAAAAATTCTCATTATCATATTTAGCATGGCAGTTCAGGTTCAAAGTAAATCAGGACATTTTGATCCCACTGTTTTGGTCCTGTCATTTCTGTTCCGTGGCAATCTTAGTAGCGCTATTTCGGTATCGTTGACGTTCCCTAGCTTTTTATTTCTGATTTTCTCTTGAAAATGTGGAAATTTAAAAAAAAAATACGCTAAATATACTCCAATGTAATACATATTTCAGTTTCAACAATTCTTGACACTTTTCATTTTGCCTCTTTTCAAACATTTTCTTCTTTTTTTTCAAAGTAGAATTATTTGAAAAGAGTTTCTTGCTTGCACCGCGTGGAGGTAGGTGGCACAGAAATCTACATCAATTTAATTAGTTGTTAACCAAACTTAACAATCATAATACGACATTACATAACAATTAACATAATTCCACGAATAATAAAACTTCCACTGAAATTAAAAAATTTTTCTTTCGCTCATTTTTCCGAAAATTATAAGCAATCTCCTGTAAATATATTTTTAATAATTTTATCGTTAATTTCAATATTGAATAAATTTTAAATATTTAATGACCATATAAAATTCTGGATTTTCTGTCACAGGAAATAATAAATAAATAATTTAATTAACTAAAAAAATATATTTAGAAACATTGGGGAATAACCACTGTAATAAAAAAGGAAGGAAATAGGGCGGAATGTCTATATTAAAACAGACGAATCGAATTAGGAACGGGGCGGAATCAGGAGGAGATCAAAGCAGTAACGGGAGCGAAGCGACAGCGGAACCGAAACGACTGGACCGAGATAAGTTGATACTTGGAACAACATGTATTAGTCGTCCGATTGTATATGTATTAGTCGTCCGATTGTATATGTATTAGTCGTCCGAGTTGTAAAAAAACATGGCGTCGTAAACAAATATCTTTCAATTTACCGTCAGCGTCAAAGTTTTGTGTCTTTTACCAAATTTTGGTGCTGTCAGTTACACCATGGAAGCACTTCTCGATCACACTTCACAATTTATTGTGTAACTAATATAAAATTGTCTTTCATTTAACTAAACTTTGGGATATTGAGAAATTTTGCACCAAATTCTGTTTGAACATTTATCGAGTTTTTTTTTTTACAGTGTATACTGTGTATTCAGTATATATTACTTTACAGTAATATATACTGAATCACAGTAATTCAGTAAACATTATTGTAAAAATAACGGTATTTTAGCTTTTTTGTTTAGCGAACTTTTAAGGTAGAAAGCATTGGTACATTGAATTGCTGTACTTTTTACTATAATTTTTCCAGATTTTATTTTTACAATGTGAAATTTTCATCTATTTACCACTAAAAAATTGTAGAAATATTTATTTAAGGAAAAACTTGACTATTATAAAACCGAAGTTTACGTGAAACTGTCTTTCTCATAAAATTTTATATTTAAATGAGTTTCCGCCATTTCTTTTATTTCTCAAATGATGTATTGGTTTTTCCTAAGGTTTAAGAGACAAAACTGTCCGCAAGCTAGAAAATGAAGAGCTGTTTTAATTCAGCTGAAAGCAGAAACATCACTTTAGTCGCATCTTATCTCTTTCAAGAACAAAGCATTGACGTGCTCATTTTTCTTTGATGCGTCCTAAAAGGTGGTGATATATTTATCCCGATCTAGTTTTAAAAAAAAAAATATATGAAAAATTGGATGCGAAAAATGATAAAAATGAAATACATCGCACCAGTTTTCTGCTAATAAAATAATCAAACAAAACTATAATGCATGAAAGCTACATCTCTCTCTGTATATATTCTATTTAAAAGTATGTATATAAAAATATTAGATAAAAATACAAAGAAAAGTAGGAAATACAATAGAAATAAAAATAAAAGATTTTACTAGAGAAGAAGAAAAACTACCAAAAATAACAGAATGATTTTGAAAATTCCTTTAAATTTTAAAACAAAAATATTGAAAAGCCAGAAATAAAAATAATAAAAAAGATACTATCTCGTCGTAAGCAATTAGACCAATTTCTGCTATCGCATTTATGCAGCCAAAAGAAAATATATTAATATTAAACAGCGTGATGAGCATTAAAAATATCGATACGAAAATAAAATATACCTAGCAAAAAACACACAAATATACAACATAAAACAATTAAAGAAAAATGCAAAATAAAACAAAAAGTCTAGAAAAAAATCAAATAAAACACAAAACGTGACATACAAAACTAGTAGAGAGTTCAAACGTTCATTTACTTTCTAAAATATTGATAAATTTATTTCTGTTAATAAACTATTTCATTTTCTGAAATAAAAAAAAACATCATTATAATTTTTTGCAAGTAATAACTGCACAATTTAGTTGCAATGATTTTTACCCCATAATGAACACCAAAAATAAATTCTTTTGCGAGAATGAAAATATAATTCTAATTATAAAAAATACTTATAATTACTTTTTTTAAAAATTTGATTACCTTACAAATGATTCACTTTATTGTTTATTGAGGAAAAAGTTGGAATGTCCTTTGATTTGAAACTAGTGAATAAAAATTAATTTTTATTTTTAAAGCATATTAAAAAAATCTCAAAGGAAATTTTGAAACAACGCAGCTAGTTTTAATGCTGAAATAGAATGGTATTAGAAATTAATGTGAAAAATATCTAAACGAAAGAGCAGATCTGAGAAAATACAAAATAAATAAAAAAATCAAACAATTTTTAAAATTTTTATATTTTCGATAAGTTGATTTTAAATCTCAGAGTAACAGCACACAGTTATAAATAATCCAATTTCTTTTTTAATTTTTTAAAAGGTTCTATCATTTAACAAAAAATAGAGATTAACTACTGTTGATAAAAATTACCTCGCATAATAGGACATAAAATTTAATTTGTTGAACCGATGAATGTATACCAATTTTTTAATATAAATATATTTAAAACTTAATTGAAAAAAATCATAATAATTATATAAAATAGTTTGTACTAAAGATAAAAGGAGAAAAATTTGCTTTAATCTCCGCTACGTCATATGTTCTTTACGTATTATGTATTACAGTGCCAAATTCTTCACATGATGTGCTATGAGTAGAATGTTATTTCAATGAGAAAAAATTCTAAACATATACGGGTGATTCTTCGGAAACATGACAATTCGGACCAAAAAATTTCTTCAAATTTAAAGTCTTCAAAATAATCTAATTTTTTTTTGTATACTTATTTAGTTACATTTACTAATATCTGGCAGACAGCAGTGTAGTTTATTGACATTTGCTCAAGATAAGAAATAAAATAGAAATTCACCAAATCTTGAATGCCAGGAAAATGACATATTGGCTGAGAACTTTAAAAACAGTCATTTTAAGCTAATAGTAAGTAACTCAACTTAAGTTTTTATGTTAGATGGACCATAAATTGCTTTAATTAATTCTTTTTATCCACTGTAGAAAGAATCAAAATTGTTTTTGTTGCTCATATGTACAGAATAAAGTTGTACATAATAATCATCAATCATTAAATAAATAAATAACTTTGATTACATTCAAGCATATTACAATCAAACATAAACTTGGTATTAGGTTAATATTTGCTTTCCCTCTTTACAGTATACCGTTTAAAAAAAATTCTGGTAACACGTCAATGTCCTGGCATTCATAAGCCAGGAAAATGACAAATTTGTCATTTTATAGCATTTAAATTTAATATAATTTGACATTTTAGCCTAAGTCGCTTACATTCCGCTAAAAGCAGCAGAATTTCTTGAAATAATTCAGATAAATCTGTGTATTTTATGTTATTAATGATTTCAAGAAGACAGGAAAATGACAACATAAAAACCTACTCACCTTGAAACATTTTTTAAAAATAGATTTTGAACCAGAAAGTTGGTTCTTTATTCAGGCACAAGACATGTTCAGATAGGATGGTATCCAATCAATCTATTAACATAAAATATTGATTGCTGGCGCTATCTATTTTGGTTATAAACCACTAAATAAAAGTAGCCAGGAAAATGACAGATTTTCATGTGATAAAAAAATTATTGACAGAAAAAATTACTTTAAATGAAGTTTTTGTAAATAATGCCCTCTGCGTATATTCTAGAAATGCTTACAATGGTTGAGATAAAAAAAATAGATATTGAAAAATTTATCCGAAATTTTGAAGCTTGTTATTATTGCAAATATTGTTTGTGACATACCAAAAACATGACATTTTGAAATTCAATTAAATTTTATAAATATACAAAACAGTCTAAATACACAAGGTCATTTTAAAATGCTAGCAGCAATGCTATTTATTAAAATTTAAAAAAGAAAGTTCTTTTAGTAGTATAATATTAGATCTTGGAGCAAGAGACTGTAAATTGCCATATTTCGTGAGAATCACCCATACACTGTATTAAATATAAAAGCATTAAATATAAAACTGTATTAAATATAGAAGCATGTCAGTAACACAGAAAGTTTCCTAATTGACGGATGAAATCATTTTAAAAAACCAGAAAAGTATGGAAAATTGTGCTTTTCTGAGTTCTGCTTAGGGAGCTAAGTACGAGTAGTTATTATAGCAAAATTTAAAATTTAGTCGAAAGTTTCATCATCAAATAGTAAAAATGATTCAAAAAACTTTTAAAAAAATTTCCTCTTAGGCCCACCTAGCCGTTCGACCTGAAATATTTACACGAGCTCTTAGGTAGAAAAAGTGCATATTTTGATACATGATGAGAATAAATTTCTAGTTTCATAAACAGATCGTAGCAAACCACTTCCTTTTTTTTAATGGATTTCGAAGTTGCGGATCATTTTTGGGAAACCAGGTAATTTTTACAAAATACTTCTTGTCTTTAATCACAAAAAATAATAATATATAAATATCACAATCAGAATGCTTAGTAAAAATTTAAAAAATAAAAATTATACCTTTAAAAATTTTCTATGAGCATTATTAAATGATCACAATATTAACAAAAAGTGTGACTTAAAATGTTTAACTAAATATATTTGCATTATTCAATTTATATTGACCTATTTTGATTGTGTGCGTGAACGTAAAACTTTTTTAAGAATATATGGGTGATTCTCACGAAATATAACAATTCACTGTCCCTTGCTCCAAAATCTAATACTATAGTACTGAAAGAACTTTTTTTTAAGAAAATTAATAAATAGCATTGCTGTTAGCATTTTAAAATGACTTTGCACTAGCATTGACTGTTTTGTATAGTTAAAAAAATTAATTGAACTTCAAAATTTCATGTTTCTGGTATGTCCCAAACAATGTTTCCAATAATAACTAGCTTCAGAACTTCTCATAAATTTGTCAATATCTAATTTTTTTTTATCTCAACCGGTGTAAGCATTTCTAGAATATACGCAGAGGGTATTATTTACAAAAACTTCGTTTAAAATAGTTTTTTCTGTCAATAATTTGTTTGTCCCAAGAAAATATGTCATTTTCCTGGCTACTTTTATTTAGTGGTTTATAACCAAAATAGATAGAGCCAGAGATCAATATCTTATGTTAATAGATTGATTAGATACCCTCCTATATGAACATGTCTTGTTGCATGAATAAAGAGCCCATTTTCTGGTTCAAAATCTATTTCAAAAATTTTTTCAATGTGAGTAGGTTTTTGTGTTGCCATTTTCCTGGCTTCTTGAAATCATTAATAATATAAACTACAAAGGTTTATCTAAAATATTTTAATAAATCATGTTGTTTTCTGCAGAATATAAACGTCTTAGGCCAAAATATGAAATTAAAGTAAAGTTATATGCCAGGACATTGAAGTGTTACCAGAATTTTTTTTTAACTGCTAATACTGTAAGGAGGGTAAGAAAATATTAACCTAATATCAAGTTTATGTATGATTGTAATATGCTTGGATGTAATCAAAGTTAGTTATTTTTTCAATTATTGATTATTATACAGAATTTTATTCTGTACATATCAGCTACAAAATTTTTTTGTTTCTTTCTACAGTGGATAAAAAGATTTAATTCAAGCAATTTATGGTCCCTCTAACATAAAGACTTAAGTTGAGTTACTTACTATTAACTTAAAATGACTGTTTTTTAAACTTCTAATCAGATATGTCATTTTCCTGGCATTCAAGATTTGGTCAATTTCTATTTAATTTTTTGTTCTCGAGCAAATGTCAATAAGCTACACTGCAGTCTGCAGTCTACACTGTAAGATATTAATAAGTGTAACTAAAGAAGCATATGAAAAAAAATTTAGACTATTTTGAAGACTTCAAATTTGAAGAAATTTTTTGGTCTGAATTGTCATGTATAAAATAAATCCGCCATATATGTGTGCGCTTTCTAAAAAGCTTGACGTAAGAAGTTCAATATGATTAAGCAATATTTTCCATTTTGGTTCTTATTAGTAAAAAATTGTAATTATATTTTGTTCAGAAAGATAAGATAAAACTTGTGTTTTACCTCTGTGTAATATTACTTAAAATTTTAAATATAAAGCATTTATACTATTTTTTTCTTCTTTTTTCTTATGAAATTCTCCTTGAAGCTCAGTGTATACTTTACAAAGACAAGAAAATAATGTATAAACGTTTGATCAATAAAGAGAAACTAGTCTAAAATTTGAATTAATTTCTTTTCACTTACCTTTAAAATATACCAGGCAATTTTATTTAACAAACAATGTAAATTCAAATATATTTTTTGTACTATTTCGTTGAATTGCAAAATGATTTAAAAGAATATCGATTCAATTCTCATAAGAACTGTTTTGAAATGAAATTCCTTTGTTGTGAGGCGTTACGTAACACAACATAGATCCTGACAGAATGAAGAATTTTCTTCCTGAAAAGCTTGACATATAAAATGTTGAATTCAAATGAGACTTTTGAATTTCGAAAAAAAATAGCAGACAGGTTACGCACGTTTTCTATTTTTAAATAATTGAATGCAGTATAAAAAATAGCATTTTAAGCTATTTTTTATTACCATTTTATATTTTATGTAAATTCTAAAATTAATTTATTCATCTTATATTTGTTGAAAAGAAAAGAAAATGTTAAATTGAAACGAATTTAAAGAATGAAAAGAATGAATATATATATATATATATATATATATATATATATATATATATAGTTCAAAATGAAGATAAAACAAAGGTAAATTACAGACAAATGAAAAAAAGGGGGGGGGGGGGGTGAATAATAATAATAACAAACAACTGGGGAAAGAAAAAGAAGTAATCTAAAAAAAAAAGTGTAAAAAAACAATAGTGTGAGGAGCACTCAAAAATTTTTTTACAAAGATTACGACAAATAAAATTAAACACAATAAGTAAAAATAACACATAAAAACAGAAAATAAAATATAAAGGAAGAGCAGACATATAATTATATCTTTTTATTTTCCGGTTTTTTAAAAAAACTTTATCCTTTTTTTTTTTTTTCAATTTTTTTTTTTTAGATTACTTCTTTTTCTATCCCCAGTTGTTTGTTATTATTATTATTTCCCCCTTTTTTTTCGTCATTTGTCTGTAATTTACCTTTGTTTTATCTTCATTTTGAACTTATCTTATGAGTTCTATTTACTTGCAGCTTATGCGCAATAAATGATACTTATTGTTTTTCCTAATTTTTTTCTGTTTTTTTTGTATTTATTTATTTTTGCTGTATATATATATATAACATAAAAAGATTTAACAAATATTTTTATGATATTTGTCTGAATTCTCTTTCTTAATTCAGTATTCAAAAGGAAACCCGTTCTCATATTCATAATTCATATCTTGCGTTTCAGTTTTAAACCAATGAAAAACTTTTTACTTAATATATTAGCCTATTATAATTATTATAGTAACACTCGTAAGACACGTGATAAGATTTGCTTGTATGATCTCCCCTTTTTAAATCCCTAATATTTAATATGAAACAGTGGAATATTAATGTGTTTTGACTTCTTACTCTCCTTATCATGAATACAAAATAAAAACTGCTTTATTTTTTACTCGAATGCTTTTTTTATTTGTTTTGCTCGGTCGATTACACGATTATATATGCAAAAATAGTGCTTTATAATATTGCGTTAATGGAGCCAAGAAAAATATATCAATGCAATAGCGTGAATAGTCACCAGAAGAAAAAAAATAAACAGATTCGAAAAAAAAACTATAAGTAGCTGTAAGATCCTCGTAAGTAAATGACGTTTATTCCTACTTTCTTCACTTGCTTCACATGTTTCTATTTATATTTCATTTCTTAGTTTTTGTGATTTTTGCTTGATAAAGTCATGATTTCGAACTTATGAGGTTTTAATGTGCAAGTACAAATTTATTACATATTATCCTTTGGCGCAGATGGGCCACCGCTGTCTCTTGTATATTTGTTTCCTGGCTCACCAAATACTGGTGAGAATATTTTTTAATATTCGATTGTAAACATGCAGTCTAATAGAAAGGAAAAAAAATATAGATTATCTGAATTTCATACGTATTAAAACATAAAATTCAAAGGAGAGTAGTTTGATTTTTTTTCCATTCATATACAACAATTTAGTAATTGATGATTTTGTAGATTAAAGAAATGTCAAAAATTTAGATATAATTGTAGATCTCGAGACCGACAGTTTTCAATAACAGCAAATAAATATTGAGCAAATAAATATAAAAAAAATTTTGTTTAGAAGAGAGCCATGCTTCAAAGTTTGAAAGCAAAGTCTTTAAAGCAAAAAGGGACAGCGATTTCCCATGCTGTATTTCATAGCCATAAATTTTAAAACTTTAAATATAATATTTTTAATTTATTTTGACCTAAATTGACACGAAATAATAAAAAAAATTATTTAGTGAAAATTCTGCGTCAAAGGGTGAATGATTATTGGAATTCCGAGATAAGCTTTATCTCAATCTACTGGAAGAATGCTGTTTCTATAACCTCTCATCCAAACCTGACTTAAACCTGGTTGAAATGACTAAATATCAGTATTGACCAGTTTAGATCAATTAGTTTTAATTTAAATATTATCATTAAAGTGACGATAAAAAGAAAATGTGTAGTTTAGTAAAATTCAAATTTGACATTTATGTATGCATCAAAAATATAATAAAATACATGCATGATATGCAGCTTATTCTGTTAATACATCAGAGTGGCATGAAATATTAATAATATTATTTTAGATCTGGGTTCTATGTATTTTTGTGTTTAAAAGAATTTGTATATATAATATACACTATGAGATTGTAAAACCAAATATTACTACCTTTTTTTAAAATTAACGCAAGCAAGTTTTAAATTTTAAAACTTGCTTAGGATATTAATATATGGAGTTCTGAAACAATACCATAAAAACGTTAAGTTTGGCTTATTATGACTTCTTATGCGATCATGGTTGAAATTACTCTGAAATAATATTTTGGATACATATAATTAATTAATATAAGTATACATATCATATAATGGCATTATATGGTATAATTAATTGTTGTAAATTTTTTTTAGCACTTTAAGATGTTCTGGAACTGATTGAGATTTAAATAATATAATGTTAATTTTGAGTATAAAAAAATAAAACTTTAAAGAATAACTTAAAATTTTTTACGAATAATTAATTTACACTATGAAATAATAGATTTATTATTTATCATATGTTTTATTACAGAAATTGTTTAGAGCATTAACAAAAAGGCAAAGTTTAAAAATAATTAAATAAAGAATGACGCATAAAAACTTACAAGTTTAACTGTTAAAATATGATTTATCAGTTAAAATAAAACTAAATATTAATTTATGTTATTAATTTATATTATTAGGTTTATTATTAGTTTTTATTATTTTTAATTTTAATAATTAATTTTTTGAACTTTACTTTCGATAATATTGATAATAGAAATTTCTAACGCCTTTATGAAATTACAAAGATTAAAATTAAATAATAATTATTTCATTTAAATATTTACTTGGATGTTTAAGGGTAAATATAGGATTTATCAACTATAATAAATTAACATTATATATTAATATGATTAACTTTCCAAAATAAGTATTAATTATATAAATTTCTTAGAGCTTCTATGAAAATGTAAATACTTAAGAGATTTTATAATGTTGACTTCATTTAAAGGTAAAAATGTAATTTATTAGGTTGTAACGATGCATTGTTAATTGAATTTTCCGCATCTGTTCATAAATTGAGAGTTTTAAGAATTATTTAAGGAATTTGAAGTTGCCTAATAATCTCGTATCCTTCCCTTTATTGTGGGAATTCCAATTTACAAACCAGAATTAATTTTAAAAGGGTGACGCTTCGTAGTAATTAAAATAAGATGCTTGTCCAGTAATTCACGAATAATTTTGCCGTTTGAAATACCATTGCACAAATTTGGAGTAAAGAAAATTGCATCAAATGCGAAAAAAATTTAAATAATTAATGAAATCTCAAAAAATATTTTTTTTTTTGTCTTTTTATTAATTTATATTTCAAAAAGTTCCAAATAAAAATTTCAAGACTATACACAAAATATATAATAAAATGTATAAATAAATGATTTTTGTATATTAGAGTCTAAATTATAGAAATATTTAAAGAATGTAGAAAATTACAACACGTAGAAAAATGTAAGATAATTAATTACGTTTCAAAATTATATTTTTTAACTCATGTTTCTGAAAAGTTTTATATTAAAAATGTAAAAATTTTACGCTAATTATTGTAATAAAAATTATTTATATATATTATCTTACTGAGCAGGGAAAATCTAAACTTAATGTGTTTTATGAGACTGGTAACGTCAAACCGAACAATTGTAGGGATAAATGCTGAAACATATATAAAAAAATAGATGACAGTTTCATTTCTGCTTCGTACTGTCATTTTTTTCTTATTTTTCTCTTCTCCAAATAAAACTTATTTCTCAAAATTTAGCAACTCATGAGCAGCATTTCGTTATCTTTGAAAATCATTTTGTCATTTACGTGGTTTATGATGAAAACCAAACTAATCTTATCGTATTTGTGTACTCTGGAATTTCTCTAATATTTTTTCAATTTCAGTGTAAGGTGAGATGGTGCAGAGACATGCGCGCTTGCCCGTCAAGCGAAGTTTTTCAATTTGAGTCCATGCAATAAATAAGAACTTAATCCCTTATTCAAATAAGTATAAGGATTTTTTGATACTCAAAAATATAGCAAAACATCGTGAATAGTGCACAAATAAAAATACAGAAACGAACATACTACAGTTTCGGTTCTACACGCAAGAAACTTCTGTAGCTGAACACAAATGTTAGAACATTTTGCGTTCTAAACACACATTTTGCATTATTTGTGCTTCTCCCACGTTCCTGCATGCTCGCTCGAACCAATTTTCAGAAAGCAGTTCGTACAGAACTAAAAACAATTCGCCAATTTTGAGTTGTTTTTTTTTACCACGATCTCTCGTATTCAGTCCAATTTCTTTAAATATTAGATATCAGTATTTGTTTATATGATTTTAGTCAAAGTTTATATAAAAGAATATTTTATTTTATTATATTTTCCAAAAAATAGGTTTAAAATGTTGCAAGAAATGCATATTAAAAAAACTTATTTTGTAGGAACAATTCATTATTCAAAAACTTGACTTAAAATAGACCACTCCATACATTTAGTTGGCCTAGAGAAATTCTAAGCTCCTCAATCTGATAATTTAAAAATGTAACTAATTCATAAAGACCATTAGTTGAATAGCTGAAAAGACATTTTTCTCAAAAAATAACTTTACATTTTCATGAAAAAAAAATTTTCTTTGATATCATCTCCAAATAGATAATTTAAAAGTATCTAGAGTTTCATGCACATTATAGCGAAACATCTTATTGTCTGCATACAGATCATACTGTTTTTCATAATGCCCACTCTCTTAAACGCGTTAAAAATCTAGTTCATCGTTATATTCTTGAACTTCTGAAATTAATGTGCAGTGCACCAAAGGAAAAAAAAAAACGGTCCACCCTGAATAACTTTTGTTTTAACTTTTGTAACTATGTAATTTAACGTGACAAAATACACAATTTGAGCAAATGTCGTATAGTTAAATTCGATTTCTCCGGAACTATTCAACTGATTTCGCCCAAATTTTTATTTTGCCATGTAAAATTACATACTTAAAAATTATGTAAAAAATTTTATATCTATCAATTCCAAATTTTTCGGCTATTATTAAATAAAATAATAAAAAATAATAATTACTTATTAAAACCTATTTTTTGCATGGAATTATCTTTCAGATTTTATAATTGTGTGCAAATTGTTTTCAATTCAAATAGAAAGTTCTCGAGATATAAAGTATTGCACAAAAAGTAAATTTAAAAGTAAGGGGTCCAAACTTTGGATCCCTCTTCTGATCAAACTATGATAGACCATATATCCCAGATTACGGCTAACCCCTATATTTTGGGGTCAGAAATCCGAATCTATCGATAAAAAGATATATTTTTATTCTGAGAAAGTACTTTTTTGCGTCTGATTTCATAACTTAAAATATCATTTACACTTAGTAATTAGCTTATTTGAGGTCACCCCTTCGATCCATTAAGATAAAGTTCTAGAACGTAAAGATCCGATCATTAAACCAAAAGTTATTCAGGGTGGTCCTTTTTTGGGGGGGCACTATACAACTCTTTTGTTAAACAGTACATGAAGTTTTAATTATTACATTATTTAAATTGGAAAAGTAAAAGTATAATATATATTAAATCGTCAAAATTAATGCGTACTATAACTATTTTATTTACTAAATAATTAGTTGTAAAGAATTTGAAAGGGATTCCAAAGTAAAAAAATTGAATGAATTAAAAATAAATTTAAAAAATTTTAAATAATGAAAATTTTTATTTAGAGTTTTAAAAAAATTTATATTAAGAGTAGTTACAATGAATACTAATGCATTTTTTTTTTTTTTAATTTCAAAGACGCAAACATGTGTACAGTTACTCAAATCTGAATGCATTGCGTGAAATTTTTTGTTTAAAAATGTGATGCATTTTCAAAATATATTCAATGAAAGCGAATATTTCGGATTATTTTTTTATTTTATTTTAAACACAGTATTTTTAAATATTATGCCTGAAAGAAAAGCCCTGAAACCTTCACATTTTTTAAAATTGTGATAAAAATATAAAAGCTTTACAGTTTGAATACCATCATATATACGATTATTTGACTGATTTGTTTGAATATCGTAAAATGACAATTACATAAATTGTTATTTAACTATTTTTTTCGAGAAATTTTGAGAAATCTTTGATAACACACAAAGGAATCGTGTAAGGGGAAAAATTTTAATAAATAATTTACTTAAGTGCATCCTCAGTTATTAATATATTTTTTTCAGTATACACAAATAAAATAGAAATTACTGTTGTTAAAAAAAAAGTTATTCTGTCAGATTTTTTAATACATTTTTTAAACCCATAAAATTTAAAGTTCTTTTTAAACAAGAAAAGGATATTAATAATAATTGATAATTCCCCACTATAAATCCCCACTATAATTCCCACCACAAGTTATTAATTTTATTTATTTACTTAGTAATTTTATAGGATTTGTTTAAATAAACTATTATCATGGCAATATAGTATTATGTTTGCAATATAGTTCATATTAAGTACTTCACAATACCTAAAAGTAAGCAAAAATTCTTCCGCAACTAAATTTTTTCTTTTGAAACATCATTATTTGAAGAAAGAAGGTGAAATAAAATCCCAGGAGTGATATCAACCGAGACAAGATCCGAATAAACGATTCCATAAATTTAACCTCTACTTTTTTATTCTTGTGTGGAAAAGTTTACTGAGCGATATATCGCATATGCGACTCAACTCACTTATGGGAATTCAAGTAGAGTTATTGACCTCATGTAATACCAATATCCCCGATCATTTTTTCCCTTTCACAAATTAAATTTCCCATAAGGTTATGAGGCTTTAGGTTTGTTATTTATTTCATGCTACGTCTAATTATAAGTTTGCATCGGGAATATTCTAAAATAACATTAAATAAACAATAAAATTTTTTTCAGGGCAATGAACTTTTCAGATACCAATGCATAGTTTAATTCAGAAGTATAGTATTGTTTCTAGAATGAAAACAAATGCTTAAATAAAATATTATAAATTATAAAATGTATTTACTTATATCAACAAAGAAAACATTTATTTTAATTGTTTTTTCTTTGTTTTTTTGTAATTTTATTGATTTTTTTAACTAAAACTTTGGTTATTGAATTAAGATGCTTTTTAATTTAAAATTTAATAAATATTGCCATATTCAAAAACATACCAGTAATAATTAAGTGAATACACAAAATGCAAATTAATTGTAAAACAATATATAAATGTTTTAACTTCAGATTCCAAATCATAATAAAGATGAACATTTTACATACTTAAAAATGCATTGGAAGAATTAAACTCTGCAAGATAGGCAAAGCATCCAGAATACGTACAAATATATGTTATTGAATATACTGATATATCAAAGAGTGCTTTGGACTTAAAATAATTCAATGTACTCATAATTTTGTTTTTAGTAGTTTAATTTTTATGTTATCTAATATTTGAAATAGAAAATTCTTTTCCAGCATTGTGAGATCTCTTTCAAATATGCAATTGCATGGTTGAAAACAAAACTTACAGAAACATGTATTGTTTTCAATGCTGCAAGCAAAAAATTCCGGTGAAATTAGCATACTTTATGGTAGAGACATTTCTGATAAAAACTATAATTTTGGTAATAAAAGCAAAATATACTGTTTTTAAACCATTCGTTTGGTGGTTTTCCTATCCACATTGCAACTGTATACCGGTAGTTCTGATTTTCAAAACTACAGTTCCTATTAACACCCATTTAGAAAAAAAAATACAAAGCTCAAAAACAAATTTACCAAATAAAGAGTTTCTATGCCATTCTGTGAGATATAATGATAAAATTACCAATGTTTGCGACATTAGCAAAAATTTATCATATGTCATAAAACATTACTTTATTGTTAATTTTACTAAAATCATCACCAAAGCATTTTGGTACAAACTGTTGAGCATTTTGATGTTTTTCTAGAATTAGAAACACAATTAATTTATCATTTTTTGATAGTTTTGACCATATTTGTTTCTCTGTGTGTTGAAATTTAAGGGAATTCTACCTTCTGGACATGGTAAACAAACGTATATGCTTAAATTCAATTAAAAATGGTCTAAATTGTATGTTTCTAAAATCATATAAAAAAGAATCATAACTGTTTAGTAAAATTATTTTCAATGCTAACAAAAATTATGGGAGAGTTAATTTAGTTAAGTCTTTACCACTTATAGAAAGGAGTATGTTTGCAAAATCATTTTAATAAAAGTTATACGATTTGATTTGATCTGATACGTGCATGGTTTATTATAGATTTCAAAATTAAACCTAATGGTACTGTAAACATTGGCGTGAAATTTCTTTATAATAAGTAACCCATATTTAAGTAAATGAGCAAACAACATTTTAAAAGTATTTATACATCTAAACCAATCGAAAATCTGAATTAACGTTACTCTTAGTTTTATCACTACATTTTCGCTTGTAATTGGATTTCAAAAATGACGCACTTAACAGTAAAATATAATTAATGTGGTTCAAAAACAATAAAAATAATTATTCATTTTTTGACTTCATAGTTTCGTAAAACAAAAGAATTTAAATGAATAACTTCTTTATTACATTTTATGCTAAACTAATTTAGAGTTTTTTGCTTTGAATAATTTATCTATTTAGACATAAATGAATCAGATTTCAAGATGAATCATAATGAATCATAATGAATCATAATGAAATGAATCATTTTTATGTCCCCTACCTACCATTAAAGTGTCAACAGATATCTTTCAGAGCATATTATTTTCATCTATAGCTTTCTAGCTTCTTTCTGAATATTGTATGTGTGGTCTGCCTTTTTTATTATTGGTTTTGCAGTTTCTTGTTCAAATTAGTTGGAAAAAATTCTTCTTACTGATACTTCACACCATTCAACTAACCAAGATTATTTTATAATCATTCAAATAATAAGTACTGTTCTTAAACTTGTATTTACAAGTAATTTTTCTAGATAAAATGACTTACATATTTATTACCAAAATTAAAAGCTATTAGATCATTTGCAGCCACTATCTTTATGGGTTTTTTTTTTCATTGATCTAACAAGAAATTAATAATTCTCACAATAATGACAACTCAACTTATGATTCTTACTTCCCACTGCTTGCAATGTTGCAATCGTCATTTCTCTAAACAATAATAATCTAATCCAGTTCTCACATAAGTGCAATTTTGAAAAGTTGGTAATTTTTTTAAACTAAATATCAATAAACATTTCTTCCATTTGACTTTAATGATAACGAATGGACACTTATTTTACAACTGTTTTAGTCGGAAGTATTTCAGAAATCATATTTTTATATTAAAGATTACTCTTGTATCTTATGATTAGCTATGTAATTTTGTTTGATAATTTTGGAAAAAGGTGAAATCAATTCTAACTCAAAAGTCATCCTGCTTGTTACGGTCGAATTTTTTTCTACGGATTGGGAGCATATTATATACTTTTTTCAATGTCTTACCAAATTATTATCTCGTTGGAAAAATATTTTTCGGATCTTCTTTCCTTTCATTCTTTTGTTTTGCACGCATTCTGAATTTTTATGCTTCTTTATTTCCTGTTTTTTAGTCTAGTTTCCAACATTTTTTAAGGAAAACAATTGCATCAATGATTCAGCTCTTTCTCTTTTTCTAAGTTTCTTTTTTTTTCTTTTTAAATTTATCTCTTTGTGCACTGTGGAAGTAAAGAGATGAATATTTAGCATTTTTACACCGGAATTATAAAACCAATTTGTTTTATTTTCTGTTTTATCTTTCTCTTCTTATCCTTAAGACTAATATATAACAAATAAAAAATCTATTTCCAACAAATTCATAACACATAAAATATTTTCCAAAACATATATAAATCATTTTTCAAAAATAATTTTTGTTCCATTTACTATCAATTAGATTATTTAAGATATCAAATAGAAATTATGTCATGCAAAATTGAAATTTTTATGCTGGTCCCTTAGAATCACACAATTATCTAATCTTAATTGTTATTTAAAGAATCTTGTTTTTAGAGCCTTTATATTAAAATTATAATATTTTCGGATTTCTGTAACATCTCACAATTTATGATAATATATTAAAATAATAACACTACATAGTTGAACAGTTAAGAATTAATTTTAAGGGGCTTTAAAAGTAATATATTTTAAAACTACTTTTTCCAACTACTTTTACTATTTTGCAAAATTTTAAATATGATTTTACAACATTAATTTGAAATAACAAAATTATTTGTAAACTTTTACATGGTTGTACGCTTCTCACATTAAAAGGGCTGTTCTTTTTAAAACACGATTGGTAATCGATTTAATTCAAAACTATTTCCAGATCATCTACTAAAATTTATGTTAAATAAATTGCATGCAGTCAATGATTAAATTAAAATTTATCTAGTCAATCTTTAGTGTATCTCCTTATACATTTTAGTATAATTACCCACACTTAAGTTTAATCTTTGGCAAATAAAATGAGAAAATTTTTAACCAACTATAAATGAAAGTTTATATCGATCGATATATTTCTGTAACTTGGGATTTTGTGAGTTCTATAAATGTTACATACTGCTATACAGTTCATAGATTTTTATTATAATTATAGCTACTGATGAAGCGAGTGATTGTATTCCTACACTGAATATGATACGATCGATTTTATTCCTACACTGAATATGATATGATCGATTGTATTCCTAAACTGAATATGATACGCCCGATTGCATTCCTACATTGAATATGATACGATTGATTGTATTTCTACACTAAAAAAAGGGGTTTCTCAAAATTGAGTGAAAATGTGCCATAATAGCCGAATTTGAAAACCCAATGGATTCGAAATGAAAACAGCATGTACTCACTTTTAAGCAAAATGCAAGTGATGTGGTGGGAGATACATGTGAAAGAGATCTTCGTTTGCTCCCACAGGATATGAACCAATTACCTCCGAGATCACAATAGGATGCTCTAACCACTATAGATGAACACGCCAGACTAGTAAGAACTAGGAATCTTAATATAGTAACCGGGTCAATGACACCATGAACTATATTCCATTTGCTTAAAACCTTTTTAAAGATATAGAGAAATAAGCAAAAAAGTTAATTAAAAATCCCTGATTAATATCTACCAATTACCCAATTTTCTAAAGTGCGACGCTTTGAACCTTAGGAATTGTAAAATAGTATGGCATGATGTTTTATTGCTGTGAATATTATATAAAGCTTCCTTAATCTTCCGATACTGGATTGTACTACTACGGTGGCTAGAGCATCATACTACGAACCTGGAGGTCCTAGGTTCAAATTCTAACGGTAGTCAACAAACATCTCTCTCGCACATTCTCCATCCGCAACATTTTTGAGACTGTGCATTTTGCTCAAAAAATGAGTATATGTTGTTTAAATTTTAAATTTATGGAATTTTTATATTTACATACATTTGTTTCGGAGCTATTTCGACTCATTTTGTCCAATTTTGTGACACCCTTCTTTACAGTGTATTTTTAGAATAATGTTCAATGTTTCTTTTTAATATATTCTATACTGGGATAAGACAAGTAGTGATTAACTAGTATTCTCAATGTTATTAACAAAACTTTTAAATCTCACTGATATTTGTGTAAATTCTTATTATAATTTTCTGGATTATAGAAATCAGGTTGAAATTAAAAAATAGCGAAGTAAAGACAGTGGGGAAATTTATTGTTCTTATATTTTTAAAACCGTAATTTTACGATTTTGATGTTTTCAACCGTATTTCCAAAAAAGCATTGATAAATATTTATTATTGATATCTTAAATACATAAATTATTTAAATACATGATGTTTTGGAACGAATATGCCTTCTAACAACATATTTTAACACATACATGTTACATGTGATAATGTGTTGACGCATTTCTAGATATTATATTCTGTTATTATATTTACGCTATAGAATCAGGAACCTTCATCACTTTAAATAGCAAGGACATTCCTTATTTCGGACTAGTATTTGCTCTTGTTATGTAAATAAGTTCCATTTTCATAACTCCAGGCATTTAAATTATAATTATTGACAGTTCCAGGTATTTTAAAAGAATTTCTCATGATGCGGAATAGATTAGTTTCTAAAGCAACTAATTATTTGCAGTCATTATTTATTTATATACTCATTATTAAAATATTTAATAATAAATAGGCTCATTGTAAATATGCGAAATTCTCGGCAGAAAATTTTATAAAAACACAATAAACATTAAAATAATTTTTTTAACGTATATATTAAATATGCAAAAGCGTTTATCTCGTTGTCTAGTTTAATCTCTACCTATTTTTCCTGCATAAAATTACATGTTATTTAACGAACACTTTATTATTTTATTCTTTACACTTTACACTTTATTATTAATGTTCAATAGCTTTTATCTAACCTTTAATTTAAAACATTAGGGAAGTCGATAGGCATATACCAATAATGCTAAAACTGACCTTTTTTTATGTACCTTCTTTCAGCCTCTCAATAAATATAACTTCAGTTTTTTTTTTTTTTTCACAAAATATTTACATATACATGTTTACAATGGCAGAAGTTTTTTTTTAAAACTTATGAAGTAAGAACCTTTTATTTTTTAAAAATTTCAACAAAATTCTTTCAGAACTCAAAAAGTATTCTAATTCACGCTAAAACAATATCACAGCATACTACTGATATAATCTCAAATGTCCCCCAAAACATTTCAAAGCGATATCATAAGTAGTTTCTTAGAAAAGGTACATTAAAGGACATTTATAGCAATATTGATGTGACATTTATAGCCATATTGACTCCCCTGTATGATGGAACTATTACAGAAAATAGATGATAGATCAAATTAAATAGATGTTGTATTCTGAGATTTCAGTATTACATACACACGTGTAGGATATTCCAAAATCATCGCTTTGGATACATATCTTTATAATTCTTTTCAAAAATGAAGTTAAAATATTCACATTAATTGTCACAAACTAATATTTCAGCGAAGAAAATATAAAAAAAATAATAATAAAATATTGAATTCTGCTGATAAATAATTGAGGAAGGCGAGGTTGTTTGCAGCGACCAGTCGATTCGCCCATACTAACTCACTGCCTGGTGGTTCCACCTTGTTTTCCACCTTCATAGAGTCCCCACTTCACATTGATTCTGCTGGATTCGGCAGCTTTGTTTTGAATCTATGGCATTGGTGTTTTTTAAACAAATTAAAGGAATGGAGTAAAATGAACTCGTATCATACACGAACTCGTAGTTCTGCACTTTCATCTTTATATTAGCCTAGACTAATTTACCGCTTTACAGCTCCACATTGACCCTGCTACCATTGCAGCATTTACTTTCGTGTTTTAGTTAATATTTATATGAAAAGAAATATTACGGAATAGAAAATATAATGTTACGAAAATATACGGAAAATAAAATTACGGAAATATACGGAAAATAAAATTACGGAAATATACGGAAAATAAAATTACGGAATACGGAAAATAAAATATTACGGAAAGAAAATATCAACATATATTCATTATTAAAAGTTGAAAAGAACGTTGTAGAAACTTTACTTTAAAAAAAGTATTTAAATTTCTGCATAGCTGTTCTTTGCTTTAATTTTATCGTCAAACATGCATGGTTATCAGTGAGGCTATATAATGAGAACTATTTTCTATGAACTATTATTTATGTCCTTACTACTCTCTAAAACACGTTACCAGACTAAAAGATCAAAATACTTTTCTTTTCAATCTAAATAAACGGTGCTGTAAAAAACATCTGTTACGAAAAAAAAAAGAAATACTAACCCGTATTTACATTACATGTAGAGGAAAATCGTAAAACCCACCCGCAATTGGTATGACGTCAAGGAGATTCTAACCCACGAACCTCTTACCACTGAGGATAAATCACGTTAGCACTGTGATCGGTGCAAGGCGGGAGCCGAATTTGTATTAACCAGACACCACTTTGATTCGAACCTAGGTACCTTAATTGGGAGACGACCCCTGAACTACCATAGTAAAGTTTTTCAAACAAAGAGAAAAAGAATAGAGAAGAAGAATAACGCTTATTTTTTGTAATAATTTTGAAAGAAGAATACAACCTCAAAATTGTATTACAGTTTTTTTATTACAAATTTCATTACAAATTTTAAAAGTGTTGTGGTCAAGAAAGTATATAGCCACTTCATTTCATATTGCTTAGTGTGATTCAAGCTAGTAGAAGTAGTGTAATTTTTCAAAAATATTATTTTTAAAAAGTGCTTCTCGTTTTTAAATTTATTATATTCTTATAACCCTAAGCCCCTATAGATATGATCCATTTTAAAGTATTGCACTCGTCACTACAGTGACCACTGTTTTAAAAATTTTAGTAAACGATATAAAAAGTGTTTCTGTGGGAACAGATTAAGATTCTAGAGAAAGTATTTCCTTTTAGCTGTATTGATCTCTCTGTTATGTTACTGAATAGTTTTTTTTCTTTATTAATTAAGCATGTTTGCAATGAAACTCATATTTAGTTTAATAGAGCTACAAGCTAGCAAATCGGATGAATAAAAGATGTCCCGAAGTAGATTCAACAGGTGACCCGAACTACATGCGTCAGCCGAGAGAGGAAATTATCTGGAATCAATGGTAGAATTGGTTGGCGAGTGAATCAGAAATTTTCAATTTTCTATACTTTATAAATTAATTAAAAATCATCAAATCATTTTTTTTTCTTGATCTGATTTTTAAATGAAAAAGGAATGTTCAATGCGTATGTTTATCTTAATTCGAAGTTAATATCTGCTATTGATTCGCGGATGTCACGATTTCTGGATTTTTGGGAAAAAAGAAAACGAAAAAGTAGGTTTCCTAAATTATTATTTTTTTTAAAAAAATACAAAACATCGCCCTAAGAAAGAATTAGATAGTTTATTTAAAAGGAAAAGGTCTAAACTTTACGATGGAAAAAACGACGTGTCGTTTGAACGCAACTGGCTTCTAAGAACAGAAATATTGAAAAAAATAACGAAAAAAAGCACTTGAAATACACCTGAAAAATTCATAACTAAAAATTGCGTTTCGTAATTTATTTACAAATGAATATCGTATGAATATCGTATTAAGTGCCTACGTTATAACAATAATCCGGTATGCAGTCGCACTCTTGCACAAACAATTTTTTTAAATTTTATTATCAGCATAAATTAAAAGTTGTTATAAACTGTTACTGTTCCTAACTATCAATATATAATACGCAAATAGTAGCATTAGCTGATTAAATTTAAGCAGAAAAATTAATAGATTTAATAACTTTTCCAATCTCACAGCAGACTCTGACACATTTTCTTATATATTTCTCTAAAACTTAAGTAATCAATAAAATCTATCTACAAAAAATGTAAGTGAGTTAGTCAAATTCGTTTCCTTATTTAAGTAACAAATGTTAGAGACTGAGTGGATCAATAATATGTGTGGGTTGATAGAAATAATGTATCACGAGGCAAAAAAATGGGACGATATGAAATTTAGTTAGCTACCATAATTTTTGTGTGATCAATATTTTCCAAAATGAAGTATTTTCACGAAAAGTTCTTATAATTGAAAAGGAAAAAACAATAGCAAATTGATTTTATTTATTTTTTTAATACCGGCTTTGAACGGGTGACCCAATTTTGAGTTCACGACTACCATTGTTAAACTCCATGGCCTTTTTATTTTGAACCAAAAACCAGAAGACAGGGGAACTCTTGAATCAAATATACAAACAAGCTAGCATTCGTGGAAGACATTTTGATGTAACTTACATACATTTGCGTTGTATGGAGAAGAAAACCACAAAAACCTACCATTGTTAGCCCAACGACAAGGGGATTTTAACCCTTGATACATCTACCCCTGAGGATATTTCATGTCAGCACTGTGGTCAGTGGCGGCCGAGAGCAAAAGTAATATTATCCAGCAGGCTCTGGAATTCGAACCTGGTTAATTTCAATGGGAGGCAAACGCTTTATCCTTTGAGCCACCGCGACTCAATTAACTTGATAAAAACAATAATGGAATTTCGAATAATCTTAATGGTCTTCGTATTTTCAGAATTTCAATATTAATTCATGTGTATTATAAAACATCTCAAAAAGGCATACATTTATTCAAAGAATTTATTCTTCTTCCTACATCTTAGCCATTTTTTTAGTAGACAAAAGTTTTTTGAAAATTCAAGGTCTGTCTACCTGTTTTAGTTCATGTCTGTCTACCTGTCAAGGTCTGTCTACCTGTTTAGTCTGTCTACCTGTTTTAGTCTGCTTTTTAGTTAACTAAAAAGCAGACCCATTATATTTATGAACTACTAATATGTAGCCTTAAAATATATACAGTAGTTTTCATATTATTGTGAATAAATCTATAATTTGTATTCTGTATTACTGAATAGCATAAAAAAAATTACACAGCTGAAAGTAAGTATTAGAATACACTCAAAATTTTGAAATAAATTCCTAAGTTGAGAAAAAATGCTGATTAAGGTAAAAAATTATAATTCGTGAACTCTGTCCTGTAATGCATGTGCACAATTTAAATATTTCAAGAGTTTCTAGTAAAATGTTTTAATCTTTTAAAAGCTTATAGCATGGAAGATACAAATTTTTTTCTTCTAAATACAGCTATATCTAACACATAAACGTTTTATCTTTGAACTTAAAGTGTTATTTTAATGACCATTATTTTTATTTAGATGTGGCGAATAACGTTGCCAGTTAAAATTTGTTACTTACCCTATTTTAAAACTTTATGTAGAAACATCTTCTAAATGTTGCTAACAGCTAATTCTTATAATATCTTGCTAATTCTTAGCTAATTCTTATATTTGGTCTTTGTTTTTTAATAACTTGCATTAGATTGAAGTGTTGTATTCTGAAAGTACAACAGATTCAATATTTTTCCTTGCACGAGTTCAGAAACTTAAACGAGCTTCCTTTCAAATTTAAAATTTTGTGGCTAAATGACGATGTAAAATTGTTATTTCTAATATTTTTTCATATTCTTTATATATATATATATATATATATATATATATATATATATATAGTTAAACAAATTTAGTTTAAAAACAGCCATGTTTTTTTTTAAATGTCAGTTCAAATGTCTGTTTTTTGAAATCTTAAAAGATTTTTAATTAAAATGTCTTAATTAGTTTTTTGATAACGGTTACTTGATAAAAAAGATTTATTACTTTCCGTCTTTTAATTTATCGTTATAAATCCGCCTTAAGAAATATGTCACTGTGTGGAACTGAAACATTAATTGATTTTTTTAAGTTATAAAATGCAGTTCTAAAAATAGCAACTTTAATTTGAAAATTCTAGCTGAAATCTCCCTAGAATCCCATAAAAAGTAGTAGATATATTAAATAAAGCAACAATTGTCAGAATGAGTTAAGCTATTACTTTTCTCATGGGGAAATTTGGATTTTATGTTTTCTAATTACACTAAAGAAAGAAGAAAATACAGAGATATAACTAGTTTGATGAATCGGAACAATTTTTCTTTAAATATTCTAATTTTCTCACAATTTAAAAATACAGTAATAAGAATGGCTCATTTTTTACTTTTTTTTGTTAAAGACGGATTATTGTAAATAGTTCATTTTAATTGCATAAGCCTTTTCCAACAATTTAAAAAGTTGGTTATTTTTGCTTGAAATAAAAAAGATTTCTTTCACGGATGTTAAACCTTTAGTAATAATTAGACAGGCGAATTGATTTAGCAATACAGAAGGACATCGATAACTCGAGTCTGCTGTGTCCAAATAAATTTGGCATCAAATTTGAATCCTTTTTTTTTCTTTAACTATATTTTGACAAAGCTTGGTTTCTTTCTGTTCTTTTTATATATTTTATATATTTTTCTGTTAAAAATAGATCAATATAAATGACTAATATAAATTTCATAAACGTTCTCTGAAAATGTATTAGACTGGAACACTATAATTTAAATTGCTATTGAAAAGAATTTTCATATATTTTTTGTTTTTTCAGTTTACTTAGCTTAGTTATTTGGGAGTAGAAAAAAAAGAAATTACAATAGAACCTCAATCATCCGAGCCTCTTTCATCTGAATAATTCTGTCACTAAAATACCGAAAATACTTATGTTTTGATTCATTCTTATGTTTTGATTCATTCATTTATTTTTAACAGCGTTCAATCAAATACAAATAAGTTCTTTTTTATTTTTTTGTTCTTTTAATTGCTCTTTTTGATAACGTTAAGTCAAAAGTACACTTAGTTTCTTTTTTTTTTTAAATAATTTATATATTTTCTGCTAAAACAGTTAATTGTAAACAGCTAATAAAGATTATGTAAATGTTTTCGAAAGTTGTCGAAGACTGAAAAATTCTTTTGTTTTTTATTTAATTATTGATTATGTTTTCAATAATGTTTTTCTTCTTCTTTTGTTCTTTCATAGTTTACTTTGCTTATTTATGAGGCAGTGATTAAATTAAGAAAGGTAGTAGAACCTCAATTATCCGAGCCTCTTTCTTCTGATTTAATACTTCTATCACCAAAATGCCAAAATTGTTCCAAAACTTTTATTTCATTATTTATTTATTTATTATTTATTTATTTATTATTAATTTTTTGACTGCCATGCTCAGACTAACATTGTATCTTTTGAGGTTATTTTATAATAAGAAAAATTTGTCTATTGTTTCCCTCTTTTCACTTTCTTTTTTTTAATGCTTAGTCAAATGCACTTAGTTTTCTTCTGTCCAGTTTTTGTTATAGAAAATTGTATATTTTTCTGTTAAAATAAATCATTGTTATTTGCTATTATAAATTGCGCTTATGTTTTCTAGCAATGTAAAAGACTTTATTATTTTTAATTGCAATTAACAAAAATACCAAGTTCTTTTGATTTTTAGTTAATTTTGATTGCTTGACTTAATTAAAAAGGCAGCGACTTAATTAACAGTTGAACTCCAATTATCTAAGCCTCTTTCATCTAAATACTTCTGTCACCATCTTCAAAATGCCATAATTAATTCCAAAGTTTTTTCTTATCTTTTATTTATTTATTTATTGACTAGTTATTTATTTATTGACTAGTCAATCATACATATTTCTTTTTCTTTTTTTTAATAAAAAAGAATTTATCTTATTTTTATTAAAAGTAGATCGTTGTAAATAGCTAATTTAATTACATAATTGTTTTCTAAAAATATTAAAATGACTGGGAAAAATTTTAATGGAACGAAAAAAAATATTTTTCACATTCCTGATAACTTAATAAATTTTTCTTCTTTTTAGTCAGTGAAGAAGATTAAGATTTTCCGATTGTTTATTTTCTTAACCTTTAACTTTCTAACCTTTTCTTAATGCAGGAAAAATCATTTTTAATTTTATTAAAAAAATCTTAGATACTTTTTTCTTTTTTTATGAGATAGCGAAAAATATTAAAAAAGAGATAGTTAAAAACATTAGTTAATAAAACAAGTTATGTTATCTGTATTTTTATTACTTATTATATTGTTCATGTAGATTATTAGAGCATCATGGCTTCCACTTCTGCTAAAAAAAGCGTTATTTGTGAAGAAAATACGAATGAAATTGTATAAAAAAATCATAAAGCTCCTAAGTGAATAAGAATCAATAAAACTAACTGCGTACTTTAATTAAACCATCTGAAGATACAGATTTAGATGCTCTTTTGCACAATATATTTTATTAAAAAAAAATTCAGTAAATTTAAAAATTAAATAACTTTATACTTACCTGATTATAGAAATACTTCATTCGCTTCAAAAAATATATATACAGCAAATAACAGTCGACATGTTTCAAGTGCTTTCAAATTAGGTGCCCATTTTCAAGACTTACCAGACGTGAATGAGAAGAAACAAAAGTGATTTGAAATGAAAAACGTAAAGTTGCCACAAAGAAAAAGGAAATATAAATGTGAGAAACAAAACTAGAAATACCACGGTAGCTAAGAAAGATTTAATATATATATATATATATATATATATATATATATATATATATATATATATATATATATATATATATATATATATATATGAAGAAAAAAAAAACAAGTAAAAACACAGATGCCGAGAGGGGCAAATCTGGGTTAACGCTATGGGAGGTGGTGGGGAACTATAGTCGTTAATTAGAGAATTAGCATTCATATGAATAAAACAAGATTCCAGAGCATCAAGATGAGCTGATGTAACTGAGGTTGAAATAATTTGGGCATTGTTGAAACTCAGTACTTTTTTTTAACTTATTACATAAAAAGATATTCCATTAATGCTCGCGTACAACTTAAATTTAATTACAAATGGATATTCATTTAAAATTGAGAAATATTTCTTATTTAAATATTTTAGATATTCCATACATTGTAAAGAATTCCGGTTCAAATTCCGGTAAAATGTACCGACAACCTGGGTGTTGGTACTTTTTAGCGTAATGTACTTGTATTTCTTACCTTAAAATTTCAGGGAGCAAAAATCTAATTTATAGCTTCGTTTACTGCCATATTTATTGTAAAATCAATGCCTCACTGTAATTCAATGATCATTGTGAAATATGCAGTATGAAATTTTACGGTAAAATTAATTTTACAGATGATGCACCCAATGTTATGATACTTTTTACCGTAATTTGATCCGGAATATTTTACAGTATACAGCACAAAGCATTGCAATAACACGTTCCTGAGATTTTAAAAATCTCTCATTAAATTCAGAATTAAATTTTTTTCGGTTGACAACAAAATATTTATAGCATACTTTATAAATATATTTTGTTATTATTTTAAAATATATCTGAGATATTTCAGAAATATTTTAGATTAATCACAGTACGGGTTTGTTCAAAAACCCGTGTATTTAAAATTCAAACTGTAACTAATGTGACGAAATTAAACTTGACAAACAATATTTTAGTATAATCTCTTTTCATTCATATATATTTCTTAAGAAAAAGTTAAGAAATATTTATTAATATTCAGTGTTATTCAATTTCCAAAAATAACTTTTCAAAAAGACATGTTGTTTGAAAATTTAAAAAAAATAAATAAAGATTATCTTTAATATTATTTTGTCAAAATTTACTAACCACATTTCCAAGTTCTTACATAATTTTAGTTTTTAGAATTTAAAAAGGTGAGTGAGTAGTTTTTTCGAGGTAAAAAAATTGAAGGAGAATTCCACAGAAATATATAAGATTTCTTTAGAATAGAAGCATTCTGATAACGGAAAACCTTCTAAAACACTATAAAAGATTTCCCCAGATTCAAAACTCAGTATATCATGAAACATTTATATTGAAGTTTTTAGATGGGTTAAAATGAATAGTAAAACAAAAAACAGATTCTTATACTTTGTGTGTTTAAACTGAAAAATTCAACTTCATCTGAGTAAATTTTAGTAATACATCTACAATGTGACCAAAGAATCAATTTCTGATAAGCTTTAAAATAAAATAGTTTTATTTTTACAAAATAAAAGTGTTTTACATTAAAAGAACATCAAAAACTATCCTTTATAAATAAAAAAAGCCTCTTATAAAACCCAATAAATAAACTGAAGAGAAAATTAAGGCTGTTTAGAAAATTGAAAATTAAATTTTTATATCAAAAATCACATCTTTAGAAATAAATAGTAAAACCAACCTAAGAAGGACGAAATATTATTTATCGAAAATTTCTGGCTAACTAAAAATTAATCTAAGCATTAATTTTACTTAATTTTCAGTATAGTAAGAATATGATGACACATATTAATGATTGACAGAATTTTTCCAGTTTATGTTATAATAGTTTAATATTTAAGTACAGCAAAATATAAATACTAATAAAATATGAATTCCATTCACCTAATCGAATTAAGGATTGTTTGTGTCTAAAGCTTTGTGTAAGTGAAAAGCAATCATTTGCAAAATTAATTTAACAATATTGCAATGTTCATTTGTAATCTCCAATAACATTTAAAAATTATAACTAATAATATATTATTTCACTGTAAAAATTGGATGCTCAAGCTTCTCGTAACTTTCTTCATTTTTGACGAATGCATTTCAATATTAAGTGGAAATGTCCAAAAATATTTATTTGAAATCTCTAATATTATAATATTAATAATATTAATAATAGATTATTTCATTGTAAAAAATGGACATGCTAATTTCAGGAAATTTTCTCCGTTTTTGTCGAAATCGTGTTCTAGTATAATTTCCTAGCAAAAATGTCTGTCGTCAACGAATGTGTGTCAAGTGACAAAATAACTGTCGTCACTTCTTCAAGAAAACAAATTTCGTCTTTTTCCAAAATATTTTTTATTCGTAAAAAGAAAGAAAAATATTTCGTCACTCAATTTTTTTCATAAAAAAACTCCTTGCACCTAATGTATCTAATTTTCCTAACAATCACTTTATTGTTGTCACCACATAGGGAGACCAAATTAGTCCAAACAACACAAGAAAGAAGAGAGAGATAAACCACATCCTTGCTCGAAATGAAATTCGAGATCTTCCTGGCGAATTTCGTGAGGTGAGTTTCGTGATCTTCCTGGCATGATTCGTGCCTCTTCACTAGTCACGTGATTCTGACAATTAACGAAATGCAGCTCAAGGATTGCTGAATTGTCAAAAGTGAGAATTTCATTTCTGAGAGTGTTAAACATAATTTCAAAAAAATAAACAGGAATCAGCCTATTATTATTATTATTATATAAAATGGTGGTGAATAATATATTTTCAAAAAGTATAACATAAGTAGCATTAACATTTGCATCAGTAGCATTAACCTTTGACATAAGTAGCATTAAAATTATTAAATCAATTCTCTCTCATCATCTCATCACAATAAAATGAACCTAAATGATACATTTTGTGAATGTTGAAAGTCACCATTTGCAAAATACTAATATGTTCTCCGGCAACAATAACATATGCTTGAATTTATACAAAAGCCACCCAGACATATTATATATTCTTAAAAAGCAGAAAATGTTACTACAAAATTAAATACAGTAAAAGATGTCAGCAAATCGTAACAAGTCTTGATATCTATCTGTTAATGATGTTGTTTTGACATCATTATGTGACGAAAGCTTTCACTGAATTGGTCTTACATATATTAATGGATCAGTGTAATTGCAATACCAGAGCGATGAGATCCTCTCAAATTAAAAATTCAAAATGACGGTTTGAGAATTCAAGGAAGAAAATTTAATTTAACTCCATACTTTTACTTAATTAACTCCAAACTAAATCCTATATTTTCTGATATTTTTTTGAATTCACATATAACAAAAAAACTAGACAGTTAACACAATAAAATATTAAGCATTTTGTTTTAAATTTATATACAACCCAGTTTCTTTATGTTTTCACTTAGTGCTTAGTTGATTTTGGTTAATTGGAATTGAAAGTTTGAGCAATGAATGTTTAAAAATGAGCTAAGTACGCGTGCTAAAAATATTATAAAATTTTATGTGTAAGATAAAGTAATTTTTGGAAAGTTATCATAAATATACCTTGAAAATTAAATAAAAAATAATAATATAAATTTTTCTGTATCTTACAAAAAAATTACATACTTACAAACATTAAATACTTTTCCTTTAAGTATAAATTCATCAGCACCAAATTGAAAGTTAGAATGATATGAGTTAAATAGTGTGCAAACTGCATGTTTTTCTTAATCTGAATTTTAGTTTTCATACCAAGTCCATTACGCAATATGGTATTTTTAGTGTATAACAGCAGAAGGTAACTTACTTCTTCATTAGTAAGTACTCCTTAAATCTAAAAATAATGCAATAAATAATGTTCGAGTAAACATCTTGCATATTATATCATTAAAAATTGCATATTATATCATTATCTTGCATTTGTAAAATTAACGTAAGGCTGTTTCTTAAAAATTTGTTAAAAATATATTCTATATTTTATGATTTCAATTTAAAAAACATTTTAAAAGCTTTTTTTGCGATTTTTTTTAATCTTAATAATGAATATATCAATTTTCAAAGTAGTAGCTTAATTATTAAAATTGTCCACCGAACAGTTAGCAAATAACAATTAAATCTTTACATGGTTTGGATCTGCTAATTGTTTGTGTAAAAACTGACACAATTTCAAAGCTTGATAAATCTTTCAGACAAAATAACTCGGTAAATTAAATAAATTTGCTAAGGCTGTTTTTCGAAGGCTCTGTAGACGCATGCAAGGATGCTTTTTTTGCGATATGTTATTTTCATTACTAATGTGAGTTTTCAACAATTACTGATAACTTTTTGATTAGACTCAAGGCTCAATTAGGTCACATTTAGACTATTTTTAGCCAGCGCCCTCTATGTTTATTAAGAAAAGGGCGCAAAACGTCAATATGAAGAAAAGTCACAGTTTTGAGAAAATTAAAAAATCTAATGTTTTTTATCTAATGTAGGTATAATCTAATAATCTAATGTAATAAAAAATCTTAAGTTGATCTAAATGTTTAATATATAAAAATTTGCTCTTTTAATGCATTAACTGGGCTCATAAAAATTTGTAAAAAATAGGAATGATACACTGATTTTGATAATTTTCATCTAAGAAAACAAATTGGCATTCTTTCAAAAAAAAGTTTAATAACTTTTAAAATATTTAAGTTATTTACTCGTTCTAAAGCCCAGATAATTCTTTACATCAAGATGGTATATACAATTAAAATTATAGCTCTGTTTCAAGTGTGAGGTGTTCAAACTGTGACTTTTTTATTTTTCTTAGCGAAAGAGTTTCGAAAAACCATTTCAAGAAACACAAAACTGCACGAGCGTCATCGAAAATTCAGGAAAACGAGATTCTGGATCAAAATTTGTAATAAGCTGCCAATTTTCAAGTAGTTATTTTCTAATCACGTTGTACAAAACCTGAAAGTAGTTCCACGAACGTTGCAGTTCAACAAATCAAATGGTTTGTTCCGTGAACAATAGTAGTAATGAGCATAAGAAAATTTTTTATAAGTATAAAGTTTATAGTAAAATAGCTAAAACAAAATTGTAGAAAATGCTGGCAGTTTTCAAAAAATTCAAAAAGGCAGTTTACAAAAATTTTTGCTCTTAAAAGGATTTTTTTTTTTCGGAACATAAAACAACAACAATTTTTAAGTCTATGAATATTTAAATGCAACATTTTCATGCAGAAAAATACTTACACTTTCTTGAAATCTATTTGTTGTGTTTCCTTTACCGACAATATGCTTGTTTAAATTGATTGAATAATATATGATATTTTAAGTTCACTTCTCAAACTATTACTATTTTTTTAGTACCTGCAAATCCGATTATTCAATGAAAAGTTCTTTAGAACATTTTATTCTTTATTTTGAGCACTGTACAATTTTTTAAGACTTCAAATAAGTTCAATAAAAAAATTACAGTCTATACACTATTTTATACAAAAATCTAGTGATAACTAATAAATTATTTGTAACTCCCAACAATATCTTTAATAAATGAAGTTCATAAATATTTTTACTTCATTAATATTCAAATAATCAGCAATTAAAATACCATCATTTGAATACAGAATATAAGATTGTCTACCAAATTATGCAGCTCAATGTAAATCCTTACAAAGAACAAGTTCAAGCAAATTTAATGTATTCTGTTATTCTATAATAACATCGAATATGAATTGCTAATTATTTCATAATATTAGTTCGTTAAATAATATCACAGTAATTTATCAAAAGTATTCACTATAATCACACAAAGAAATCATTTAGACTAAATATTTCACAAACATACAGTATTTTAGAAGACATTTTAAATGAATGAATATAATACTTTCTCTTTATTAGTCTCTTTATTAGCATCATTAATTAGTTTTAATTCAAATAACGGAAGTTTTGAAATTATTTATCACAAATTTAAGTCATATTATTATTTGAAATTTAAATGATTTATAATGAATTTTTAAATTTGAAATGTTTCACCCAATATACATTTGTTTCAAAAATCCTTGTTTCATCTCTCTTTCTTTATTTAATCATTTAATAACTGGAAAACTATTCCATAAGTACAAAGTATCTTTTTTATTTCATGTTTATCAAAACTACTTTTCTTAACTATTTAAAGAGAATAATAATTTTTATAAACTTCTTAACTAATATTTTTTAAAGTTTCGATTTATTAAAGATCAAATGTGTACCGAACAAGCAAAATTATTCTTTTGTGTTTCTAAATAAGTAATTGTATTTTCGAATGTATATTGAAAAAAAAAAGAAAAACTATGTGCTATTTGTTTAATTGAAATTAATATTTAGTATGAAACTATTAAAAATAATACTAAATACATTAAATGTAAGATCAAATTCATAGTTTATTTAATATTTAATATGAATTGACAAAATCTCAACTTTTATTTGTTTAACATGTAATTTAAATGAATTTTACATGTACTTCAAAAAACTACTAAAAAAACTACTTCAAAAAACTACTTCTTGAAATAAACTTTATATGTACGTTTGATGAATTTAACACAAACTTTGAACAAAATTTGGTTACACAATTGGTGTTACACAATTTTTACTCAGATTTGAAACTTTAATTTTGACAAAATTATATATCTAATAATTCCTTTTACTGAAATGTCTCTTATTTAATTACCTTTTTTTAATTATAATCAAACTAATTAAGATAATATTATATTTATGGCACAGTATTTTGTTGTTTAGAGAAGATTTGTTCACATAAGTTTGTTTTATTATTTGTGCCACATTCTAGCTTTATTCATAGGTAGGATGAAATAAAGTCAATCTTCATTTGAAAACAATGTTTCGGGGCTCTAAAATATAAATTGTGGCAAACAACACTGATTTTTTCATAACAACAATCGATGTTTAAGCGTAATTTATTTGGTAAAATCCCAAAAACTTCTTTTAAATTCTCTCAAAAACAAAAATAAATTTGCAACAAAAACTGTCTTGGCAAGATTCTGAGGTTATGAAATATGAAAATATGAAATATTAAAGCAATTTGAAATTGGAAAAAAATGAGAAGAAAAATAATTTTAAAATGGACTAAAAATGAAATATTAACGAAATGAAGTTTATGAAATCAATATTTTTGCTATCATGCTAGTTTTAATATATTTTATTCTTGTAAAATATACTTCCTTATTCTTGCGAAATTAAAAATCTTTAATCTTGAGGATAATCAGGAATTTCAATTCAATTTGCCTGTAAATAAGTTTTTCGCCATCATGTTTCCAACATTGAAAATAATTTCATTTGTTTATTTTCTATTAAGTAAATAAAATACATGGAAGTTGGCAAACTTGATTTATTTAATAAAAACACAAATTTTGAAAACCATTGATGCATTATTTACGTATCAAAAATATTTCCTTCTCTTCGACTTTATTGAAATCCTGTTTAATATTTTTCTACTTGAAACAATTACGTTTTATGTGTAATGACAGACACGTTTGATATTTGAAATTGATTAGTTCAATTAAACTATTTAAAATTACAACTAAAAATTACTTTGAAGTAGAAATAGAAGAATTACTAAAAAAAAATTTCTTATATTTTTAGTGTCCAGATTTAAGTAAACGATAAGAAATTTTTTTTATATATTAACCTAATAAATCGCTCTGAATAAAAAAATACGCGCAAAATGGTTCACTATTTAGTTAATTGCCACGCCATCAATTAAAATTTTTACTATAAGTAATATTTCTTAGTTTTGTTTTAAGATTAAATTTTTATTTATCTTTATTTAATATTGTACATTTGTAATTTACTTTTATTAAAAATTTTATAGTTTTAATGTATTTATTTTTTCTTTTAAATCGTAAATTTGAAATTTGTCTGAATAATTTATTTATCATTATTTATAATTTTATATATATTATAATTTTAGTCCCTAATTTCCTATATATAAGTTTATAAATTTTTTTAACCTATTTAATCACGCTAAATCCTACCATTAAATTTATAAGGCAAAGTAATAGCAGTAAACAGAAAAAGATTTTTACGCAGTGTGGTAAAAATAATCAGAATCAAAAATAATCAAAAATAATTAGATGTAATTACTCTAAAATTTCCAAGTTTGAGAAATATTTTTTTTTAAAAATATCATTTAGACATGGTATTGAATATAAAAATAAATAAATTAATTTGTTTAGAGCTATTACATTAATGAACTATAAACTAAATTTAAAATAATTAAGTTTTCATTTAAAATATTTAGTGCATAACATTTTATCAAAACAGTTTTATTTTATAAAATCTGATGATAATAAGTTCAAATTAAATTGATTAGATTGTTTGTAATGCATTTAAATCACAGAAAATTAAAAATGAATACTTGGTTACGCATCCTCTAAATTCTGTCAATTTTGTTTTTATTGAATTTTAAACCTAATTAAATTTAAAAACTTACATTTGAATAAATAATTTTCAACAGTTTTTAAAAGATCTGATTATTTATCATTGTGAAGTGATTTATCAATGAAACCTAGATATATTAATAATGTATATTAATTATTTATCTATGAAAAATATCCTCAGTGGTAGACAGATGGAGAGATAGATGGACAGATGGACAGAGACAGATGGACAGAGGAGAGATATCATTAGAGTCCCCTTCTGGTCAAGTTGATTTTCTCTCCTTGTAATGCAAATGGTTGTTAGTTCCATCAAAAAGTCCTTCACGAAGGAAAATTTTCCCCAATACTTGACTCAGAAGCTCCCTTGTCTTCTGGATTGTGTTCAAGGCTACGGAGTCGAACATTAGTAGTCGTAAAACTAATAGTGGGCTGTTCAACGATGCTTTTTAATATAAACTAAAAAATACATTGAATTAGCAGTACAGTTAGCCAGTAAGTGGCAATGCAATTATCAGTGTCTTTGAACTTTATGTGATGAAATATATATTTTATATGAATGTTATTGCCAATTCAGCAAAGTGCTGAAGCACATTTTACATCGAGTTACATTTCCGACAAAACCAAGCCGATAGGATATATCGGCTTGGTTTTGTTAAATTATTTTAACGAAAAAATATCTTTTTAAACTATATTTTTTTTTTTAAATTTGTTATGTCCAAAAATTATTTGTGAAATTTATTTCAAAACAAATTATAAAAAAAAAAATCTGTTTCAGGTTAAATAAAGAGCAATTATATTATACTATTTAAAAATATAAACTATTTCAAATATGTGTTTATTATATTTTTTTTGCTTTAAAAAAATTAAAAAGCGCGCTAAAAATTTTCTTTGAATTATTAATATTTTTTTATTTCAAGTGCATAATAATAATTAACCAATTACAGCATAGTATAGCAGATTATTAAATTAGCTTACTGAAATGAAATGAGCTTTTTTAAATTTGCTTACAGGTTTATTAATATTCTCTTATGCAATATTCACTTCATTTTATAAATAAAAATTAAACTTATGAGAGGAAAACATATGAAAATAACCTAAAGTATAAATGATACACTTGTATCTTGTAAAAGGAACAAATACCATGATTCCCTGCTTAAAACCCACGGATTCGATTCTAAATACATGAAAATTGGCTCTGCGGATCATCTGCCGTAATTATATTTCCTTAGTATCAGAAATCGCAAATTTCCTATCGAGTTTTGTTAGTCATAAAAATGCAAAGGACCAATCACACTGGATGCGAAAAACTCGTGCAAGGGAATTTGGAGAATCGAACTAGAATTCTCTCATAAATAAAAGTTGCGAGATATTTTATTATCCGCGGGTTGTATCCTAGCCACCAACTCTAGGTGGCTATGGTTGTGTAGAGGTGCAGATTGTGGAATGAAATTTTTCTATACGCGTCTTACATCTCCGTCTGCTGATTGTACAGTGCCGAGGATAATCCGCAGAAAATTACGGTAATTCATTTATGAAAATAAAACTATTCAATATCAACAAAATTTAAATCTAACGCACCAACTATAGAATCCTATTTTATAGCTCTACTTTCATTTCTTCAGTGGAATTAATTATTCATTTTGGCATCAACATTAAAATATCTCAGGAATTTTTTTTATATAAATCATAGTAATTCCATCCATTTTTGCAACATGACATGTTCTTATATAGTGTTCCTCAAAGATTATTTACTTCACTATCAATATTAATATGAATTTATTAATAACTCTATATTTCTTTGAAAGTCATTTAATGTAACTAAACATTTCATGTGATGTTGCCCTTCACTCAATTACCTTCATTGGTAGTTACATTTAAGTTAAGTGATAAAATTTCTAAATTTTCCACTTATTACCTTTTTACCTTGTTTGCTAAAAAAAATTTTTTCAAATTTTTCATCATCTGCACTGTGAAAAAAATATGGCCAAAAGTACCAGAATGTGGTAAAAAAATACCATGTTTCTAGGTGTATGAGATACCAAAAAATTTGATAATTTTAATCGAAGCACTTGGGAAATTAACCATAAAATATGGTTTTACGTGACAAAACGTGGTTAATGTGGCATTGATGATTTAGATAATGACTTTAAAAATTATTTATTTGGTTAAATCTGCCTTTTATTTTGGTAATTTTTACTAAATGTGTGGTAATAAAAGCTGTATTTTAAAAACCAGAATTCGAGAGAAAATTAGCAAATGAATGGTATGAATACCCTATATTTAGTTTTACTAAACATAATTAAATTTATTTTTTAAATGTATATTTTTTTAATGTTTTTTCAAAATCTGAAATGTAACTTTTTTATATTTAATTCCAATCTGACAAGAAAATACCGGAATTTAGTAAAATTTATCGTATTTTCGAACTTTTTAGCAACATAAAAAATAAAGTAATTTTTATCGTAACGCTTTAGTTGAAACTTCATATTAAAATTTATCTTGTTTAATTTAATGTTTAAACTTAATAAGTAATAAGAAAAATATTAAAAACTATGAAGACAGCTGGTCTAGAGCCTCACATCTTCATGAGTTAAAGATTCGAACACTTTTAATTGGGGCATCACAAACAGCAAAAATAAACTGGTAAAATTACCGTATTGTAAAGCAATGATATGTCTCGTAAGAAAACGTTACCCAGATTAATAATCAAAATTATACCGTATTTAAACAATTCAGTTGGTAAATTTTCCATTCATATGGTAAAGGTTAACTGGAAATTCAGACTTCCAAAATTATCGTTCTTATATTATCTGACAGTTAGTAAAAAATACAAAACTGGAAAGTAAATTTATCGGTAAACCATTACTATATGAACGGAATAACGGTTTAAATACCGTATATTTTGGTATATGAACGGTTTAAATACCGTATATTTTGATTTTAAGAAAAGAATTGTATTGTTTTTTTATTTACCTGAAATGTCATTAACATACAGTAGGGTAATCTAACCAGAATTTGCAGAAACTACATTCCAAGCCAAAGATTTTATATCTACACAAAAATCTGGTGAGAAAAATCGAAACATTTAAATAAATATTCTCATTTACTGGTAGTTCGGAGCCATAATGTTTTATCTTTTATTAATTTATACCATTAATGAGTATTAAAAACATTTTTTTCAAAATAATTAATTATTTATTTGTTTACAAAAGTAACGTCAAAAATATTTGAAAACAAAACAAATTGTTGCTTTAAAAGCATTTTAATTGTTTCAAAAATAACAACTTTTTAATTTAAAAAAGAGAAAATTATCAAGTTAGAGTTGAAAGATAATCATAAATAATACTTTTTTGCAGATATGTCTGCAATAATAATCTAAATTTGTTTAAAATCATGTATCATAAACTACATGTGAAGTAGTAAACTTCGTGTGAACCGAATAGTTCATGCTTTACAATACATTACGCATATACATGAATTTAAAATACTAGTTCAAAATTAAACAAATAATTGTTGAGTTAAGTAATTTAATTGTTTTAAAAATATTGTATGTTTAAGATGCAAAGACAAAGGCGTTTGATCAAATTAGGCTTAAAAATACCTTTATGTAGATAGATAAAAAAAATTTTTTTGAATTTTCTATAAAATATGCTATATTTGAATCCAATGATATTAAAAAAGTGCGAAGTATATTCAAAAATATGCCGACCGACCTGTGTAGGTTTAATTCTAATAAAATTACAGGAGTAACTATGCATTACTAACTTTAAGATACGTACAGTTTTGATCGCGAATTACTTGCTTTTGGCTTTTATTTCTTACTTCAATCCTACATTTGACAACTTTTCATAAGTGTCGCTTAGAGTGTTTAACATACTTTTTATTTTTTTTTTCAATATGTATTCTGTTTAAAAAAAACTGAAAATCACTAAAAACATAATTTAGTAGCTCAGCTGTACTATCATATTTTCTTGAATGGTATTTTTCGTGAATATTGACGTTTGCAAACACTTGTCGAAACTACTAATTACACACAAAAGTTTGTCGCCATATTTTGGCACGTAAAACCGTATCCATCGAAAATTGAAAAAAAAAAGGTATACAATCCAATTCTGCGAGTTAAAAGTTAAACTAATGATACAAGTTCGTTCTACTTTAAATAAGCTTTTGGAATATCACTAACATAAAACTCGCAGAATTGGATTGTATACCTTTTTTTTTTTTCAATTTTCGAAGGTTACGGTTTGACGTTTATAAGAAAAGTTTGAAGACATGTTAATGATTCCTGAGATTCGCCCATATATCATAAAAATTCTTCATGTGGCAAAATGTATGCATGCTGCCAAAAGTGACGGTGAATTTTGTTTAGAAATTACGCTTAAAAGATTTTATTCACGAATAAATTTTTTTCATACATGTTTTATTTATAATTTACTGTTTTCCTCTTTCATGTCGTATATCATCCATATTATGTTAAATTATAGCTTATCTTGTTTATATCAGTAGTTAAGAGCCTGAAAGAGTAATATACTAGTAATGATTTGAATACTCGAATAGTTTTCACAGATTATTCACTGTAAGTGTTAAGTACAAAAGCATCTATCATTTAAGGTAATAAAAGACCAAAATACTTTAGGTGCATAATATTTTATTCATATACATTTGTAAAAAAACAACATACATTTTTAAAGAACGCATGTAAACCTCTAAACATAATACAACAATTTTGAGATCATGAAGTAAGTCATTAACTCTAATATGAGTTGCTATTAGTTTTAGCACCAGATCGACAATTGAATTCTTTATCAAACAATAATGGTAAAACTACTTCAGAAAACAAAAACATGGGTTTTTGTCTTCTTTTTGCTTACCTGCATCTTTTTTTATTATATATACCGAAATTAATAATTCAGTGATGCCAATAAAATATTTGGTAATTGTTACATACATACAGAAATGAGTATTTAGTAAAATATATACCATAGTATAAGTGGAAAAGCAGTTTTTCAATAAAAACTTATTGTATGATTTTTTTTAAAAAATCAAGCGATTTTTATTAATTTGTTACGATTTGTTCGGGAAAAACTGATTAAATCGTATTGACAGAAATTAAAAATAAATATGAGTCATATGTATCACCATCATGTATCTTACTTAACACTCATGCATAATCTTTTTGCATTGTTCCTCTTATTATTTCATTTCAATATAATCTCGCAGTTTGACGAGAATTTGGTGATACATTTATTTATATTTTTTATTAAAATTCTTTTCATGCGCAAATAAAAAAGATTTACTACCAAATAAAATGAACAACGAAAGTATTCAATGATAACTTTTAAACAGAATATTTCTGCAAAACAGTATTTATAAATAAATAAATGTAACAGGCAAGTCACATTTCTTGTGTCGTTCATGCATGTATATATGCTACGAATAAAGCAAGATTAAAAACTAATCACAGGTTTTACCGGTTATAGTAAGGATTACCAATCAAACGTTTCCGATTTTTACTAGGTAAAATTAAGCCTCACTAATCATATCTCTATTTTGGTATTTTATTTTGTATGGGTAAGAGCCATTGACTGGATATTAATGCATAGATATTGATTTTTGTAACAGAATAGAATTGATATTCTTTACTCAGGGGTGCACAACCATTTTAGGCACTCGGTAGTAATTTAATAAAAACAAAAAAATGGAGTGTTAGGGACCAACATAAAGATAATTTTGTAATTATGAAAATGGAAGAATAGAGTCTCTTAAGAGTTACTAGGGCGAAAGATAAATTATTAATAGTAGTAAAGTAAAATTATTAATAATTTTGCTTAGTAGTAAAGATAATAGTAGTAAAGATAATAGTAGTAAAGATAAATTATTAATAGTTGTAAAGTAGAGCAAAATATAAATTATTAATTTATATTTTGCTCCACTGCAGGTAATACAAATAATGTAAAAACATTTAAACAAATGTCTTTATTAGTTTACAAAGCAAATTATTGTGAAATTATAGGATTTTCAATTTAAATTTAATTGTTTCCAAAATCGTAACTATTATTTAGAAAACAAAAATTTTTAATAATACGGTTTTAGATAAATAATAACTTTTATTAACTAATGCGATAATTAGAGCCGAGGTGACTCGGGGGATTGAGCATTCGTCCTCCAATGAGGTGGCCCGGATTCGAATCCCGGGGATGGCTGGTCGATACGAATTCCGTATCCGGCTTGCACCAACCATTGTGTTGACATGAAATGTGAACGGATTATGGGTAAGAGTCCCCTTGCCGTCAGCCTAACCATGGGAGGTTCACGTGGTCTTTCTTCCTCTGTAACGCAAATGCGGGTTACTTCCATCGAAAAGTCCTCCACGGAAGCAAACTTTTCCCCAATACTTGATCCAGGAGTTCCCTTGTTTGTGTTTTGGATTGGGTTTGAAATTACAAGGCTACGTAGTTGAACATTAGTAGTCGTAAACCCAAAAATTGGTTTGGCTGTTCAGTGGCGATTTATAAAATAAAATATAAAAATAAAAATGTGATAATTGTGGATGAAATTTCGAAAAAAAATTTTTTTTATCAATGTTATCAACATACCGAATTTTTTCCCTTCTTTTTAATTTTTTTTTTCACAAATTCTTTAGTAACTAAATTACATTTTACTGCAATGCATAAACCACGCTTTCATGACGAAAAAGTCATATTTTGATACTGTGAGAATCAGATCAGTAATTCACTGTTCTGCTGTCTAGCTAAAAATATTTTCTGCAATTTATTTCTTTTGTATTTTTATTTATTTATTGGACAGTTCAAGTTGAAAGGTTTGTGTGTAAGTTTTGTCCTAAGGGCCATAGGTTGTGCACCCCTGATTGTGTGCAGCCATAGTTTGTGTAGGGCCTACATTAATCGTTTAAAACTATTTTCCTCAATTCTACCTTCTTTACCCGCAACGTAAGTAAAAAATGCAAACGTATATACGTATTATGAAAAATTCTATACATTAAGATTTATGATAACATATTTTATACTCTGCAATACTTTCAAATGCATATGTATATAAACTCTAATTTCTCTCAATTAATATACCAGAGAGAGTAATCATGTGTTTAAATGAATCTTAAATAGAAACCCTAATAGTATATTAACATTTAAGCTGTATTTTGGTTATTTATGATCAGGAAATAAGAGAAAAATGTAAATCCAGAAATATAAAATGCAAATGTAAATTAGAAATTAATTTAATTTAATGGGAGTATAAATCTCAAACCTCTGAAGTTAATTAAGAAAAATGTAGATGTTATGCTTTGTTTAGTAAGCAAAATAAATTGAAGATATAGAAACTCATCAGAGCCCATGTTGGAATGCCGTCGTAAAAAATGGGAATGAGAAAACACTGATAATATATGAAGCCAATGCTATTTAGACATGTTTTTGAAATTTTGTACCAATTTAGGTACAAATTTATTTTACACACACATTTTATGGTACTTATTTCATAAAAAAAGTATAATTATATAATAACAGTAGTATGTTGAATATTAGTGCAATAAAGGATTTATACATGAAAAAGTTTAAATATCAATAACAGAAAAAGATTAAACTTTCAGATCTTACTTTACTCCAGTTAATGAAGTAGATTCGAAAAAAACCAAGTTAAATAATTATAATTCAATGAGCATGTTTTCCTTGAACATCAATCTAGAAAAAAAAGTTTTTTTTAAGCACGACCTCTCACAGAATAAGGATTTAGCTGAATATTGCTCTAAAGCGGATATAGTAATGAAAGCTTCTATGGAACACTCAAATGATTAAGTCAAAAGATATTAAGCTTCTTGATTTTATTTTACACTAATTAAAATGTGATAAAAATGTATTAGTACTAAATTACATTTTTCTGTGACAGTATTTTATTTTCACTGTTTCTTTTCTTTTTTTCAATTTTCGATAGTAATTAAATTATTTCGATTTTCTTTAATTATTTAGAGAAGATTTAATCTATGTAAACAATTTTTTCCTTATGTAATATTAAGCGTCGAAAACATAGTGCAAAAATTTATGTGAGATACAGTTTCAGAAAATATTATGAAAATTAATTTTTTCCAAATAATTAGTGTAATTATTAGTTTATTTGTGTTATAAATAAGTTTGGAGGATTTTCAATCGATCTTCTCCGTCATAAAGTTCACGTCACATACGAATACATAAAAAAAATCTGTTTAAGTGTTTTAAACTAAAAAAAAAAGCAGCTTAAATTTTAAACTATATGTCTATATGTGCTATTACAATAAAGCAGATAGAAAGCTTAGAAAATAAAATAAAAACACTAACCTTTAAAAATAATTTCAAACTTGAGGTTATTTTTCCTTCTAAGTGAAAATAACTAAAATCAACGAAATTACGCAGTTTTCGCATATTTTAATCAGCCTAAACAGTACATCAGTGGAATAACCTATAAAATAACAGAAACGAATGTATCACAAGCACTTTTCATTCACGTAAAACTGGGACTTTGCATAGACATTTAATGGCAGTCTTATACATAAAATGCTTGTTAAAGATAACAAGACATAACCTAACAGTAAAGAATAACTGTTATTAACCCACGAGAGTTTTAAAATTATCATATTATTATGTAAAAAAAATATTTCTCTCAACGACATTACCTTCGAAGAACAACCTTATTAAAATTAAATTTTTTAAAAAAAAAACTGACTATTTGGTATAATTCCCTAAATATTAAGATAGTGTGTAGGGTAATTCCAACGATTTTATTTTTATTTTATAACCGTCGTTGAACAGCCGACCCAATTTCATGGGTTTACGACTACTAATGTTCAACTCCGTAGCCTTGTAATTTTGAACCAATCCTGAAGACAAGGAAACTCCTGGATCAGTACCCCCAGAGGTATTGATTTGTTATGGGAACATGGAGGACTTTGAGACTCGACAGATTTAACGTGCATCAGTCACCATTTACTACACGGGGAGTCTTCGGCCGGCGAGGATCGAACCCACGACCTCGGGAGGTAGTGAGTATCATAAAAAATAAAGAGTTTAAATGCATAGCGATATGTACCTGTAAATGCCATAGTACGCCGCGTGGGGCCCTTAACTATAATAGTCTTGCTATCCATGCGGTGCACTTAAGCGTTTACTTTTATTTATCTAAACTACATTCATTTTGAGTTGATTATATGCTTTCTAGTTATACTGTCGAAATTTGTATTCAGATAAGCTTAGAAGTAGCTGTGGAGATTAACCAGATATAACTGCTGCTGCTGCTGAACCTGTTTAAGTTAAGCTATTGCTGATTAACAAACCTAAATTTTTTTGAATGCTAAGCCTATTTTTTCTCCTGGAATGGGAGCTTACTTGAGGATTGCTGAAATAAAATTAAGAATAATTGTTTAGTTATCGATCTGAGTTCTTAACAGAGTCAGTGTTTCAAGGAAAATATTCTTACCCAATTACACTGCCCTCGGCTGCCACAGTCTTAATATTTTATCTCCATCTTCACTAATTTCGCAAGTTTTTGGTGTTTCACGAATTTTTGCTGGGGATAAGCTTATTTTCAAAATTGCAACATGAAATAACGGGAATAATTTAATGTAATCTTAGAATATCATTTAAAAGATGTTATTGAATTTTTGAATGAATTGTTTGTAAATTTTGAATTTTTGTAGTTCGTTTGGTGAATTCTTAATTACTATTTAAAACGAAAATAACAATGTGTTTCGGCTACTTTTGGATTAAGCACGCTATTTAATATTCAAGTTCTACTATAAACATATAATCAAATTAATATAAGCTTAAATGTATTCGATTATTTAAGTAAAATAATTGTCCAGTTTTCCTTTTATATTTGAAGTCAGTTAAAAATTACAATAAAATTTGAAAATTAAAATTTTGCAATGCTGTAGTATATAAACATATTTAATATAATTATAAAAAATAATATGAATGTAAAAAAAACAATTGTATGAATATTCACTTAGTAGGTATATTAGCACACAATAGTTATATTAGCCAATATACATTCTGTCAGCAAAGTAAGATGATTTTCTAGTTTTAATTCAGTTAAAATTAGAATAAGATTTGAATAAACTATATTTTGTTGTATTGTAGATAAAAACATTCTTAATATAAGTATTGAAAAGAATGTTAATTTTTAATCACAATATGTGTTGAACTTGAAAGTGAATTTTCAATTTAATGGAAAGACCAGCAGCCTTTTGTAATAAAACATAAATTTACTTTTTAATCAACATAATTTTTTTAAATATCGGATACTACTACTATTATTTGTGGTATATATTTTTTTCTCAAAATCTTAATTTCATAACTTTTTATGATGTTCTTAAGCAAGAATTTAAAGAAAATAATTTTTTAAACATACTTCCACTTAGTATTTGTTAAATACTCGATAAATTCACAAGTGAGCCAAAAATGTTCGATGTCTGACACGTTGAATAACCAAATTAAGAAAGAAAATAAAAGTGTTTCTTAGGAAACGAGAATTTTTCTCCACAAGTTTCGAAAATAATTACATTGTTTGTTTAAAAATGACACTGCTAACTTGAAAGACTATATTACAAAGTATTTTTATTTATTTATTTATTTTATTTTATTTTATTTTATTTTATTTTATTTTGTTTTGTTTTATTTTATTTTATTTTATTTTATTTTATTTTATTTTATTTTATTTTATTTTATTTTATTTTATTTTATTTCATTTCATTTCATTTCATTTCATTTCATTTTATTTTATTTTATTTATTTATTTATTTTATTTTATTTTACTTATTCATTTATTTATTTTATTTTATTTTATTTTATTTCATTTCATTTCATTTCATTTCATTTCATTTCATTTCATTTCATTTATTTTATTTTATTTTATTTTATTTCATTTCATTTCATTTCATTTCATTTCATTTCATTTCATTTCATTTCATTTTATTTATTTATTTATTTATTTATTTATTTATTTATTTATTTATTTATTTATTTATTTATTTATTTATTTATTTATTTTATTTTATTTTATTTTATTTTATTTTATTTTATTTTATTTCATTTCATTTCATTTCATTTCATTTCATTTCATTTCATTTCATTTTATTTTATTTATCTTTCTTTTTGGTATTTGTCAAAATAGTTGAATTAAAATATTTTGGTAGTCGTATGTTAATTTTGCGCTCAGATAAGACTGATTGACTGTAAATAGTAGTAACTTTGAAAAAAAAAAACAATTTATACTTTTTTCCTCTGTTGCACCCCTTGTTGACGAACACTGTAGCTAATTTTACTGATTTGGTAAAAAATAATCATTTACTAGGCAAAACACAGAAATTCCTGCACTTATATATCCTTTCATTTTTCCTTGATTTTTTAAAATCGTTTCACAGTTCAGGGATTCATTATTTTAGAAATAATAACATCAATTCTGTCATTTCACTAACCCATTAGCACCTAAGTTGCAACTTTTTAAAAAAATCATTTTTTATTAACATAAATTTTTGTAAAATAACTATCAATAGTTACCATCATCCAGGATAATTTAAGCAATCAAGGCAACTTAGACTACCTTTGTTAGGTAAAATACATAAAAGGAAACAAGCTCATTCATTTTATAAATATAAATATTTTTAACTCTTTGTGACTAAAACAGTGTTTGACGTCACATCTAGAAGAAAAAATATCATTACCTATTTGTGTTTACTTTTTATTTCAACTTAATACTTAAATTCAAAGAATTAGAAATTAAAAAGGAACGTTTTGCAATTTTTCAGGTTGACACATATTTAAGTAGTTTATGAACGAATTACCCTATCACCAACTAACATAAGTTAATTATCGAATTTTTACTTACTACGTTTTAAATTACCCCGTATTGCAAGCTAACTTAAACCACCTTATTAAAATTGTTTGTCAATGTAATTGCCTTACAAAAACTTCAAAATGTAAACATGAAGTATAATTATAAACCCAAGGTTAACAACAACTAATTAATCTCTAAAGTAAAGGCTTTTAAAATTAAGAAACGGAATTTGAGAAGTAGTCTAAGTAACCTCGAATATTACTACTGTTAAAATTTTGGTCTGAAAACATTTAAATTTATCTTTGAAAATCAAAACATGTGTAAAATTTTGAAATGCAGTGTAAAAAAACTAATTTTAAAATCATGTGAAAATGAAATAGTCTTCTTGTAATCATGTTAATAAAAATGTTTTGCTGAGCACAAATTTATTAATCTCTAAAATCTTAATAAATGCTGACCATAGAAAGTATAGAAGTTAGAAATTACTTTACTTTGTTTATTGAATTCAGTCAGCATATTTAAACATCGCTGTGAAATATTCTTTAATAATTTATATCATTTTAAATTTTAATAAAAAAGAAAATAATGTCATTAAGTGTCGAAGAAACTTTCACGAAGTTTAGACAACTTCAGGCCTTGAAATGTTTTAAATAAAATGATTTCTATTGGCTATCGAGATGGTCATCTTTATCAAGATAGTAAGGAGGAATAATATTTCAAACGTCTACTTTAACATTCATACTGTTAATAGTTAAATATACAGCTTTTAATAGATTTGTATGTACACATTTTTACACATTTTCTTATAAAAATAAATTTTTCTGAGCTTATATCCATCAAGTCGCGCAACAAATTACATTTCAAGTTAAAATTTCAAGGACTTTACACACATGTCTCATAATCTTTTTGAACGCTATTACAAATTAAAGCAGTTTCAATTGTCTTTGACATCGAATCAGTATTCATATCAACTTTTGAGGTTTTGGATGATACAGACACAACAGACATATTCTTCCTATACGAAGACACTGGCATATAAAGAGTAAAGTTTCTAGATCGTATTTTACTCGCCAAAGAACTAATTGATCTACCAATAGAGCAATCAGTGTATTGGAAAAGCAAATAAATGTACGGATTTAATACGCTGTTGAAAGCTGATATAACCCCACTCCAGGCAATCAAATATGCATTTGCGTCAATAGTAGCTGGATCCTTATAAGCGATGTAAAACTCTTGAACAATATAAGGTATACTTGTAAAAAGAAACACAGATGTCACTACCATCGCCATGGTGAAAGTTTTCTTTTTAGCTCTTGGTAAAGAAGTCGAGGTTTGTTCGGATGCAGTAAATACCTCGGATTGTTTGCTCAGTTTATAATAAATTCCAATGTATCCAAACAGTAATAAAATAGTGGGGATGCCAAAAACAATAATTACCACAAGTGTAATGTAGACACGCCTCCAAAATTGTAAAGTTTCTGCTTCAATATTGTTTTTCTCTGAATAAAACAAGGATACACACATTCCATCAGGAGTATGGAAAAGAAAAGGACATGGACTTGCTGGGATTACAGAAATCACCCATGGAAATATTATCCACCACTTAACATCACCTGTCCTTGTAAGTGCATTTATTATTGCATTGTAACGATCTAGTGCTATCGTGACTAGCATGTATCCGGACAATGATAATGAGTATGTTTGCATGAATTTCATGCATTTGCAGCTGATGTTATCGACAAAATATTTCTTTTTATCTTGTTCCCACAGAAGTTGAGCACCTAGTGTGAAGAAAGCTACAAAGCAGTCTGCTATTGCTAAATACAGAAACATTACTTTTGCTTTTGGTATACCTCTTTTGCGATAAGGATAAAAAGACCAAAAAACTAAGAAGTTTCCAAATAAGGAAAGAAGTATCATGGCACTCAGGAGACTTTTACGAGTATCAACATCATATTCCAATCCAACTTTGCTGGCCACTTCGAGTGATTGGCTTTCTAAAGAGTCAGAATTAAAAGAGTGCACATTTCGCCGCAATTCTTCTGAGTCATTCATTGCGACTTCGGTCGCCATTTTGAAAATCTCTCGTTTACGTATCACTAGTCTTATTGACTTTATACACAATAATTGGATAACAGTTAATTAACAGTACAAAAAATGGCATACAAATATAAACTGCAAACTGCATACGAATAGATCACTACAGTTCAGGATATTTGCTGCTGAGTAATATCGCCAATATTACTATAATTTTAAGCAATAATAAAATAAAAAAACTTTTTCCATAATTTTAGTTACTTTTAAAAAAATGTTCTAAAATATTTTCATGTTTTATTTTAAACATAACTTTCCAATGACTATTCATCGTTGTATTTTTCTTCCAATGAACCTGAAAAAGAAGAAAAAACATACACATTTTACATCTGTAAATAAAATCTATATACGAGTTAATATAAGGGGTCACAGTACCTTTGCAACAATTTTTTTAAATAAAGGCATAATCATTCATTTTGGGGATGCTTTACATGCTCATTTAACTTATAATCAATAATTTATCTTCAAAACATAATTAAATTGTTTAACTTTTTTAAAATTCTAAAAAAAGTTGAAAAAATTCACAATTTTTAAATCCCTAAGACTTTTTTATTTTAACATATTTTCAAAATTTTTTTTTTCTTCTTGCTTAAAATATACATCTTAATAATTTTGTGCATTCATTTGTTGATACATCAATTAGAATATTTTTTATAGATTATTTTGTAAAAAAGTAGAAAAAAAAGGTTAAAAATTCCTGTTAGGTACATATAATATGCTGTAAAAGTTGTAATACCTCCTAAAATGCTTATTCCATGCACAGTTTAAATAAGTGTATTATATTTAAGATAAAAAAGTTTACTTCGAAGTTCTATCTTAAATAGAAAAAATTCCTTAGGGATTTAACTAAGATTAAAACACAAAATTATCATCTTTGAGAAAAGGCACTTTAAAGTCTGTCTGCTAAGCAAGTTTCTGTATTAGGACTATCTAAAATTATTCATAACTTTTTTAAAAATGTAGATAGAAAGATGATGTTTTTTTCAGTGCATTCGAAATAGTTTGAAGTTTTATTATAAATAATAAAAAAAAATTCGATAGTTTGGTCATTTTTTGGGTACTGTGACCCCTTAAAGAAATATCGACCATGTAAATGACAGATAAAATCTAATTTTGGTAAAAGGGGACCATTTTACTGAGAGTACCAAGGAAAACTTATTTTGAATTTTCTCTAACTAAATCGTAATCAATGGAGAACATTCTGCTTCAAAATACTTTTGCTGGAACTTTTCTAAATGGAGATAACAAGATTGGATTTTTTAGAAAATACAAAATGTTTGCTTAACAGCATTTTTGCATCTATTTTTGTGACTATAATTTTTAATATTGACTAATTTTTTATAAATCTTTGCATCATTTAATTAATATAATTATTGATCATTTATAATTATAGAGTATTTTTCTTGGTAATCATAAGCTTTAAAAATAAACCAACTTGTCAAAAATTGTTTCAATTTTTTATTGACCTCTGATCTCAAAAATTACAAAATATAATTATTTGAAAATTACAAAATATATTACCTTTCATTCCTACTAAATTTATTCACTCCTTCATTTATAAATAAAAAGTCACAATCTTTAATGATATTTTAAACTGCCAAAAATATTAACTTATTTTCATAACCAATTTAAATATTTCTCTCATGAGAATTTTAAATATGTTTCAATTATGTTAATTTTATTCATTTCTGCTAGCAATCATAAATTGGAGTTGATTTCTTTGCATAAAAAATCAAAAGCTTTCATAAATTTTAAGCCTTTAAATTTATTATTAGCTGTAGTTATAACGAATGTCAACAATAGTAACATTAATGAACAACAAATTTCTTTTATTTCTAAAAAATATGCTCTGCTTGACTTCTAACGTTCATAAAGTAGAGTATCTTCCTTTCATAAAAATTAAAAGAAATAATATTTATCCGTTAATATTATAAAGTAAATTATTTAAATAAAAAAATTTTCCGTCAAAATTATTACTATTTTTTTGACAAATTCTAACATTTGGGGTGGTGGTGGATAAGGGGATTGAGTATTCACCAATAAAGTGTCCCAGGTTCGAATTCCAACGGTGGCAGGTTGATACAAATTCTGCTCCCAGCATGCACCGACCACAGTGCTGACGTAAAATATGCTCAATGGTAGATGGATCATGGGTTAGATTCTTCTTGCAGTTAGACAAACCATTGGATGTTTCCGCAGTTGTCCTCTCTGTGTAATGCAAATGCGGGTTGGTTCCATCAAAAAGTCTTCCACGTAAGCTAGATTGTCCCAACGATTTATCTAGGAATCCTTGTTTTCATAACTCAGATTCTCTGTCTTCTGAGTTAAAAAAGCAATGCTACGAAGTTTAAACCTGATAATCATTAAATCAGAATTGAGACGGCTATTTAAGGCTGTTTTCTAAATTTCCAGTGACCATAAAGTAGAATTTATTCCTTCAAATAAGAAATAAAAATAACTTAAATAATGCTTTAAAAATTTAATTATCATTTTTATTGACGAGGAATAAAAATTTTTAACAATAAATAAAAGTTTTAATTATCTAAAACTCTTTGATCATTTGAAAATGGTGCTTTACGATCCACTCTTTCATCATACTTCACAACGCTGCTAATCAAAATTATCTCCAGATTTTCCTTAAGTCTAAATTGTATACCTATTTACCATAACTGGGTTAAAAATTTCAATATTTCTCTAACATACGCTGGTTTGAATTAAAGCACTAAGTATTCCGCAGAACCAAACGTAAAATGTTTTGTTTATAAGTTTAAAGGAGATGATTTAATTATTATAGAAATATATGTTATATTAAACGTATATTTACAGAATGGAAAATTTGGATATTTCTCTATCATTCACTAAATGAGTAAAAACATTAAGTATTGCTCAGAACCGAATGAAAAATGGAATTATAATTGTTATATAAATAAGTATTCATTAATAGTAATGAAGAAAACTAACATCAAGTTAATATTTCATACCGAAGTGGAAAATTGACTTTGATTATTATCGTTCTAAGTTATTCACTAAACTACTTTGATGAACTACTTAACCTAAATTGTCCATTTATTGATATTATTAAGAAATGAAAATTAAATAATGAAGCAAAATTATAGCTTTCATTGAGATGTTTGCTTATAAATTTGAGCAAAATTATCTAATTATGTAGGAATATATATTAATTGCACATTTACTTAAATATTTTATGCTGTCTTTGTAAGAATAATAACTAATCCCACATCTTTCATGTAATCTAAGTTCTCTATAAACTCGTTATCCATTTATTTTGTAATCATTCTAATTTAAATACTAAAATAATTATAAATACAGAACAGAGTAAGTAAATTGTGCGCTGATCAATGAAAAGCCCACACACACTGGCCTTTAGAAAAATAAAATTTAACAGATAGTCAACAAATGTTTGTAGCATTATTTCAATCAAAATGCTTGATTAAATACAGGAAAAGTAATTAAATGTAAATTTTGTTCTAAGAAAATTCTATGCTATTTTCACCACAATTCTCCTTAATGTTCTTTCGTATAAAAAAAATATTATTATTTTAAAAGGATAAAAGCATTTTTTAATTTTTTAACGTTTATTAATATAATTAAGCTTCAAAACTCTAATACAAAGCATTTGCGTATTAGTTGCAAAAAATATTAATTTGATTTAGGATCATGCCAAAATTTATTTAGCATGTTATGAAAATTAGGCTAAGTGTAAAAAGTAGCATACTAACTATCAACTAATAAATAAAAATTAGAAATTATAAATTGTCAATGTAAAAATGATTTACAAAACGATGTAAAATCACCATATAGTAAAACAAAAACTTTGTTTCTATCCACAAGGAATTTATTTGAACTTCTTATCACAAAATATGTAGAATGATAAAAACAAAAGGGTTTTTCACAACAAAACGAGTCTGAAATCTTTAGAATAAACAGTAACAAAGATATAAATTTCATGAGAAAAAAAATATTTAAAGTTCATAAATACCCAAATAAAATAGCATTTCATTTACATCAATAAAAACAGAATTACACACTTGTGTATTTATATGATATATATGCATGCATATATATTGCATGATATGTATGTATTAATATATATGTATATATTGCATGATATGTATATTCTATCATGAAATTGAGGGAATATAATGTGTTTGCTGAATCAACAGGAAAGGAATATTTTAGAATAGATATAAGAAATTTTCCAGACAAAACAGCAACCAACTATAATAAAATTGATTTTCAGCTTGAAACGTTTTGATAGAAATACTTCAAATAGAGTATAGTTAAAACAAGACCCATAATAAAATACCCAATAATTTAACATTCAAGCGAGCAGACTTATAAAGAATAATTTAAATTTTTTCTTTAGTTATTACTTGCTAACTATTAACTATGTCCATTTGTTTGTTTGTTTTAAAATTATTGTTTATTTTTGGAATTTTTAACATTGATCACCTGATTGATTTAAAAAATTATTATTATTATTGGAGATTTGGAGGTAGACTATAAATGTAAATAGTTTCAAAAGATTATAATTTTGTATTCATATTTTTTTAACCATACTGGTGGTAAACGGTTTTAAAACCGAAAAGGTAAAAGTATGTTTTTTACCGCAAACCTTAGGGTTAATTGAATATACTGACTGCTGCCTGTCATTTTACCATAATTTTAGAATGAAACAATTCTTCCACTGTGTAACTTTAAATTCATTTGTTTAATACTTTAATCAATTGAAAATGATAATGCTGGGATATAGAAAGATATAGAAATTTAGTAATCTCGTCCCACTTATGAGTTTTTACAGGAATTTTACAGGAAGAACATAGTATAACAATACCTATTGTTATTTATCGCCTCTTCTTTTTTAACAAAAAATTATTTTCTTTGTTGGATCTGTTTTTACTTTCAATATAATTAAGAATTATAATTAAAGCCACGTGCTTACTCGGCCTTGAGGAGCAGAATGTAGAAAGAAACAAAAGTCGAACGTATCAATGAGCATAATGTAAGCATAATGAGCATAATGTATATTTGATAGGCTTTTAAATGTTTTGGTAAATCACCGTACAGGGTATTTTTACGCCTGTGTTTTAACTAAATCCATTAATGCACTGAACACTGAATTCGTTGTTGTTTGTATTCATACTTATAAGGGTGTACAAGGAAAATCTTTTTTTTCCCCTAAAATCAATATTTTAAATTAGATTTAAAAAATGCTGCTTGCAATTGTGATCACATATTTATAATAAAAAAAAAGTCAAATTGAAAAATATTTTAGATCTTACAAAATGATCCTAAATTTTCATTCTGTAGGTCCAAAACGTAATTTTTTTTTTAATTTTTAAACCAAAGATCATATTTATAAAACAAATTTTAATGATTGAAATAATAATTAGTATTTTAATTAATATATTTAAAATAATAATTATTAATTGATTTGATTTGAATTAATTTAATTAATAATTAAACAAGTTTTAAATTATTTCATTGTTGATTACGATCTCATGTTAGCTCTAGCTGGGAAAATTAGTTCTTTAAAAAAAATTGAGTTTGGATACAAAGCAAATAATTTTATTGTACGATAGTTATGGGATATATAAGAGAACTTGCTTTTTGTGCAAAGAACGGAATGCTTATTAGTACTCATCCTGTATAATATATCATTTGGCGTTTTGTCAGTAAGTAAGGAAATATTTTTGCGATCTTGTCTTAACAAAGTCTAACTGTACTTTCAAGACTATATTTGTTTTCAGCGTATGAATTTTAGAATACTTTTTCTTAAAATGACAGATAAATTGTACATAGCTTTAAATTCATTTTATATAATTTATTTGCAAATTTGTTCACCGTTCATTAAATTGGTAATCCCCTGACTATCCTATTGACAGTCTCATTGATTCATGAGTTTGCTAAATCATTAAATCACATCTCCTTCTCCTCTTAATTTTTATGAATAACTATTAGACACACTAATCATAAAAAATTAAATTATAACCACTTTCGAATCGCAACAACTTACCTTATGTTTCTCCCTAAATTTAGGATTTTTAGGATTTAGCTAGGATTTAAAGGACATTAAAATTTCAACTGAAAACTTGAATAAATCTTTTTAAAAAAAGGAAATGTTTAAGGTTAAAAATATCGAAATAAAAAGTTTTTATTTAATTTAACATAGTTAAACAGTTAAGGAATTTCTTTATTGACTTGGCTATAACATTTTACTAGCTTTAAATTATTCAATAAAAATACAAAACTAAATATTTTTAATTACACAAAATTATTTTTTGTTTCTTGTTAACTGTAACCACTTCACTTAATTTTAAATTAAATTAAAATTATAATGTGTATCACAAAGAATAGCATTTTTATTATATTGCAAATTAAAATAACGTTTGCTGCTTAAAATTAATTGAAAAGTATTATTTATTATTCGTGCTTGAATTTGAAACAACTATTGAATGATAAAATTCAAAATTCAAATGAATGAATCTTTAACTAATATAGAAATTTATTTAATATTTTAATTTAACACAATTAGTTTTTTTTTCTAAAAATTGTATTTTATTTTTTCGTCAACTTATTTAAGCACAAACAAACCTTACATGTAAAGGAAATTTTAGGTATATAACTATCTTTCAAGTATGTGTATTGATATATCTTTAAACATTAACTCTGTATAAGAAATTAATTTAACTGATATTCCATTTTAAAGTTTAAGCAAATTTTGGACTCATTTGACTAATTCAAAGCGAGAATTTTGCATTCTGAGGATTAAGGGAATAATATTTAAGTCGGTATAAATATCAAATAAAAAGTTAAAGAAGTTCAACTAATTGGAAAGATAGTAAAGTGTCCTACATTCAACATTATTAAAGAATCTGAAATTAAACTTTGTGTTATATTGTTATTAATAATGATAGAAAACTTTCATTGACTTTGCAGAATCTTTTCTTTTTAATAGGAGATGTAATTTTTCATATGATAGAGGAATTTCTGTGTCAAATATTTTTAAAAGAACTTTTAATTCATGATGATAAGTTAATATTTTTGAAAATTAGAATACAAAATGTCACTCGAGAATAAAAAGTCTTGTTGAAATTGAAAACTTGAATGTCATTTGAATTTATTGCTAGCAACTGAATGCCATAATGTCTTTCCAAAAAAACTCATTAGTTTGAAAACTTTTTCATTGTTTTTAAATTCTTTAGGACATACTACACTTTGAACTGTATTAAAAATTAGAATTTCAAAAAGAAATAAAATCCTTTTATGAAAAATTCAACATTTTTTGGGGTGATTTTGTGATACTAATACTACACAAAGGAAAAAGTTTTAATAAAATGTGCTGATAGAAAATATCCCCAGTGATTGTAGAATCATGGGTTAGAGTCCCCTTGTCGTTAGGCTAACCATAGAAGGGTTTCGTGGTTTTCTTCTCCATATAACACAAACACGGGTTAGTTCCTTTAAAAAGTCATCCACGAAAATATATTTCTCCCCATACTTTATCTAGGAGTTTCCTTGTATTCCGAATTGAGTTGAAAATTACAAGGCTAAGAAATTGAATATTAGCAGTCGTAAACCTAAAACTTGGTTCGTTTGGGGTTCGGTCTGATAAAATAAAAAATAATATACCTGTGGGGTACTGAATTTGAGATTGGTCGTTCTCTGTTTCCGGTCAAATTTGCGATCTGTAGATGAATGAATGAAGACTGAATGGGTCATCCCCGTATTACGGCCTGTGCCGTGGTGATGGTTGAAGTCATACTCTTGGCCATAGATGGCACCATTTAGAAACAAGAAACGCATAAGATGCCTTAAGAATTCGCTTGGTCACAAGCTGGCTATTTGATATTGGCAAGTAGCATAAGTAACAGCAACAATAACAGCGAGACATTCATTTTTTTAAAAATTTTTCCGCTCCTATGATAACGACTAACTGTAAATTTTTGTTTTCAAAATTATAGTTTTTATTACCCCGCATCCACACATTTAATAAAAAATATAAATCTGAAAAAATAAAAAATAGGTAGATCGAATAAGAAATATAATTTTACCGAAAAAATAGTTTTTAGGACATGCTCTAGGATATCAGATAAATTTACTAAATTTTTATTAATTTACCAAATTTTATCTCACATTGAAAAACCATAATTTATTCTTAATTTACCAAAATCATTACCAAAGTGCTTCGGTAAAAATTACCGAGTTTTTTAGTGTTCTCATAGAGCCAGAACCGTGGAAATTTTTATCATACTCCGATAGTTTCGACCATACATTTTCAGTGTAAAAAAAATACAACATTTTTAAAATCCAATATTTTTTTTTCAAGAAATATGTCAATAGATGGTAAACATCAATATTTTTTTATCAATACGAACACATGCATATAATTCATATGATACAAATGTGTTTCTAAATATGTGTTTATATATAAAATAAATTAACTAACAAATCAACTGTTACAACTTTAATTTTTAAAGACGTAAACCGTAGACGTAAAATTAGATTTTACAAATGTTCATTTTAAGTTAAAAAATATTTAAAAGAAATAACACATAACAAAAAAATAGACATTTAAAGCGTTTCGCAAATAAAGCAACGCCCACATAATGAAATTAATCATGTAATGCAGCGCACTCAGCCTTTTCCTCAGTTTCTCAGCGGAAAACTTAGAAAGCCCCAAGGAGTAACCATTAGTCTTTTTGCGCAAGGAATCCTTTCGAAGGAAAAACTTTGAATACACTTTGAACTAAAAATGGCTTAATGTGTGTTTTTTATTATAATACCTCGGATTCTGTCAGAGAAGGAACTACCTAAAATTCTCTTTTTCCAATTTTAACAAATTTTGAAAATGTGCTGAAATTCATTTACAAACATGAATCACCTAACAAATATAACTAAAATAAATATTTTCAGGAACTGAAGAAGGAAAATGAACATAAGATATTGCTCAAAGAACAAAAATCGGCTTTTTATCTCGCCTTTTAGTTTGACTTTTATACAATGTATTTTCATGTATAAGAAGATGGTGAGATTATTTGTGCGTGTTAAACACAATTATTTGTATATTGTTTCTGGAAATTATTTTATTTTAGTTCATGAACTTTTATTGATATTATGAAACTAAAATAAGTTTTCTTTATTATTGAGTAATATATATTAAATAAATAAATCAACTTTTAAAAAACTATAATAAAAACATGTTTATGGAAGTCAAACCATACATAGAATTATCTTATTCTGTGTCTAACTGTTGCTTTTTTTCTGATACTTCATTTTTTAATAGAGTTACTTAACTGAATAGAATATTGCTATTAAGTTCCAAAGATCAAAATTTAAATGCCGGAGGAGAAGTGTTACTAAAAATATAAACAAAAAATAAAATGTGAGATGACACTTTGTTAAAAAGAGAAAATTCAATCATAAATATTTTCATATATTTTTTTAGTAATATGTTTTTTTTTAAAGTACTTGATCTCTAATAAATACAAGCCACCACAATAAGGCTTCGTCATCTCGCTTGAAACCTTTTATAGTTTCTTATAAGAGGTTTCCAAGTCGTAAATAAAGTATTTTGATAATTGTTGCATTATTTATACAACGTTTTTTCGATCAGGGGTAATAAGTAAAAACGTTCGTAAAACGTTATAAAATTGTGTATGTTCGTATAGACAAATCCGCGGCTAACTGAAGTTTTGCTAAAAATTATATACATGATTTTGAGTACGCGACAATTTGAAAAACTTCGTTTAAATTAATTTTTTCTGTCAATAATTTGTTTGTCCAAAGAAAATCTGTCATTTTCATAACTACTTTTATTTAGTGGTTTATAACCAAAATAGATGGAGCCAGCAATCAATATCTTATGTTAATAGATTAAATAGATACCCTCCTATATGAACATGTCTTGTTGCATGAATAAAGAACCAATTTTCTGATTCAAAATCTACTTCAAAAAATATTTCAATATGAGTAGGTTTTTGTGTTGTCATTTTCCTGGTTTCTTAAAACCATTAATAACATAAACTACATAGATTTATCTGAGTTTTTTTAAGAAATCCAGTTGTTTTCTACAGAATATAAACGTCTTAGGCCAAAATATTTAATTAAAATAAAGTTATATGCTATAAAATGGCGAATTTGTCATTTTCCTGGACATTGAAGTGTTACCAGAAATTTTTCCCCCGCTAATACTGTAAGAAAGGAAAGCAAATATTAACCCAATACCAAGTTATATATGATTGTAATATGGCTTGAATGTAATCAAAGTTATTTATTTATTTAATGATTGATTATTATCCACAATTTTATTCCGTACACATCAGCAACAAAAAAAAATTATTCTTTCTACAATGGATAAAAAGAATTAATTTAAGCAATTTTTGGTCCATCTAACATAAAGGCTTAAGTTGAGTTATTTACTATTGTCTTAAAAGGACTGTTTTTTAAACTTCTAAGCTAGTATGTCATTTTCCTGACATTTAAGATTTGGTGAATTTATATTTTTTTTTTCTAGAGTAAATGTCAATAAACTACACTGCTGTCTGTAAGATATTAATAAATGTAACTAAAGAAGTATACAAAAAATTTTTTAGATTATTTTGAAGACTTTAAATTTTCAGAAATTTTTTGGTCCGAGTTGTCATGTTTAAAAAGAATCACCCATATAATGGAATTTGGGTTTATTGGAAAAACAGTTTAAAAGAATTTTTATTAATGTGTTGAAAATTATAATTTTCCGAAAAAGCTATTTCAAAAAACAGGTAATTATATTTACAAATGTGACAAAATATTTTTTTTAATTACAAAAATATTTATAATACAGCTAGAAATAAAAAATTCAGATTTTTCAGTTATTGATTCAGATTTTGAATTTGAACTTTATAGTAAATTATGACTTTTGCCTATAAATGGCAGGTGATACCTTTGAAATAAATTACTTTGTGATATTTAGTTAGGTTTAAGAATATTTAACAATTGTATAATAATATATAATAATATTTATGTATTACATTGTTAAGAATATTTAACAATGTAATACATAATATCACACTCATAGTTTTTTTTTCCGCTTCGGTACGTACATTAAATTATATGCCGTCACATACATTAAACTATATGCCTAGAAGGCAAAATACGTGTTTTTAAACATTCTCTAGACGCGAAATTTTTCATATACTTTATATTGAAAACATGAAGTTTTTATATATTTTATATAAAAATTTTTCTCTAAAATAAATAATTAAATTATTTCGAATATTATCGGTAAGTAAAAAAAAAAAATTATTAAATTGGCAGAAATAAAGAAGACTTAATTTATTTATTCAAAACTTACTCTTAAAGAAATTCAAAAACAGTTGATATAAAAATTCGTCATCACGCACTTTTCGGTAAAGCTTCAAGAACATCTCTGGATCTCTAAAGAGTGAATGACTTTGCCATGTTTCTGGAAAGATCATTCAGTAGGAGAAAAAGCCATTGATTGGTTCTTGCATAAGAACACGTGACCAGAGTAATCCAATCGACGCATTTTAAAAACTGGGGATTCCTAGAATTGAAGTTTGGGTGTAAATTAGCTGAAATTTGTTTTTGATATAGAAATGAGAACAAAACATTTTTGAGTCGAGAATTTATATGAAGTTTAAATTTTTAGTGCTTTCTTTTCATACATGTAGAATAATTTTTTATGTAATTTTTGTTACATAAGTGTTGTACTTGCTTGAAATTGTGAAACTGTCTAAAATATATTTAAAAAATTTTACTACCAATAAAATATTACAAATTAATTTCATACGATGTTTCATATTTTTATTTCAAATTATAATACCTCTATAAATATGATCTTCAATTCCTGTATACATTATCATATTATGAATGGTGATTCACATTATTATAAGGCAAGAACGTTTTTAAGAATTTATCACGCAAATAATCTTTTAAACAAGATTTAAAATGAAAAAGAACTTACTAATGCTTTATGTTTAACTGTAAGTTTTGAATTTTTCTATTAATGATGGTAAGCTGATATTACAGTTTATTTGTTTATTTCATTCAGTAAAGAAAAGAAACAACTATACTTTCTGAGGAAATTTTTTTTCGTTCTTATTAAAATATTAATTTTTGGCTCTTGATAAGGGTCTCGTTGAAATGTATATATGTATTCTGTACTTTGTAGTGTCGTTTCAAAAACATTGTACAAATATTTTTTCTTTTTTAAATTCTGTCATAAGTTCTTTTAAAAAATTTCAATTTTATGCATTTTCTTATTATTAAAAAAGTGTCCCTTTCTTAAATATTTAACTTATTGATATTACAATTATACACAGAGGAAGAAATATGACCAGATAAACCAGAATCTGGTAACATTTACCTTAATTTTGGCTCTACAGGAAAACCGAAAAGTTTGGTAATTTTTACCAAAGAGTTTTGGTAATAATTTTGGGTAAAAGTAAGCATAAAATAGTGTTTTAATATGTGATAAAGTTTGGTAAATATAGTAAAATTTGTTTACTTTGTCATGAAACCTTAGAGCATGACATAAAAATCCTTTATTTGGTTTCTTTTCAGTTTATAGTGTTTTTATATATTCAGTGTATTTTCTACTAAATGTATGGCATAAGAATTTTTATTTTGAAAACCAGAATTCCTGGTAAGCCGTAACCGTATAAAAGGAAAAATTACCAAATGAATGCTTTAAATACAGTATAGTCTGGTTCTATTAACCAGAATAGCGTTGTTGTTTTTTTAAATGTAAATATCATACTTGTAATGTAGGAAATGTTATTTTACCAGAACCATATTCCATTTAATTTTCCATGTAAGTTTTCCACTGCTTGAATCGACTTCTTCTACTCTGTTCCATCATTCGTGCAAAAGATGCAGCATTTTTATTTTATTTTTTCTTTAATTTGCTTTTTATAAATATTGAACAGGTGACATGATAAAAATTAATTATTTGAGTGTCAGAAAAAAAAATGTTAAGATTATGTCTCGTACATTTAAAATTATTCATAATTATTTTAAGTGCAAGTATCTATAATTCTGAGATGTCTTCAAGATAAAAAAAAAATCTAGGAAATGGATTAAAGAAACTTATAATAATATGATATAATTCATTTTTAATGTTTTGCAGAATTGTATAGTAACATAACATAACAAATATTTCTACTATAACTAGATTGTAATCTAATACAACATTTAAAGGTAACCATAGTTTAATAATTTTTATACACTTTAAGATATTTGCCTGCAATCAAATGTAACCAATGTATGTAACCAAATTGTTTACAGAGCAAATGTTTAAATTTAATTTAATATTTCTTATTTTTATTTATTGAAAGGCGTTCATTTGCTTTAATAAAGAATAATGTATTATTAACTAATTAAAAAATAATTAGCAATACAAGATTTCCAAGTAATGAAAGATTGAAATGATGAGAATATATTATGTCCAAAATTATTCTATCCACAGTTTTGGTCTTGAAATCAGAATACAACTAAAGTACCAGAAAATTCTTTCTCAAATTAGTTTCCCATATTATGATTGAATTACTTAAATTTCATTTTTAAGATACACTTTGCTATCGAAAAAAGATATTATCGATAAACTTTTTTTCAAATATTTAAATTCAACACGTAGCGTATGATTGTAAGTTTTAGAATGCTTAGAGTATAAAATAAATAAAAAACCATTCAATTACTTTTAAAGCCGGAAGCTGCACACATAACACAAAAGTCATTACATACATTGAAAAAACGGTGTAACATATAAAAAAGGAACGAAACAGATAAATTCGAAGTTAATGTTCTGTTTTCTAAACAAACATTATAAGTAAAGCAAACTGATGTTAGATAATATCCTCATTTAAAAGTAAAACGTATCTCATTAAAAGTAAAACATATCATTGCACTTCTAGGTATAATCTCCATAAATGTGACGACACAAGATGTTAATAAAGAAAAAATTCACGCTTTAAAAGCTAAAAATAAGTAAGAAAAAACAAAAGCTGAAAAAAATGTGAAGCAGCGTAAATTAATTTGTTTTTCATTGAGAACTTTACGGCTTTGAAGAGCACTTTTCATTTTTATCACTTATCAAGGATGATTACTTTGGCGACATATGATTTCCTAATAAGTATGCCAATCCATTGAATAGAATAACATTTTATACAGCAATAATAAATAGTATGTGCTGAGGCATAGAGATGAATGTGATTATTTGGCCATTAGGGTAACGTTTCCTAGCAGCAAAATACCTTGGGCCCTCCTTATACCAATATTCAAGAATCTACGCTAAATAAGGGCTCAAAGGGCCGTTATTTTTCTGATATTGGTCCAATATAGAATTTCCTAATTCACCCGATATTTTACAGTCACTTTACAACTTATATCGGCCCTATATAGAATTGTCAGATTCACCAAAATTAACATTTTTCAAACTAAAAATACGTAAGAAAACACTAAAACTCTATTTAAAAAAAAGTAAAGCAGCGTGAAAACATTACAGCTTGGAAGAACATTTTTCGTTTTTATCATTTGTCAAGGATGATTACAAAATAATTTTGCCGACAAATGACTCCCTAATGAACATGTCATTAAATTGAATAGAATGACTTTTTGTATAACGAAATTGAATAGTATTTGTCAAAGAATAATATGACAAAAATGAATATTTAGACATCGTCAAAATAAGACATGAAAAAACATGTGACGTAGCAGTAAAAAACTAAATTTGGAGTTGATACAATATTTTAAGCACGCAAACAGCAGACGTATGCTAAGATGGAGAAGATAATGTTTTATAGATTTACATGTGGCAGCCATTCAATTATACTGAACGTGCACTCACGACAATGAGAAAGTTGGGGAAAAAACAATGCCATATATACGCTACAAATTTCTGAATCCATCTATATATAGCGTATGAGTACTAAAAATATGGTTCAAAATATATTTTAGGTTTTTTTTTCTGTGTGGAATTATAAACTAATAATATTATCCTAAACTTATATCATTATTTTGTGGAACATGTTCAGATGAAAAAAATGTATGTTTTCGAAAATTTTGAAGTTCTGCATATGTAACTATGGTATCTTGCGAAACATTTTAACACTATTCTTATGCACATACTTAATTATATGAATTTCAATATGAATTATATGAATTTGAATATTTTATTCAGTTCTCTTTAATGGAATGTAGTTACATGTTAGCAACATTTGAACTTCCAGGTGCTCATCTCTGAAATCTCAGGAATAGAATGGCAAAGTTATTTAGACTTCTTCTACATTTATTCCAAATACTAAATTTAAATTGCTCTTTAGTTTTTTTACCAACTTTCTATCTATATCCTGTACTGTAGAGATATTTATATTAACATTTCAGAATTATTTGCTTTATTATTACTACAAAAATATTATTATTTTATAATTCGTAAATTTACTATTAGGAAATATGCAAATATGCAAATGGAACAAACTCTGAAATTTTTTATACATGGATAAAGCAAAAATAAAAGTGAATCAAGCATAATTTTTATTTTATTTCAAGCATTATTTCAATGTATATTATTTATTTTCAAGCATTTATTCAATCATACGGAAATACTCATATATACTACTTACGACTAAATATACTACTAACGATATAATCAATATATATATATATAATAACAGGGCATCATCCCCGTTATTATTTTGGGAATATTAGTCAACATATCATGAATTATGAGGCCAGATTCTGCACAATCTTTTATTTACTAATCGATGGTGAAGTCTCAGCCTCGCTCCAACTGGAGGATGGGGGAGACACATATCCCGTCAAAACTGACGGAGTTTAGTTGGTAATCATAAAACACAAAAAGCCACGCAAAAACCATCGGTCCTGCGTTTTATATATGGGTAAAAGGGCAGTCCTATTGCATTCCTTGTATTTCTACGCCTCATCGAAAATTATTTAATACTCATAGAAAATCGTTTCATCTTTCCTTATATGGAAGTAAAAGATCTTAAAATAACTCCTCTTTTGAAACATAAATCTAATTATAATTCATTGGCATGTTTACAGCCTTGAAGTCCCAAAATAGAATATCTGTACTTTAATTTTTTAACTAAGACACATTTAATGAAAACGAAAAAGTTTCAATGCTTTTATTAATACAAAAGTATTTTTATAACTTTTGTATTACATATTATATATATATATATATATATATATATATATATATATATATATATATATATATATATATATATATATATATATATATATATATATATATATATATATATATATATATATATATATATATATAATATAATATAAATTTCTGTATATTTATGTACATTTGTGTTCATTATATCCCTTTATGTAATTTACATATATATTCACGTACTTTTACTTTATTCTCAATTGTACTCTATCCTCATATAGCTGCTTATACTTGTTAGTATGTAATCATTTTACTATAGTTAGTCACTTGTTCTTTAGCTGTTATTTTAACAGTTCAAAAGTTACTTAATCCTATATTTTCTCTAATTTTATGGAAATATTTCCTAATGAGTGTATAATGTATTTTTAAATATTAAATTACTTTATATTTCTGCTACAGCCATCGATTATTAGATATGATTAATATCTTATAATCGATTACTTTGCTGCTTTTAATTAACAAATTCAAAAATTATTCAATATAAGTGACTATTAAATGGAAAACATTTCATTTTGTTTAAAACTAAATTAACGAAATCGTCAAAATATTTCTATCCATTTGAAACCTCAAAATCTTATCATAATATTTATTTTTTTCTCATTTAAATAACACGGAAACACGGAATATAATTTCCTATAACAAAAGATTAAAAAAAGTACCTAAGTAATATTATGGCGTACTAAAGTAATATTATGAGTTTAGAAATTCCATTAAAGAATGACGTTAAATAAGCATAGGATTTGGAGTTTCTTATCTTTAGATGAATATTCAAAGACTCTTCGTGTTATTTTCAACTCAAATAATTTCTTTTAACTGTATGAAGAAAACTTTCAATCTATTGACAGATATATGCTTGATAGCCGAAAATACCGAAAATATAATTACTTTTTTGTTTTATTATGTTTTAGTGTTTCTATTTTTTTTTTTTTTTTTTAAATTTTTCGTTTATTGTATTTTTTGTATTTTTATTGTTTGTAGTTGTTTTATTGTTTCCCATCACAATTCATTTAAAAATATTAGATTTTCAAAACAAATTTGCTATATAAAAATTCAGATTATGAGATTCAATATATGACTGCCTAACTAATAAATGACTATTAACTAAAATTGAACAGTTAGGGTGCAAAACATTGATAAACTGCAGTTTTCAAATTTTTTGGAAGAACATGGTGCAAATTTCACAATTTAGCAATTCGGCAGCTGGCAATAAAGTTTTATTTTCGTCATTTAGAAGCGATTTCAAAAATTAAGTACCTATCTGAAAACAACAATCAAGAACACATTGACTTTAAAATATAACTTTTCAAATTAAGTTGCTTACCATAGCAATATAGTTATATAAATCAACATTATAGTACCAAAAATTTTTATAATTTTGAATATTGGAATTATTACATTGTATTTACTTATTATCAACAAAATTAATTCTTAACAAAAAAGTTCTTAAAAACTCTTCAATTTTAGAAACAACAGATATAACAACTTTTTTTTTCAGTAATTACTTCAAAACTATAATGAAAAAGGTTTTTTACATTAACTACTAATTTACTGTTCGCAACTGTTAGATTTATTCGAGTTAAAAAAATGCTGAATTAAGAAGACAATTAAAAAATAAGAATTTTGGCTCCATTTAAGTGCTCAGTTCTTATCGTATTAAAGATATATCGAACATTTTAAACGGAATTATTTTTTAATTGTTTTTGTGTCATGAAATCTTAAAAAATTATATTTCTTTTCGCATATTTCTAACTGAAAAACAGAGGTTTTGGATAATAAAGTATGTTTATTATTTTTAGACATTGAAATAATGTTAAATAAAATATTAAAATCGAGCCTGTACAAAAATTAGCATCAAGTAAAAAAATGATATATGCATTTAGCCCATAACAATTTCAAAAGCATGTACAATAACGCTTAAAAACGTGTAGAGAGTACATTATTTAGTTAAGTATTTTTTTAGGAAGAATCTTTTATGTTAATGATAGCAAGAAAACTAGAACATTAAAAAACCCTTTAAGAGTACCATAAACACTATAGAGTTTATTTTTATTTATTTATTTCAGAATCTTAAAATTTACTATTTTGCAACTCTAAGAATTCAAATGGTCGAATTTTGTTTTAATCGTTGCACAGTCCTTATTAAACCTGGTACACAATTAATTTAAAATTGTGCATTTATTTTTTTACAACGTGCTTAATGACAAAATTACTTGTAGTTTGAATGAAATTTTTTCGAGTTTTGTTATTTAATTAAACACAAATGTCTAAGGTATAAGCAATTGTTTTTTAATAAATATAATTTTTCTCATAAATTACTATAAGAGCGTTGAAGAAATTATATTACTAAAATCCTTTTTTAATTTTTTTATAGCAGACTTTAAAAATTTACCAACGTTTTGTGTATGAAAAATATAAAGGATTTTTAATGAGCTGTTTGTATTAGATTAGCTTAAATATATATTACTAATAAGTGTTAATACACTATTTAGAGCCAAAAGTAAACTGAACAAGTTTTTAGCAACAAAAAAATATTTCCTATAATTTTTATTGCCGTATAATTAGTGCTTTACTAGTTGCCTGAACAAAGAAAGTTAAAAAGATGTAAGGATAAAAGTGCAGTAAGTATTTTCTGCTTCGCAATTAGAGTAATTTTAATCAAAGTTATTTCAGTTCAATCGAAAAAAGAAAAGTTTCAATTTGAAAATGGCAGTATCTCTTGATTAAAGGAAGTCCTTACAAATATAATTTTAAAAGTCAGACGGAAAAGTATCTACATATTCATACATAATTTTTAGGAAAACAGATTTAATTAAACCCAAGAACTCTTTATTTATTTCTTTAAATAATTACCTCTTGTATGACTGAAACATATTTGGCAAAGCAAAGTATTTATAATTATATTTTGCATAATTTCGTAAGAACAGTGAATTAAAAATTATGAATCTACATCTGAAATTTCAAGAATGTTTTGAATGAGTACCGTAAAATGCGAATAAGAAATTAAACTTTTAAGTTTGTAAACCATTTATAACGTAATATTTACGCCACTTGCTTCATATTTAGCAAATAATTAATTTAGAACTATGTTGAAATGTAAGATGCATTCATTTATGTCCTGTTATACATTACATTTTTTGTTCTTTTTAGTAAGTGTTATTCATTAAGAATTTACCTCTGAAGGTAGCGATATTTAATTGGGTGCAAGCAAGAACAAGAGTTTATAATCGGAACAGAAAATTGAAAACTTCCGATGTATTCCTTCGCATATGTTATTTTTACGAGATAAGGTGTGAATAGGCTTGATATTCTATTAAGTTTTATTATTGAGATAGCATTTATATTTACACGAAATTTTAACTTTCATAAGGGTTTTCTGTAACTTATCTATTCTAATAAGTCGTGAGCTATAAATAAATTTAAAGAAATGATTATTGTGGCTTAGAATTATCTTCAGTTTTTATTTTTTCAGCTGAAGTAGTGCAAATTGAATAAAAACAGTCCTATTCCAATTATAAAAGAAACAACTGCAATAACAATGTAGAATGGCGAGTTTTCTAAATTTAAGCATAAAAATAATCAAACGTAGTAACCTGGAAATCTTATTATGAATTTTAACCACAAGTGCCATGTGTGATTATCTTTATGAGGTAGAACCATTCATGAAAAAATGAGTTTTATTTTTCGTAATTTTAGGGTCAGTATCTTGAAATGAGAAATTGTGAATTTTTTCTATTTTAATTTTTAAAAAAAACTTTCATTTTTCCAGCTTAAACTTTCATTACAGCGTATAAACCATAATCCAAATAAATATGTCTTAAAAGTTTAATCAAATAATTTTCTGTGTTAATCAATGCGCAATATTTAGCTGTAATGAGGGGGAAAATGGTACTCTGTGAATGTTTTTCAACCTAAGGATAACGTAACCTTTTCAATATGAGGCAGATAAGTTTTTTCTTTTAACTTCTCACAATTAATAAGTATATATAATGAAGAAATTTTTCAATATATGTAATATGATTGCCGAGTATGTTTTTAAAATATTATTTCATCTTAGCCCATAAAGATCTGATCATTAAATAATAGGTTCTGATCAGATTAATGATTTTATATTTTATTTTGCACCCTGTACAATTATCATTTTCTATTAACGTATAGCATACATTTCCATGGAACTGCACAATCCTTTTTGTGAACGTACATAATTTTTACTGTTAACATAGAAAATTTTAGCAAAATATGTAATTTTTTGTACATTTCGGTTATTTTTCCGATTTTCGGTTCGGTAATTTTTCCGGTGTATCACGCTATTCATTTATTTTTTAGGAATGTATTTCAAAAATTTACTTCCCATTGTTTTTCTTAATTGATTTACATTTTTTTGCAAATAACTCAAATCTAACATAAAGGATATAAAGATCTAAAACAATCCCGATCTCCCAACTAGAATTTTTACTAGTTCCATAACTTAATTTCGCCTTTATGCTATTCTTTGCAGATTTGCTTGCAAAGAACACAGATTAAATATAGAATAAGGAAAGAAAATACTAAACAATGAAGCTGGGTTAAAATATTAATGAAGTCAAAATAAAGTTCTTAAACTAAAAAATATTATAGAAGTAAATTTTGAAAAATTGCTACTTTGAATTTTTTAGTTCTTTTTAGTCTTTTTTCTAGTTCATCGACCATTATGAAGAAAATTTGTGATTTTATTTCAACCATTTTAAATGATCATAAAAAATAATGTATTAACATTTAATGAACTATATTACTAGTCCTATGCTTTTCGACTTTTCCCATTCCAAGGAGAAGATTTCATCTTGAAAATCTGGTTACATTAAGTATTAAAAATGGATTTGATAATCTAAAACAACATCAAATAACGCAAGAGACATCATAAATAATGCAATAGTTTACATTTTATATCATGTATATTTTCAGCTTAAAGGTTTTAGCTTAAAAGGTTGCTTTTAAAAGGTTAAAAGACACATTGCTGAAAATAAACTAAAAAAAACATAAGCAAATATTCGAAAAATTATCATTGCATTTAAAAAGATAAGAGCAACTCAGGCTCTTCTACTTCTACGTCTCATGTTGTTTTAGACAAAATACCCACAAAGTAACTTATACATAAATGTAAATTTTTTTTTCTATTTTTATTTCTATTTTTTTCATTTTTTTCACTTTTTAAACAAATAGCCAAATATTGCCTAATTTACTTCTGTATTAAAATTTAATAAAAAGTAATAATAAAGTAATTAATAAACTATATAGATAGAAGTGTATTTAATACAATAGATGGAAACTCTGCAATAATTCTATGAAGAAATAAATGCGATATCTGGAGAAAGTAATCTGATTAGTCTTCCGTTAGTTTGCTTATCATTATTTACATTAAACGTTTGTTTGAAGAGCCATTTGTACCAGTTAAGGAGTTAATTAGTAACTAAAGAAAAGTATGATATATTTCTTCTAGAAACATGTTTCTAACACTCTTTGACGAAAATCAAACATTAATTTGGCATAACTGAAAATAAATCCAGATGCTATAGAAATTGTGTTCATTTTGAAATGTATGGTGTGAAAATAATAAATTCCATCGCTTATCAATAACATTTCAAAATCTCATTAACTATTTCAAATTTCTGAACATAAAATTTTCTTTGACTGTCTTTTTCAAATATATTTCAATTTTTGAAGTGGAATTTATGAATGTTTAATTACAGAAAAAAATTAGACTCTAGCTAAAGGAGAATCATGCACTAAATTCAATTTTTCAAAATTTATCCTCACAATTGAGATCATAAAATTATTTAATTTATAAAATATATTTGAACGCTTTACATTTTTTGGTATTCTATTTTAGATAAAATTTTAAAACAATTTCTGTGTATAATATTTCATAATTTCAAAAGTATTTGAGCGCGTTTTATTATGCTTAAATGAGATTATGATTTACATTCAAATGTCATAATTTATCCTTACAATTGAGAATATATTTATATTATTAAGGAAGCCATTTCAGTAAAAGAAAATTAAATAAAATATACCCGTGAATATGGCCGTTTTTATGGACAAAAATAGAGACAATAAAATTATTTTCGCTCCAAAAAATAATAAAATTTAGTGCGAGAAAAAATAACTCTAAAAAGTTTGCGTTGTGTTGTACTTAATGCATTGGAAGAGAGGTATAGGATATCAAAGAAAATAAATATATTTGGTTGATGAAGCGTTGGATAAGCTTGCAGTTATAAAATTTGAAAAGATAAAACAAAAGTAAAATATGCTTCAGTAAAGTTTACTATGTAGGGTACTTTTTTGAAGTACTTTTACTTATCTATTTGATGCTTCATTTTGGCGATCCAAAATGTACTGAGAGAATAATATCAAAGAATAATATAATAATTAAAATATATCCAACCAAATGTGATCTAATGATCACATTTGGTTGGATATATTTTAAATAGGAGATTATTTTATAAATATTTAAAGGCACTTTTTTCAATAAGAGAATCCATTTCTCTGTCAAATGAAAGAATCGAGTTATTTCTTTGTTCAACTGAGTAGAAATTAAGCTGATTTGTTTTAAATATCAGAATAAAAGCTTCACTAATGAAATTAAATGTAAACTATAAAATACGTTTTGCACCAAAGCTTTTATATAAAACAATATTTGAAGAAAAAAATTTATTTTAATCTTCAACAATTTATAATATAACTTAATTTGCTTAATTTTTTATTTATATTTATGTCAAAAAATCTTCAAGGATAAAAACTGAAATATTCTTTGTTTAATCTCATACTGATAAAAAAATTATAGTATAGTCAAAAATTTCACATTTTCAGAGACAAAAAGGGAAAAAAGGAAGGAATTTAATATTGAAGGAACACATATCTCGCTATGTTCTCCATTTGCATAAGCTTTGCTCTTAGAAAACATCTCAAATTTATCGGATGGGAGCTTTTTTTGAGCTAAAAAACAACATACCTGGCATATTTGTTCTATTGAAAAGTTTTTATGTAAGCAGGGAGGAAAAAAAATTTCTCTGTAATGTTCATTAAAATGCATTTCATTGCTTTATTTTTTGTTTATTTATTTATTTATTTATTTATTTTCTGTTAAACAAGATTTTACTTCACTTAGAATAATTTTATTTTTTACAATTTTTTTATACATTATTATTTGAAAAACTCGAATCAATAGTAAAGCACAACATCTATATTCGGCACCAAATAATGCAAATTTTCTACACCCTTAGACAGATGAAAAATTTCCCGTTTACTTGAACCTAAGAAACGTTTGATAAAATTTAAGATGGATTAGTTCAATTTTATTTTACAATCGACGTTGTGTTGCTCACATATTTCTGGGTTTGTCAATATTCAACTGCATAGCCTTTTAATCTCTAAATTATCCCTAGAGGACAATGGGACTCACGGGTCAAGCAGCGGGTTTAACTAGCATTTACGGAGGAGTTTTTGATGGAACTAATCCGAATTTAAGTTACATGGAGAGGAAAACCATGAACCATATTATTTTAAGTCAACGCGGTGATTCTCTTTGCTAAAAAAGTATGGTTGAAATTCCAAGAATATTGAAAAATTTACCATCCTTTTTGGCTCTTTGGAAGCACCAAAAAGTTCGGTAATTTTTACCAAAGTACTTTAGTGACGGTTTTAACAAAACTAACAATAAAATACGGTTTTATAATCTGTGATGAAGGTTTGTAAATATCGTAAAATTTTTGCCAATTTCATCATAAAACTTTAAAGCATGGCATAAAAACCATTTTTTCGGTTAAATTTACTTTTCAGTTTTGTATTTTTAGGTATTAGAAACTATAATTTTGAAAACTAGAATTTTCGGCAAACCGTTACCATATGAATGGAAAAACTACCCAATGAATAGTTTATGAATACTCTATATGTTAGTTTTACTAGCTTATGCTTTTATTACCAATAATATCACCACTCAGTACGGTAATTTTAACAGGATTGAAATTATTAATATAAGACCAGACATTAAAACTGTACTGAAGTATATCAGAGGATTAATCAAATTCAAAACCAAACTCAGGAAAAAGTATCAAACTACTCTTGACTCTAGCATTAAAAAAGATTAAAATGAATGACAAAAAAAAAAATGCCTAAGTATAACTTTCTCGGTACAGTGATCGTCGTTAGCTGAGAGCTGAAGCCAAATCGATCAGCCGCTGAGATTCGAACTTAAACCATCACTGTTCTTTCACCTTATTTAATGTGAAAATAAAGATAGCGGTATGTTCAGCTTGGTACCGCATTAAAGTTGTAGTTATGATGGTTAAACACTCTCAAAAATTTCTATCACTATAGTACCAATTACTCAGATAGTTCAGAAGAAAAGGAAAGAACATCCATGCCTTATCCGGGATTCCAAGCCGAGACTTTTCTGACTTGTGGTCAGCTCCCTGACAACCTTATGGTCCAGTTGGCTGTAAATGCATAAATAGTTGAAAAAAATTTTGTCTGAGCAAAACTTTACATCATTTTCATAATATATTTATACATTTCTTTTTTTATTATTAGGTTTGTAGATAGTTCTGAACAATAAACTCTCATTCATGAATTTTCATTTATTTGTTGTGATTTACTTGTGTTTGTTTATTTTAACCTTAATGCATGTAATACGGCATGCTCTCGAATACCGTATTTCCCACAATCAATTGAAGAAGTACAAAATGATTAATATTTCTCACGTTGTCTTCGTATTCTCTAAAATTACTAATGAAAAACCGGGAAATATACTATTAATACTAAAAAAAACAATTATCGCAGAATGACAAGAAATTTTACACAATGACTAGGCAAAGTGCATAATCATTCTTACGTTTAATATTTTGCTAAAAAATTCAAGCTCTCCTTAGAGTTTCAGCATTTAATAAATTGATAATAACAAACACAACAATAAAAAAAATACAAATTACTAATTATCTACAGGAAATATAATCACTTTTAGAAAAATTCTTTTTTTCTTGGTCTAATTTTTAAGATTTCCTTAAGCCTACATTTTAATTTGAATAATATTTAAAAATGAAACGGTAAGGAATAATTGCCTAGATTTTAATTCCTGAAATAATTTGTAATTTTTAATATTTATATCCCATCTGAAACTGATAAAGACTCTAAAAAGGATTTGTAGATTAGTTGGATAAGACTAATATAATTGGAGACTGTTATATTCCTTTTGAGACAAAAAATCAATGCTTGTATTATTATACTTCTAATTCCTAATGAAACTAATATACTATTATAATGAATATAAATTAAATAAGTTGTTATTTTAAAATAAAATATGGAAATGTTATATTCAATATACATCTTAAGAACTTCAAATGAACTAATATTTTATATAAAAATAATCTTTAGTTTGTTTTTAAGGTTTATGAAAAATTAAAAATTACTAAAAACAATGAAGAAATGAAGAAAAATTTAAGTTGCATAATTTTTTATCAACTTTATTATTTTTCATTGCATATTTTATTATGAATGACGTTATTGGAAATAATGCCAGAAAGCTTCTCTCAGAATAAAATTTTCTGTCGTCTTTATTTTTTCTCTTCTAGGTGTTTTCTCTTCTAGGTAAAATTTTTAGAAATTCAAATTTTGTTTACTATGATCTAAACCACTAAACTTTTTCTTAGTTTCTTAGAAATATTTTTAATTAATTTAATTAACCAGTTTTTAAAGATGTAACATTTATATAATATAAGTAGTATAATTATGTATATGTGCACTGTTATGATTTTCATTCTAAATTTATGATAAAATAACTGCAGCCAATTAGCCGTAAAGATTACGGCTAATTGAGTATTTTAAAAAGAAGCATTTTGAACATTTGTAAAGAGCATTTTTTATCTCATAAAGCTGTTTACAACACAACTAGTAATGTTAAGAACCCATGAATACAAAACGATGCACGTTTTTAACCAATTAAAACTAGCAGGGCTTAAAAACCATAAAAAATGAAATTTAACTGGACATAGGAGATATTTTAGCAGCCTTAAGATGTTGCCATCTATTTATAAATGAGAGAATCGTATTTTAAAATTCCAGGTTCACAAATTAAGGATGCTGGAAACTCTTCATATATTGAAGGTAACGGAAGAAATATTGTGGTGTCAACGCTAAGACTCCCTCTCGGCTGTAATATGTATCCATCTACAAGGAATTAAGTGGCTTAATTAGGTGGGCCCAGTTGGTGCGATAAAATTCTAGTTGATTAACCGTATTAAGTGAAATCAGTTAATAAACAGTTTTCCCACAGTTTTAATACTATTTTATTTGTAGTTATTTGACTGTTTTGATTGAATATGATAAAACAAATATTAAATAGATTGTTATTTACTCTTTTTTCCAAGAAATTTATAACAGTGTAGTAGTAAAACTAAAGCACTACTGATAAGCTTTCTCACATTCTGAAGAAAATAGCAAAATTTTCAAAAAGATATTTGATGATTTTTCACTCCAAACGAGTGCTAAAGCATTTAATCGACAAGAATAAAATAGAAATTTCCCAAAATCTGATTTTTTTTCTAACTTTAAGAATTACTGCAATTGATTTTGAAGAAAAACCTAAAAACTAATATACCTCATAAAATATGGTGCTTAATTCCATCTAACAAAATGTTTAAAAGTATTTTATAAAAATTACTAAATAAAACATTCATTAAAAGAAAGTAATAAAAATCTTAATGAATAAAAAATAATTTGTCTAAATGAGACATACTATCTAAAACTTTTTAATTTTTTTAAAGTTCGTTCTTCCTTTAGAGTTTAAATGTGTTTATTGCGCTTGTTTGTTATAAACTCGTCACAACGTTTTCAAAAATTTTATATTTCCGTAAGCAAAACGAAATTAACATTTTATTACGTAAAATCACTTATTTAGTATCGTTAAAGTTTAGCTTATGATTTTGAGAGCAATTGATGAGTCGCACTTGGAATAATACAGAAAAAAATAAACAAAGGAGTAACCGACTCACCTTGCAATTCATCGCATGTATATGTTTTAACATCTCCGATAATGTAATAGTTTCTAAAACGTCATGAAACTTATTTTTAACATCTTAAATGGTAAATGTAAAAATTGCCTTTTACATAAAACGACAAAGATAAATTTATATATAGCCTTAAACGTAAAACGTCTACGACGTAAAACGAAAATACGTAAAACGAAAGATTAGCAAATTTACATAACGTTTTGTACATAAAAGTAAATTTACTTATTGTCTTGTACTTAAAACGACATACATAGGAAAGATTGTTGATAGATGTTGTTTTATGTATCAAATAATATGTAAGGAAAACTTACATATTATTTAATACATAAAACAACATGTAAAAGAAAATTTCCTTACAGAAACATATATATTTTACTTACTTTATATATTTTATATTTTTAACGCATTCTATGTTTTTAGAGTAATTATCTTTCAAAATACAAACTAGATTTTATACATTTTCAAAATCCATACATTTTCAGAAGGTATATTTTTAGAAAATCAAATATATTTTATTTATTGTTTTGAAATACAAGATAAAAATAAAAATACCTTTTTTTATCGTTGTGAACTGATTAAAATATTCTGTTTCTTTACAAAAAGTTATAAGATTTTAGGATTTAAAATAAATACATTAAATGGAAGTAAAAGTTTTATTATTAGTAAAATATTAATACTCTTTTGATTGTTAAAAAGCATTATGAAACCTGCAAGTTCTCATAATAATAAATATCATAAATAAAATTACGATTCCGTTTGCCAATAATAAATATTTTGTTTTTGAAACTAAATATGAAAACTAAAAATATATGTTGTACATTAATATGATGGAGTAAATACAAAAAACTATAAATTGAAAATTGCTATATTAAGATTTAAAACAAGTAAAACAGTGATAAAAATAATGTTATAAAGACGTATTTTGTGCAGTTTAAACTAACTCGATGAATTTTGGTTTTATTTGTGTTGCAACCAAAAGAAACATTGCTTAATCAAATATTTATTATAAGGTAAATTGTTTATTTCTGATACTGTGATTCTTGAAACTTTAAGCAAAACTATAACGATGGAAGATTTAAAAAAGCATATTAAAATTGAATTATTAATAAAGCAATCACTTAAAATATCCAGAACGTTCATACGCAGAAGATAACAAAGAATACACTGAATTAAAAGGAAAAGATTAGAAGATTTTATCTCATTTCTTTCAAAATGCATTTATATAAAACATTTTCTATGTATTAAAAGGAAAGAACTAAATTTAAAAAGCGCAAAGAACAATTAATATTTTCTATAATACGAAGATATATATTGTATTCGTGAACTTTTTTTGCCTTTTACGCATTAGTTAGGGATTCATTTGAAACATTACTTGAGTTGTATTTGCTTATTTTTTTAGTGTAAGAATGCTGTCAGTTTAATTTTATGCTGACATAATTTTAACAAACAAATGTTTCAAATAAATTAAACAATGCATTAGATGAGGTGCATAGCAAATGAGTTAAATGTCTTTTCCAGTATACTTTTTTATTGTATTCTTATTTTTATTGTATTTATATTCATCACTTTGTTGCATTCTCCTTTATCTTGAAAGTAAACTGCAATTTTGTTTTTCAATAGATTCAGGTCAATTTAGCCAGTAGAAAGTCCGTAAACCTTTTTTTTCTTTCAAATATAGCTTGAAACATAAATAACTGAAAACGTTCGGGAAAAAAATTCATTTCGAAAAGGCTGGTAGTTCAATTTTTTAATTTAAAAAAATCTACCAAAAAACTTAATTTTTCGATGGATTTGGATTTTTGACACCCAAAATATATCCACATTTTGGGAAATAGAGTCAAGTTTGGTCGGGAGAGCGATCCAAAGTTTGGACCTCCTATTGTTAATTATATTTTTTGCATATTTCGCCATCTCTCGAGAACTTTTCTAGCGAATTGAAAAATCTTTGTACACAATTATAAAATTCGTATATTCAAAGATAAATCCATGCAAAAAGTGAAATTTAGTAAATATTTATTTTATTTACTGATGGTCAAAAAATTTTGAATTGTATGCTATACAGATTTTACATGGCAAAATACAAAATTTGAGCAAATCGGCTGAATAGTTCCTGATCCTGAGAAATCGAATTTTAAAAAAAGTCGTATATTTGAAATTTGATTTCTCGGGAAATATTTTTTTGATATTGCTCAAAGTTTGTATTTTGCCATCTGAAATTAGATACTTTAAAATTATGTACATTACAATAAAAAGTTTTATGACTGTTATTGATGCTCTCATTCCAGCGGTCACATTGGTGACATTTGGACCCACTTCGTGTCATCTAATTTCTACTCCAAAACTCATTCCTTGTCTATTTTGCACCTAGTTTTTACAACAGCACACTGAATTTTACAGAAATAAGTTCAACAGCCTACGGGGGCTATTTTGGTCAAATATCTCACATTATGAATTTTTGAATGACTGAAGTGATTGTGCGCACTTCCTTTAATACGGTACTGTTACGGTACTATAACGGGTACTGTTTTGCCACGCCTTATACACTTGATTTTACTGTTATTAGTCGGCTGTTAAGAACACTAATTTGCATAAGTCAGTTGTTCCTTAGTAATTGTTGAGCAGTGTAGAATGTTCTTCCTTCGTGTTGTATAGAACTGATTTTGCAATACTATATTTCATATTTGCAATAATTAATATACAATATATGAGTAGTTAAATGTTTATATACATTTTTTGACAAAATTTGAAATATATTCTACTGATTTCTTTACATCAATACATGTTAACTTAACTGTATTACCTCATCCTTGAAATGTTTGCAATACCTCAAATAATTATTGCAGATTCTGTTACAGAATTGTCGATTTTCGTATCGATTTGCGTATTGAAGATAACTATCACAAATTGTGGGTTTACCCAAAACCATTTATAGTTTGCCCGTCCACGTTGATAATTTATCAGCAATTCACATATTAATAATGTTACATCAATTACTCACTCTGGTTGACTATGGGAACATTATAGTACATAAATAGTCTTACCAGAACTCTGAGAATCTAATATGAATTATCTGATATTAAATAATTCTGATCTGCCACATTGTTGTCATATTTAAGACGTTTCATTAAATATGTCTAACATTTATACTAATATATTCAAAACAAAATTCATTTCACCGAATATCTGAAGGAATAAATAACTTAATAAACCTATTTCAATTTAATTAGCTATTAGTAGGTTGAGAAAAGAAAGTATGGTCAAACCTTTTACCGTAAAATATTGAACCGTAATTTTTAAAATAATATTTATATCATTAGAGTAATTCAGTGATTTCATAGTAATTAAACTATACTCTAAACTCAGTGACGTAACAGTCCATAAAGGACAATGGCCTACTGTGCTCATCTCAGTCTTCTTGAACTTTACTTCTGTGGAGCAGGGGCAGATGTTCCAGTTGGGTGGTCAGCCAAACACGGAACTCCCAGTGTTTAGTTCCCAAGAATGCTTGGTATAGTTTGTCTAAACTAAGAACTTCCCTAACCATTCATCTGGACCCGTTGCGGTGACTATGGCAACGAGGTATAAATATATTTCAAGTAGAAATGTGAAGTTGAAGGAATGAAAGGCTGAGTCAACCTTGTCCGACCCAAGTAAAAGTTATTACTGTAAAAATACGGTACATCAGATTTTTTGTTCCGTAGCATGTTCAGGTAAAAATGGATTTTATGGTTAAAAGTACCGGCACTCTGAATGTCGGTATTTATTATCTTAATATAACCCTGAATTTTTAGCAGTATCATAATAAAAATACATTATAACTCGAAAACAAATTCATCAACACAATCAATCTCTTTTTTTTTAACATATAAAAGAAAAAGTTTCACTGTTGAAAAAATATTAATTTAGCAACATCAAATACATTTTAAACCTATTTAACCTTAATTAAATTAATTTTCTTAAATATATTTTGAGATAAAAATAATTACTGCCAAGAAAAATTAAAATAGTTAAATTAATAAGCTTACCGGATATAGTTTTGATATCTTCTAAGAAAAATATTGAAAACTAGCTTTTAAGGTAAAAAATTTCTTCTTTTTTTTTTTTCATTTCTTTTCTGGTAAGAAAATAGAAATCGATGTATGAGAAGAAAATAAATTAAAACAAGGGCTTTGAATGGTTCAAACTAACTACATTGTTTCGTTATGTACTTATTGCTTAATTTAGAATATTAATTTAAATTCATTGTTTAATTTATTTCTAACTTAACTGCAGCCGAGTCAAAACATGAATAAAAATAATTGCTCTAATTTTTGTATTTAATATTGGTAACAAATATGTTATGCATTTTAGTGTCCTAGAATTCTCTTATGTCTTCAACTTAAAAAAAAAAAAGAATATTTGAAATGAATAATTAACCATTTTTTCCATAAACATATAATAAATTATGTAAGATAAAAATTGCAAAAATAATTTTAAATAATTACATGGAAAATAATTAAGTTTTAAATCTAGCTATCATAAAGAGAAAAGAATGCCGGTAAAATTGTTGTACTGAATTGTATACATCTGTTAAAAAGGCATAATTCTGGTTAATAAAAAAATATACGATATTTAAACTATTTATGTGGTAATTTTCCGGTTCATATGGTAATGATTTGCCAGAAAATTTGGTTTTCTGAATTATAAGAGTATTCTGATTACTTCATATTTTGAAAACAAAAATATGAAACTGTTAAGTAAATTTAACCGAATAAATTGTTTTTACGCAATGCTCTAAGATATGATAAAATTGCCAAATTTTACCACATTTATCAAACATTATCGTATTTCTATAAAAATAAATTGTGTAGCTTATTTTTCCAAAATCATTTCCAAAGCGCTTCAATAAAAACTACCGTAGTTTTTGGCTTTCCCATCGAGCCAGAAGTACGGTAAACTATACCATATACTTTATTCCTTACAGCATATTTTACTTTTTGTACATGTTAAAATTAGCTTTGTAGTTGAATATTCTCTAATTAAAATTAATAAAAGTGTTTGAGATTAAAAAAGAGATTATTACATAGATTCCACCTGAAATAAACATTTCAACTATCAAAACTCTAAATTTATACTCTCAGAAACTTTAAGTTTTGACTTGTGTTTTGAAGAATGTCTAAACTTGGAAGCGCAGTCTAATTTTCGATATTGGAATTCCTTTGTATTGATCAGATTCTCCGCACTAATTATTCCCCAGAACATTCTAATGACCCTATTCCAATCATCAATAGACGTGTTTAGAGATTAACAAATCACTCTCTTAAAGTGGGAAACTGTTATCCTTTTAAATCTTTAAGACTGTTTTTAATGACACATTGATATGAAATTCGATAAGTAATTTTAAGAACTTAAATCACGTATTAAATAAATTTGTAATAAGAAAATATGTTAACAAGTTTGTATTAAATGAGTTTTTCTGTAAGTAAAATTCGTATTAAATAAACCAAAAATTTTAGACTTATGTGTTTTCATAAAAAGTACTTGATTAGATAAATTATTTAAAGCTTTACTACAGTATTTCTCTATTCTTGGCACTATAAATAAATATTATTAGAATTTTTTTATTATGCTTATTCTATTTAATTATAGCTAAAAACGATGCTTGTATTTCTAGTTATAAAGTAGTTTAATGTGCATATATTTTTAAAGAAAATATTCATGTTAGTAACTTTTTAAATACATTTTTCAAATATCATTTTCAAAATAATTTGGGCAAATAGTATTAAAAGTTTTTTTAGATTTTTCATAACAAATTATAAGATTTTTTTCTTATGTGAAACTGTTTTGTATTCTTAAAATATCTACTTCCAATAATAAAAAGTAATAATTTATGATGGAAACCGGAAATAATTGTTTGCGAAATCAACAATATTGAAATCAACTATATAGAAATGAGCGGCTTGTAGAATCAATTTAATGAATTATAGATTTTAATTTTTTTAATGAAATTAAACCCTTTTAAATTAACAAGTTAATATAAGCCAACAGGTTGCCGATACAATTTCACAGTAATTTGCTAGATGTAGTTTCAAACTGAGGCATTCACTTAACCGGTAGTTTCAATTATTTAATGATAAAACTATAGTAAGAACTATAATTTTGATTTAAACCTAATAATTTTTAATTATAATAAGAACTATAATTTTGGAAAACAGAACTCCCGATTAAGCTTTACTATATGAATGGAGAAAATACGAAATTAATGGTTTAACTTTCGTACATTGTAGTTTTATTAACCAGCATTATATCTTTTTTTTTCAGAAAAGACTTTACCATACATACATACCAGTAATTATTCCAGAATTTTTTTTCTCTGTGTGTGAATTGATAACCAAATGTACCTGAAAAAACAAAGAAGATAAACATTTAAACCTTTAATAAGCAATGTCAAAAGTTTTATTATAATTTTTTAATAGTTTTTTAAAGTGACACTTAATCTATTTGATACAATATCTTAATTTCAGGCAAATTTTTGTACGAAATTTTGAGAACAAACTCCCACTAAGTTCCTTTAACTTTCATTACATCCTGAATTTATGATATATTTCAATAGAATACAATTCAGGACTATTTTCAAACACGTGGCCAGTATTTTTTTACTGCTGGCAATAAAAAACGATAATATATCACGCAATCTTTTTTGTCCTAGTTTTTGATTCATTATTAGAATAGCAATAATGTGAATAAAATATAAAACGTATTAAGATAATGGAACAGGAAAATAATTAATCGGTAGTGAATTTACTTAATTCTTTTCAGTATAATTTTTTTGGATTTTTTATTGTATAAATAAATATTTTTAAAAAATTCCAATACACAATTTATCTCCTTATATTTTATACATTTTTATTTTAATTTTTTTTTTTCATTTAATTTTGTATACAATTTATTTTTAAAATGTCTTAATTATGGTACATCATGTTATTTTTTTGTAGGAAAAAAATTTAAAGCAAACTATTTTCAGACAGCTGAAACTCAATGTTCTTATGACGACAAGAGAAGGAAAAATTGTTTGGGCAGAAATCTTTGAAGCAAGCAATGAGAAACAATTATACACACTTTTTCTCTGTGACTTGCACGACTTTACGAATAATAAAACCAGACTATCAAATCCGTTCAATTAGAAAAATACAAAAAGCACAGATAGATTTCCAAGAAATAGTGTTTTTTTTTATTTCATTGGTTGACAAAGGAATAATGATATTAATAGTTCTTGATTATACATAATATTAGATTTTCTTATGTACGCAAATCCGTGGCATTTAAGTAAGCAATAGCTGCTGCTTGATTGCAAATGGTTCAAGGAATACAAAATATTCTTGGAAATATCGTTTATTGTAGTGTACTGTACTGTACTTTATTTACGTCACACCAGAGCTGCACAATGGGCTATTGGAGACGGTCAGGGAAAAGCATAAATAAAGTGATATCTTATGGCACGTTCTTACTGCAATACTGAAGCGCGTCAAATTTGGTAGTTACCTTGGATGGGCCCGATATGGATGTGCGCAAGGTAATTTAAAGTTTGTAATTAAAAAGTTTGATAATTAATTATACATTTATAATAATTTAAGAAAATTTATTATAATTTCAAGAAAAAAAAATTATAATAATAATAGTAAAATAATAAAAGAAACAGAATTGCTCGTTTTGCAAATTGCGCCAAATTATTACTACTGCTGAAATCCAAAAATTAGGCTCGAAGAGCAATGCCCTAAGCACACGACATTAGAAAACCGAACAAAACGGGAGCAAAATGAAAACGAAAGTAAGTTAATAGTAGATAATATCAAGCGCTAAAGCTGCATTAAATATGATCACTATAACATAGCACAAAAAAATACAAAGAGAGAAAAAAAAGAGAAAAACGAAGAAAATTAATAAGTTATATTTAAGTAACCGGTTTTATACCTATAAGTTTAAAACCTATAAGTAACCTATAAGTTTCCGGATTTTTAATATTTTTTTCCCTCCAATTTTTCTAAATTTTTTAGCTTATATATATAATATATATATATATATATATATATATATATATATATATATATAAATATATATATAGATATATATATATAGATATAGATATATATATATATATAATATATATATATATATATATATATATATATATATATATATATATATATATATATATATATATATATATATATATATATATATATATGTATATATATATATGTATATATGTATATATATATATATATATATATATAAAGCAAATTTTGTTTCGTTTTTATTTAAAGCAGCACGTCCATCTTCAGTTCACAATTCATGCTTAATAACAGCTATTTTATTTCCTCAAAGGAATTATATAATTTCTTACACCTTATACCTTTTGGAAGGATTTTCTATAGAAGCGTTCGCAAATTTCTTCAATATTAAAAAAATAATATTACGAATTCACTGTGCATAAAAATTATAAAAACTATTCTTGTCCTTCGAGAGGCAATAGTTCAGCCCGCCTATATCAAACTTGAAATGTGTAGCCTTTAGAGCTAGGAATTTTGTGCATCTTGGCACGTCATATTCCATCCAGTGTTATGTCTGGACTTACTCCACATTTCTTGAAGGAGAATGTACGACAGTTCTTTTATGGAGTCAGACTTTCAACACTACTATCAAGGAGGATTGATTCAGATATGCAACATCATAAAATAAAACTTTTTTTTTTACTTATAATCAAATGCAGATGTAATTAAATCTGTGTGGCAAATTGGTAACAGCAGGAAATGAAGGTTAAAGACTAATAAACATTTTCCTATATAGCACTAAAAAATGCTTAATTTGGATTCTTTGATTATTTTCTTTAAAAAAAACTTTGTAAAAAAATTCCTGATCAAAATATGTTAAAAAGTACCAACACTTTGGATGCATCGCTCTTAAAATTCCCTTTTTCCGCAAAATATTGTACCGCACAAAAAGTATAAATGTTGTAATTATACTCTATATATTGTAAAATATTGTACCGTATATAAAAAATATTTTTAATGTAACATTTATTTAATTAAAGTGATTCAGTTATTTTTCGGTAATTATTATTGGATATTGGAGTTTTTGTTCCATAAAATGCTCCGGTAACTATGGATTTTACGATAAAAAGTACGCCGAATGCCGGTACTTTTTGAAAGGCAATTTTTGCTATTGTTTTGAAATCTCGGCAAATAATTCGTAAATACGCTAATAATTTTTTATTCTACTTTTTATGCCAGAGGGGATACTATAATAATAGCAATAGTTATCTTCCATATTTACCTGACCTATGTTCAACGCATAAATTATCAACATAAAATCTAACCAACATTTTTGGTTACAATAAACTTTCTTTATTAGCGCAAAATACTCATAGAAATTCTTTATAACAAGCTGTAACTATCAAAGGTTTGGAAAAAATAAGTGGGTAAAATATTACTTTTAATTCTGCCCCTTTAAATAAAGCTCATGTTATAAAAATTAGTAATTACTTTGGTAATTATCTAAATATATTTTCTCTAATAAAATTATCTCACATCCACCATCACATTACCAAAGTCTAGTTTCTTTATGAACGCAGTATTCGGAGAAATTCCTCATTACTTGCTGCAACTATCATTGGTTTTGAGAAATAGCTAATTTCAGATAAAGAGTGAGAAAACAAACTTTGTAACTGTCGCTAGAAATTACACAAAAATTCCTCTTCTGCTTTGGTGCATCGTTTGCTAAAATAGCGATGTCAAGCAGCATTTAATTGCAAGTTTTGGAAAAATTTGTGAGAAGATCAGAGCATGTCAAAATATGTAAAGGAAATTTTATTAGTGTTCACACAAACTAGTGAACTCAGTGCAAAAAGATTAATGTACAGTGAAATTTGTGCAACGAAAATCCAGAAATATCATCATAAATATTACTGAATTGTTATCCGTGAATATAATACTGGTATTGAGGAAAACAATACTAGCATTGATGAATATACTACTGCCATTAATGAATATAATTCTGAAACATGTCAACTGGTCTTTTAATCTTATTTCATTTGTATGTAAAGTAAATCAGTAACGAATTAAAATGCTTCATAAAATTAAATCAGAATCCACTGCCAGATATTATTTTAAAAATACTTTAAAAACATTTTAAAAGAAAACAAATTGTATATATATATATATATATATATATATATATATATATATATATATATATATATATATATATATATATATATATATATATATATATATATATATATATATATATATATATATATATATATATATATATATATATAAATATATATATATATATAGGCTAAAAAATTGAGAAAAAATGGAGAAAGAAAAAATATTAAAAATCCGGAAAACAAAATAAAGAAAGGATATAATCTCTTCATCAGCTCACACGATTATATCCGCAGAAAGGAGTGCTTTCTAATATTGTATCAATATAGCCAAAGCAAAATATATCAGTACAATAGTGTATACAAATTTGACGAGCCTCAGTATTGCAGTAAGAACGTGCCATAAGATATCACTTTATTTATGCTTCTGTTTTCATAGTTTGTAATCTGGCATTCTTATTACGTAAATATTTTAAATCATTCTTGAAAGATGCCGGTACGAGTAAGTTCATTTAAATTCGCTCCTCACTATGCAGATTTCTTCTCGTGTACTGTTCTATAATCTCTTTACATTTTATTTTATGTTTTTTGCTTGATATATTTGTTTATTTTTTACTTAATGTGTTCTTATTTCGTTTCAATTTTTTTTAGTGCTCCATACACTATTGTATTGATATATTTTGCTTTGGCTATATTGATACAATATTAGAAAGCACTCCTTTTTGCTGATATAATCGTGTGAGCTGATATAATGTGATATAAGAGATTATATCCTTTCTTTATTTTGTTTTCCGGATTTTTAATATTTTTTTCCTCCATTTTTTCTCAATTTTTTAGCCTATTTTATGAGTTCTATATACTTGCAGCTTATGCGCAGTTAATATTACTTATTTATTCTCTTCTTTTTTCTCTTTGTTTTTTTGTGCTATATATATATATATATATATATATATATATATATATATATATATATATATATATATATATATATATATATATATATATATAAGTATATTATTTTTACCATACAATACAGCTTAAAGAACGTAAATTTTCTATTTTATTTCAGTTATATTTCTCAACCTTAGAGATGTTTGCTAACTGTTAGATGAATCAATAGATTTCTAACACATTTTTTTTTACTTTGTTTTACTTTGTTTACTTTGTTTAGGTAAGTTTGTTTTCTGCTTTTCTTCTTTTATTTTAAACTCTAACAATTACATTGTTTTCACACATAGTCGCATTATAAAGATTCTTTTTTATATTAAGATAACTCTTCTTTATTTCGAAATTTCTCTCGTAAAATATGATATCGTAATGTGGATTATTTTTTAATTTATATATACAAATGATATATGATAAATTAGAATGTAACGTTGGTTTAACTTAAAATTCATTTGATATATTTTGAAGTGAGAACAAGTAGCTCAAAAAGTTTTCTCACAAGATTACCGCCACTTTCTTGGCGAAATCTCTCGAGCAAGAATATTTGAATGGTTACAATTTAAGTCCGTGTTCCTCAAAGAAAAATAAGCCTTTGAGATTTTCTAAAAAGATTCAATATTCCTTTCACGTAAGAAGCAACTTGAATGCGCTTGGATATTTTCGAAGATGTGCAGAAACTGAAGAAATACTTTCGAGTATGTTTCATTAAAACTTAAGATTTTTTTAAACAGGATACAAAGAACATAACGGTATCGAAAGAAGTTAATATTTTCTTAATCATTGTTAACTATTATATAAATGGCTTTTTTACGTAATATCCTTATATTATATATCTTATTAGTATATATCTTTCTTTACTTTATTTTCACAACTTACTTTTCACAACTCTTAAATTTAAAAAATATTTCAATTAATGATATAGTAATACATAGTAAATAAATAATAATTATAATTATAAAAATAGGAATAATAATTAGAAAAAAACAGTCATGATAATATAATATAAATTGATTATAATTAATAATATCATAATTGATAATAATAAATCATAATTAATGTATAATAGCGATATGAGCTCTATTAGAAATTTAGAATGGCTCATTATTATTTAAGACCAGTCTTATATATGATAACTCACAATCATTTGGAAACATTTTTTTTTACTTTGAACACACATGCTTAGTGTCTCTGTAATTGCACAATGATTATTTTAGTTCCACCAATGATTATGCATTTATTCAAATAATGGATTGCTTACCATTTTGTAAATTACTACTGTTGCATATTTCATTCTGTACACTGTACATTTCGGAAATCAAAATATTATAACAAGAAAAAGAATTAGAATAGGAATAAATTCATAATTAAAGATATTACATAATTAAAGATATTACAACTTTTCAGATTAGCTTTATGCTGGACAGGCCACCAATAATTTTTCTTTACTTTGAACGCACTCTCTCGCTACAATTTATAATACCATAGATGTTAACATCTCATTAACTGTTCAATATTTATTGATGTTTCATAGTGTATAAGATAAGTAAAAGATAACAGAATTATGATCTTCTTATCTTATTTTCTCAGTATTATCATAGAGAACACCTTTAAGTTATCAAATATAAACTAATTTTGTACTTTTTCACACTTAATAAAATCTTAATTAGCAATAAGAGTTCTGAAATTATAAGAAACTTGGAATCCCCAATCTTTACTGAATACAATTAATTTCATACAAAACAAAATCAATAGCCACATTTTTTCTTTAACATGGAACAAACACTCCCCATGTGGTTGTAACTGAATGCTATGATTCGTGCGTACGTAAATGCCACATTCATTAGACTAGAAAAAAAGTACGATAACTTAACATTGAGGTGACTATTTGTTGAGATTACGTGATAAAGGCGAGTTTAAACCATTTAGTTTAAACTGACAAAGTTTTGTTTCTTGCAAGAGATGTTTGAATTAAAAATATAATGTGATGCAGATTACTGCAAAATTAGTTTAGTGGGATTATTGCTTTTAATAAATAAAGAGGTGCAATAGACATGAAATATAAAAAATGTAATAGATAATCGCTAAAAAGAGTAATAAGTAAAAAGAGCAGTAGAAAAATATTGCGGTAGCTAGCAAAAATTTTAAATTTTCGAAATACAATATTTCTTTGCCACCATCTGCATAATTAAACAATTACATTATTAAAAAACAATTTAAACTTATTATTTCTATTTAAGACAGTAAATTGTTTGTATGTATAAATTTATATATATATATATATATATATATATATATATATATATATATATATATATATATATATATATATATATAATATTAATAATAATAATAATAATGTTTAATCTCTTCTTACCAAATGTATCGTGTGTAAAATGTATCATACGAAAAAAACTTATCTCAGGAGATTGTTTTTTTTTTTTTTTTAAGAAGTATAATGTGACAAATTCAACCTGGAAAGTTCTTCTGATTGTTTCTTTTATTCACCTTTTAAGTTCCATATTTTAAATCTTTGGGGAACAAAAAGTTAGCAACTCTCTACTATAACTTTTTTTTTTTGTTGCAATATTTTAAGTATTTCTTTAAATTTATTGGGATACATATTTTCTTCACTCTTGGTTGCTTTCATAATTTAAAAATGAAAAAAAAAAAAAAAAAAAAAAAAAAAAAAACGATTTACTAATGAACTTGTATTCTTGTTTTTCTTTTTAAAGAAGTAGTTCATATTGATTACTAGAAATATTTTTTATTAAAAAAATAAAATATTGAAGATAAATTAAAATTGGTAAAACAGGGGGAGTTTTGTTCAACAAAACTGTACAATTTCCATAAATGCACTTTTATTTAATTTATTAATATTATCAGACAAATTATTGAATCAGTTTCCAGCTTATTTTATCTAGCTAGCTTTTAAATTTTACTGTAATTTAACTTATAACAACTTATCAATAAATGCAAAATAATATCATATGCTGAACGCAGTTAGCACTAAATACAAGAGTAAATAAAATAATATATATTCAAATATTTTTATGATTCATTATTAATCCGTTTAACTTTTGACTGAAATGTAATTAACAATATATTAACGTTACTTTTATTTTAACGCCATTTAAATATTTATACTTAGTTTACTGGCCCTCAACATAGCTATTAATCTTTCGAAATGAGCCAAATCACACATCTCACCTATAAAAACGTTAAATTAATCATTAAAGTTAAAATATCTATTTACATATTTCTTCATTATGAGCTAGTCAAACCAGTTTCTAACACGATAACATTCCTAACGGTAGTTAAAAAAAGTTAGTTTTGAACTCTGTTCTGAACAACTGCCAATCTTTTTTTATTTAAAATTTATCTTTATGAGTTCATTGCGGATTATATATTTTATTATATCTAACACTTATTCCAATATAATATAAGAGTGTCTTGTCAATGGCTCGTTAGAAAATATACATTTATACAGTTTAAATTGGATCTAATAACGCTATGAATAATCGTCCGCTAACAAATTTCTTACAAGCGTTGTATCTGTAGGGCTTGAACATTTATTATGTGTCAAAAATTAATTTAATTTCTTACCTTTAAGTTGAGACAAGTAATAGTCTCAAAACTTCTGGCTTCACTGAACTCAATTTGGTTTGAATAAGGTCCCACTATTTCGCCTTTGCAGGGAGCGATACAAAAAACACATTTAGGTATAAAAACAGTTTGTTAAAATGTATGCAACTGAAATACCTTCGTTATAAGTTTAAATTTATAAATAAAGTTTTATTCACATTTATAAAGTAAACATATGAAAAAAATAAACTTATGATTGTTTGTGCTATGAATTCTCCCTGCTCATAACAATGTTTATTAGATTTGGAAAGCACTAATAAAGTTTAGAACACAAGCGAATTACGAAAGATAAAATAAGTAGATGTAAGACTTTTCAAGGAAGAACTTATTCAAATAATGTCGAAGAAAATTATTCTTGTTGTTGCTTCTAATGATATTGGGCAAAGCAAGTTGGCCAGCTATTGGCCTTTTTCGAATTAATTGGGGAAGGTGGTCCTTCCGTTTGACAAGAAAGCATTGTAAGAGTCAAAGTACAATAGATGGCAACACTACTCCGTTGTGAGGTCACTTCTTCAATTTAAACTTAGATCTGAAGGGGAAGAAAATTTCTCCAGATTCCTGTACCAATGGTATTGCTCAACAACCTACCACAGAACTTTCGATTTCACAGATTTTGCTAGCACGTATATCGCATATATTTGGTGGGTTTCAGCACAGTTAGGGATTCAGAGTCCGATTCTTTAAACACTGAGCTACCACAGCCCGAAATTCTTGTTCTTCATCTAATACGTAGATGATACTGATACGTAAGAACTGTCTGTTTCTGGTATAGAAGCATATTTTTACGGCGATCATTACAACTTGTCATTCCCCAGAAAATAAGCTGGAGTGGAAAAGACATCAGATATTCAAGATTAAAAAACAATAAACGTATAGCACAAGTTCTTCAAATCCGAGCCTTCTTCCTATTAAAGGAGATTTTACGTTTCATTTTTAGGTGTAGATAGAATAGAAACAGTATATGAATAGGAGAGGAATAGGGTAAAGATAGGAATGCGTCGTATACACTAAAGTTATTTTTCATAGCCCAGTACCCGGTATTCCCCACACTGTTATATTCTCATATGAATTGTCATTGACTGTTTTAGACGTGTCCAAGATTCTTTACTCTTGTATTTTTAATTGAAATTGTTTAAAACTTTGAGCCACACTCAAAAAGAAATAATTAATAAGTATCCAAATCCAAAAAAAAAAAAAGAAAAATTATGAATTACGAAAATAAAAAAAAACAGAATGTGAGTCAAACTTGAGGTATAGAAATACTTTTGAATATTTTATTCGAAAAGTGTTCAATTTTGAACAAAATTGTTGTTTTGAAAAATTGTCAAATTTGAACACTTTATTGTCAAATTTGAATTATTGAAATTGTTAAAGTTTCCAAATTCAGCAATAAATTCTGTCTGCTGTCTCTGTAACTGAAAAACTGCAGACATATATCCTCTACTTTTCCCCATCCTCAAAAGGTATGGAACAATTCACTCCTCTCGGAAGGATGAATAAAATTGAAAATCTAGTATTGCTCACGTGTTGTTTTGTAATCTTGAATCGAGGATTGCGTTACTCTGAAATGAAAATACATTTTGTTACCCTATATTACAGTAAGAATGTCTAAACGCTGATTGATTCATTATAATATATGCATTGTGGTTGACTTTTTCCTGACGTTTCCTATTATCACACACAGTGAAAAGAAAATTTAAAATTAGCGCATTTATAGACAATTCTAGTTACCGTATGTTATAGGTATTTTTAGTAAAAACAAAAAATAAAAAAAATTCTTTTATTATTACACATTTAGTAAATGAATTTGAACCTGAAAAATGAATTGAACCAAATAAATGGTTTTAAGCCATGTTCTAACGCCTCACAATATAACTACCAAATTTTACCACACTTACCAGAATTTATCTTATATTATAAAAACCATATTTTCTTGCTAATTTCAGCGAAATCATTACCAAAGCACTATGGAAATCATTTCCAAACTTTTTAGTTTTCCAATAGAGCTAGAAACACGGAAAATTTTACCATATTCTGGTAGTTTTGACTATAATTTTCTTTTATCAGTGGGAATTTACAAATTTTTTAGACGAAAACTTAATCCATGTTACCTAATGTATTTTTTATCCTATTTTTATATGTTATTTAGTAATAAATTTCGCTCTGAACTGTTTAACTAAAGTCTGCCATCTCTATGTTTACAAATGGCATTACAACAATGCTTAAAAAGAAAAGAAAAAAAATGGAAAAAAAGACACTCAATTTAAACACATAGGATCACAACAGAGACGAGTTATATCACTTAAAGCATTAATAATTTAATGAAATACGTTATAAATAATAAAGTTTTAAAAAAGACGCGTCTTTTAAATGTTTTTAATGTTTAAAAAACATTGTTAAACTTTAAAATGAATACTGTTGAAAATAGTTTCGATTTTCTCTAAGAGAATACTTTTACTTTAATTAACTACAAAAATAAAATAATAACTATTTAAATTAATTTATTAGTTCATAGTATTCTTAAAGTTTCAATATTAAATATATCAGAATTGCATTGTATTGTTTTAGAATTTCCAATTCATAATATTTAACATTCTCGTAAAGTATTTTTGAAAGTACACAAATCCTTGCATTGGAAAACAAAGATTTTAAAATTATTTCAAACGAAAATTTCTTATTTTGTTCACAGGAAAAGCTTTGAAAAAAAAATTTCAATAAATGTCCTCCTGTAAGTTCAGCAAGTACTTTTTAAATAAAAATTTTACTTTTTACTTTGATAAAAAGAAAAGAATTTAATTAAATTCTAGTAAAGTTGTTATATATACATTATTTAAATATTTAATCAAACATGTTCAGGATTTATTTTAGTTTTAACTTTGTATTTTATTCCACTCTTCTGTTTTGTTTGTTAAATCATTTATTCACCTAATTTTTTTAAACATAAACTTTTTCAAAACGAATGTATGTAAAACATTTTTTTTCTAGTTAAGTATTACATCGAGAACAAAAATTTTTCAATTGCTTCTTTTGTATTATATATTATTTTACAAGCTTTTATTCATAGGCAAACATATGAGAAAAATTAAAAAGATATCTGCCGGTGCTTTTTTTTTATATATAATTGACAAAGCTATACAATGCTTCAAAATTGTTGAAACATCTGGTTGCTAAAATGTATGCCTGCATTAAAATTTCTATTTTCATTTAAAAAGAAAAAAATAACGCAAAGAATTATTTTTTGCAGATACAGAATAATTACGCTTTGAAAATTATATTATTACAATTAAATTAAATTCTTAAAAAACACTAATTTACAACAACAAGTTTGGGTAATATTCAAACAAAAATGTATGTAGTTGCCAGTGTGATGTAACTTATTTTGCAGGACTTAGTCATTACTAATATTTTGAGCTCATTAAAGATTTTTCAGGCATAAATTAAAGTGAATGTGAGAAATCTGACATTCACGTGAGATTGTTGACACTCAAGGATTTTAGTATTGCGCAATAACTGTTATTACTTAATGCAAAAAAAAATGCTGAAGGGCTATTATTTATGTTTTTGCTAACGAAAAGAGTGCTAGGTTACCTGCAATGTCAACCGTCATCTGTATAAAGATATCGCCAGGTAGAATCGAGTCAACATATCTTATATACTATTATTAATTGAAAATGAATAATTAAAGGGGTAGCTACGCTACAATACTCCCCCACCAGAAATTTATCTGTGATGGAATTCGGTGAATTGATACCACAAGTTGATTCATCGCTGTTTTGTGAGAGACTGGGATAGCTGTATTAAGATCACGGTTGTAGACGTGGTCACTCTCGGTTGCAATTAGCAGTTGAGCGTGTACAGCCCCCATTGTGTGTGATCGAGACAGTGTAACAACATATCGATTAGGACAATGTTGCTATCAAAAATAGCAATTTACCTGTTCATTATATTTCATCCATCAAAGTAGGCGTGTTCAAATCTAAGAGGGCGTTTCTGTTGAAATAGGCGTGTTCGGATCACGTCTAAGTCACCAATGTGGAGCTAGGCTACCGAAAATTTCAACCGTCATTTTTTTAAATATTTTTAGTGCCAGTATAATATACTGGTATAGTAAGCGTATTATAGTAGCGTATTATAGTAGCGTATTATGTATTTTTAGTGCCTTGTGTATAATATACTGGTATAGTAAGCGTGTCGGGGTCGCCTAATCTCCAAATATGAGTGGGGTGAAACATTGTACAAGATACAATGTCACTCTGGAGGCTACAGGATCAGTTTTGTGGTTCCGGTCAGTGGTACCACGGGTAGGCCATAAAAAAAAATCAGTTTTGTTTTTCCGGAGATCACGTTTCTTAGCAAAGATTCATTTTTTTCTCTTGATCAAACCACTCAGAATTTCTCAGATCAAATCACTAATTCTCTACCCAATCTGAGTGCCGTCAATCTCATAATCATCCATAATTATAAATTATTTTTCATAATTTATATACGCCAGCCATCCATCAACTGTTGAATTAACTTACTGTAGATACCATTACGATATTGCTCAATTGTAAATTTACTCTGATTAACTGATAAAAACAAACTTGTAATCATGGATTTCTTAACCTCTATATACTGATTAATTTATTATGTTATCAAAACTCTGTAATTTCGATATTACTTATGTTACTTTTGTAACTTTTGAAATAACACTGTCTTGCAAAAGAGGATCCTCTCTAATGCAATTTTGTAATCTATTGTATTCCGTGTTTGTAATCTATAGTAATCCATTGTGTAGTCATCATTGTATAACTATTGTCGAACCCTAACTTCTGTTTATCCTACTATATTTTGTAGCTTTGACAATAGTGATTATTCCTAAGAGGATCCCCTCTCATCGACCGGTACTCACGATTTCAAAGCTAATATTTTCAATCTTTTTAATTTTGTAACTTACTGTTTTCATTCTATATTACTTCAACAGTTATCCAAGTGAGACTATTCCGCCCTTAAATTAAATTTGTAACCTCCATTTTTGATTTTAACAGTAATTGATTTTCATTTGTTATTGTTATTTTCCATGTCCTAACCTTTTTTCTTTAGCAAGCTCAAACAGACGAGCTTTGTGGGTCTGTAGGGTTGTAGGATTGGGCACTAGGTGCGCGGGACCGTACACGTGTCTTCTGGGTGACGGCTGCGTGGTTTCCGTGTCCAAGGGGCCTGGGATTTCTGAACCTCCAAATTGCTGGAGTTGATGTTTTACGCAGTAGCCGCAAACCACTTCGCTGGTCGGCTGGCCACCTGTGGTGACCAAACGAACTATCGCATCCGTCATCTATCTAAAGGCATCTTCAAATAGAATCGAGTTAACATCTAGTCCTAGTGTTTTGATTTTATTGGGCACCTGGGCCGCGAAGCGGCCCCTATCCCATTCATCTGGAATTTTAACACAGTTTTGGTTGAGCATTGAGGTAAGCAGGCAGTGGAGTTGCTTTTATGAATGTTTCACTTTGCTTGAATAACTAAAAAGGAATCAAAAATAAAATAAGCAGCTTGCTCTAAACTGTGTTTGTTTGATTTTGGAGTTGTTCAGAACTATATCAGCATGAGGAAAAGTTATTTTCAGAAAGGTTGATGAAATTATTTGTTTTGATAGTTATGATATGAGGCGTCGGAGGTGAAATGTGCAGCTATTGGTCTGTAGTTTTTATCTTTTATATAATTTTCAAATTTAAAGACTTCATTAAAATTTGCTGTTTTACATTCTATGGCTTTATCGAAAAAATCTGCGTTTAGCTTGTATATATGTTGTGATAGAGTTGGTATTTTGAGGTCTGCATGTATATTGGTATTTCGTATGAACCATCTTGCACTGGCTATTTTTCTAAGGATCTTGTTTTGGCATTGGTTTAATTTCTTCAGTAGATGTTGAGGTATCGTTGTCCAGGGCGAGTTAACATGACTTAAGTTTTAATTAATAGTAAATTGGAATTAAATAATTGTAGTGGTAGCAACGGTAAAAAGTAATAAAACAGATTAAAATATAAAAGTTCAACATAAACCTTTGATTTTGAAGTGATTTAGAGTAAAAAACCACAATAACATCAATTAGTGGAAATTATTTAATATTATTTACAGTAATGATCTTACAATCAATTTAATAAATATTAACTGAACATTAAATTAATGAATTATACAATTAATTATACAATTAATTATATAATGAAATAGAAAACACAAAACCAATATTGTCGTTCGACCCAATGATGAAACGAATTTATGTGAAATTGATTAAGAAAGATATTATTTAAAATAAGCACTTAAAATATTATAATTGAATAGTTATAATCCTGTTTTAAGTTAAGAAATAGTAAGCTTCTTCCTTTAAATGTTAAAACTCGTACACTTATAAACATAAAAGTAAAGCATTAGAAAATCGCTTGGATAGATTTGAAGAAATTATAAATAAAAAATTACAACTAAAAGAAAAAGATGTACATCGCATAATATAATGTAAATATAAATAGTTACTAAGTTTATGAGTAAATATGACATATTTACTTAATGTAAGAATCAGGAGTTTGAATTTGCAGTATAAACACGTGCAATTTTTACGAGAAAAAAAAACAAAAATCTTCAAAATTTATGAGAAAAAGTATAAAACGAAATAAAGGAAAGTCATGCATTGTTGTTAAAATTTTAACTAGGTGTTTCTAAAATCCTAAAAAAAATTAAACACTTAAAACATTGATGACAATAGTAAAAAAAAAATATATTAAAAATAAAAATAAAATATTACAAAAAGAAAGGCAATATTTAAAAAATAAAAATTTTGGAAAATGAAATTAATATATGTTTTTTTTTTTTTTTTAATTTATAAAGTTTTAAAATTTCGAAAATGCCTCTTCATTGGTATTTCTGAAATTAAAATGCTCGATTGTAAATATAATGAATGCATCTATCGAACTTTTAAGCAAAGTGCCAAAATGAATTTATTCGAAATTTTATATTCCTTAAAAATACATTTTGAGTTCAATCGGCTCTTCACTTAGTTCTGGGAAAGTGCAGTACTTATTTATAATTTGCACTTACTTGCTCGAAAATTTAAATTATTTTTGAAATAAGCATTTTTGACACTTTTGAGATGAGATGCTTGCCATTTTAACCAAGCATTTTAGGAAGGCAATTTTCAAAGGATATTTATTTCTTTTATTTGAGGCATAACAATTAATATGTTTTTTACCTTTCTTTAAAATGTGTAAACGGAAATTCATTTTATAAATACCTCTAAAATTTAAAACAAAATTTAGTTCTATTTAAAAGGTTTATACATATGTTAATAATAATAATATTTATAATAGCGTTATAATAATAATATTTATAAACAAAAAAAAACTATAGCAAAGATTTTAATTTCTAATCTTTAAAAATATAGTATGCCTTTTTATTTTAACTTGTCTTAGAAACTAAAAAATCTTTCTGTATCATGATAACAACAATAAAAAATAAAAAAAATCTTTGAAGAAGGAATGAATGGTCTTTCTATAGAATATACAAATTATAAATTGAAATTATTTCCAAATGCGTTAAAATTTTTTAAGTTCCTAAAGAGGCAAACAAATAACAAACATGGATTTAATTTAAGCATAAGTAATATTAACTCTGCTCTTAATGTTAACAGCAAGGCAAACATTAAAACAAATTATTATATAATAATTTAAGAGAGAAATTGAAACAAACTATTAAATTTTTTAGATTGGGACTTTAAAAGTAGAAGTTTTATTATTTAATGTATGAGAGCTGAACTGCATTAAAAGTATAATCCAAGAACTCTTACCTTATAAGTAATTTTGAGTTCAAAGGCAGTTACAAAGCAATTTAAATATAAATCATTTTTTGTGGGCAAAATTCTATTTAAATGCTAATAAGTATTATTTCTTAAAAGGCGAGAAAATATAACGATGGCTAGGAGACCGAATTCATGGTCTTGACAGTCTGCTCGTGGATGTATCATTGCCACATAGTTTTACTAATAGAAAATTAAAAAGAAATTGATTTCTAGACTAGTTTTTATAATAATTTTTTTTTATTTTATGCTTTTCATTACATACATTTAGAACTTTCATTCTAAAAGTTTAGTAAAATAACCGGAAATATTGTGTCCATCCATTTAACCATAAAGTTTACAGTAAAGAAAAAGTTTTATCTTTATAATTTTTTAACCATTTACAACTAGCATGGTTTTGAAAAATTATAAAAAAATGTTACTTGGCATTGGAGATAGTTAAGCAGTTTCATGGTGTCGCCATCTATGCGCGAATGAGTGTATCGTATTCTACAAGCCTGGGGTCACAAATTGCGGAGTGCAGGCCACTGGAAACTCTTCAAGTGTTGAAGAAAATAAAAGAAAATAGTGTGTCGTCAGCGCTGAGACTCGAACTCCCGTTCAGTCGGTCATGAAATCGACAGATTCGCCTTTTGGGCTATAATATGTACCCATTTGAATAAAACTAAGTGGCTTTTCATTACATGGATCTAGTTGGTGCAATAAAATTCTGGTTATTTCACCGCATTAAGTGGAAGCAAGTAATAAACAGTTTTTCTCACTGTTAAAAGTTTGAATACCATCTATCTTAATTATAATTATTTGACAATTTTCGTTAAATATGATAAACTAACATTTAAATAAATTGCTATTTCTAACTATTCTTAATATGAGATACTCATGGTGGCAATGGTTACGTCTAATATGAACCAACGAATAGTGTCTCATATTAGCCTCATTCTCTAGATTTTTAGCGAGAAACTTGTGATGAAAAAGAATAGAGATAATAATAGCCGATGAATAAGTTAACCTATCCCATTATGCCATACCATATATGATAATAAATAACAATGATATGATGCATTTGATAATAATGGAGTATAGGACTAATATGAGTAAGCGAATAGTGTCTAATACTAGCTCAATTCATTGGAATTTTTATGTGAAACTAATGACGTGAGTAGCTAATTTGTTCCGAAAATGAGCCTCAAATTTGATTAAAATAGCGATAATTTGAGCCTTTCATAGTTAATTTGAAAAACTTTTGAAATTGAAAGCTAAACTAAACTCAGTGGCTCTACAGCTCATGGAGGGCCAAGACCTACTGTGCCATCCTCTGATTTTTTAACACTAGACTGTATGGTGAAGGAGCATATGTTCCGAACTTTAATTATTGGCAATTTTTTCATTGAAAATTAACAGTTTTATACAAAAAGAAGTTTTTTAAATATATATTACGCGATCATGATTAGTAACGTGACTCTAATTTTTTCCATACTGTAAGCCACTATTTCACAAATTTCAGACTTTGAACGGCCAATCCAATTAGTGGAAGTGCAGATATTTTCTTTTTTAGATGCTTACTCTTAAATCTAGAAAACAAGAGTATATCTGCTTAACTAGATCACATTCGTCTTTGAGAAGACAAAATAAGTAAAAATGTAAAAACCACAAAAATCTCTCATGGATAGCCCGATGTTTCCACCAAAGTATCGCTTGCAGCAGTAATGTAATCTCTGCAGTCAAAATAAAGTAAACAAAATAAAATGCAATCATCTTCCTCTGTGACTCGTTCATATGCAGACTTAATCTGATTTCGTGGAGTCCAAGCGATTTTATGAGAAAGCTGTCGTTAGTTATGCCAAATATATAACATATACGTTTTACATTTCGGATTTAACACTTAATATCTTAAATGTGCTCCAACAGCTTAAAGATTGCCGATGAGTTCCTTGTTATTTTCAAAACAAAAATAATATTCAGAAGAAACAATTTTTTTTTTTTTTTTTTTTTTTGGAAATACTGATATTATGTAAATCGCTGTTCTTTTATACTTTATCTTTTCTTGCCGTATGTACTAATATAGATACTTACTATATAGATACCATGATACTTACAATAGGTTGAAAAAAATTGAACTCATTAACATTGTATCTGAAGTATTGCTAACCAGAAACAATAAAATCATGTGTTAAAGCGAGTTAAATGCTATTTTTCTCTTTCTATTTTATAATTACTGATTCGTAAATATCTCTACATTTCTCCATAGCTTATAAAAGCTGCTAGCTTCAGTTTTTTATTATCTGCAGAGTAACTTCGAACTGCTTACGCCTTAAGCATTCGAGGCCGAGTGAGTAATTTTCTAGGATAGTTTGTTGACTATTTGTTACCAAGTCACTTACCTGATTCTTCCACTGAGTATCTTCGGAATTCATAAATTTCAGAACGTAAATTAATGCTATATATATCTAACTAAGACTAAAATAATATACCCCGAGAAATGTAAAAAATTTTTTGAAAAAAATTCACTTTTCTGTTCATCATGCATGAAATTGAATGGATAAAAATGAAACGCGGCTTAATTTTTCCTAGTTAAATTTATAGTCTCATTCTTTGGATACATACTTTTTTGTTAATAAACAAAAAAATAAAACAAAAAAATATATTACTTATTATTTTTTCCTATTTTAAAAGAGATATAAAAATCAACCATAAAAAGTATTATAGATTTTGTTACAGATTAGCCCTGATTGATCCCATAAATCAAAACTTTAAAATCAAAGTAAAGTATGGAAAACAAAAAGTATTTAAAGCGAATAAAACGTTTGTGTTAAGTTATTCTGCTATTTTTTAACATAAGTAAAGATTAAGATCAAAATTTATTTGAATAATTTTCGAGTCTTTACGATAATCTGCAACTTTTGAACATTTAGAAAATACTATTTCCATAAAATAATTGGGCATAAAAACAAATTAAAGTGAGGTTTGGTTTTAAACTTATAATTTAATTTAATTAGTTTTAAATTTAGCTATACAATTTATGAGCAAATTGTTAAAAGATTGTATTTTCCTTAAAAAAAGTTTTTTTTTTTGTTTGATTTTTATTTTTGTTTGATTTTTATATTTGCATGCATCAAACTGAAAATTATGGATAGATCATATAGCATTATATAAACAGTTTATTTATCGGTTATTGTAAAGTTTATAAAACATTTACCATGATATTGTAAGTCCAATGCGATAGTAAAAATTAATTAGAACAACTTCCGAAGAAAATGTCAAATACAATTGCATAGTAAAAGATTAGAATGCGCATTTAAAACTTCGTTTCGTTACATTTCAGCAAAATTACTTTCTCTGATAAAACTTCTAAAGTTTTAAAATTTATTGGGAAACAAATCACTTTTCATTTTAGAATAACACGTTAATCACCTCCTAACGTATTCAAATATTTTCAAACTCTCCGGTTGATTATGATTGTGGCTAATAAAGACTCAATACCAGCTGAATATACCCGCACTAAAATATTTCAAAGATTTTCATTTGCTTAAATTCCTTTTACATTCCGAATTTCATTGATTTAAAATGAAAATTCTGCAGATGTTTAGAATTCTAGCTCATTAGATGTGAGAGAAATCAATAAGTGAATTGTTTATAAAATGTAAACTAATTTCATATGTCAATGAAGAATTTAAGAAATTAAAAATTAAGCATTATTTTTGTTAAAAAAAGAAGTATCTAATATTCATTATAAAAATAATAATATTACTTTCAAATTGCACCTAGTTTAAATATTTTGATCTATATAGGAAACAGAGCTACGAAATGGAATTGTTTAAGATACTTTATAAAATATAATTATTCCAATAGATTTCCGGGAAAAAAATCACGACGCAATAACATTGCAAGTTGCAATTTATTTTTTTAAGAACAAATTTTATTTGCAATAAATTAAGTTGGAATTTTTTTTTTCTTCTGAAACCTACCTCCATTCTTGTATTTTGCCAAAATGAACCAAATTGTTATATTAGTTCTTTTCTAAATGATAAAATTTTATTTTATTTTATCATGGTCGTTATAAAATAAAATATTATTTTATCCAGCTGACCTGTTTTTTTGACTGCCGGTCAGGTGGCCGAGCGGTCAGCGTGCCTGGCTGTGAAGCCAATGGCTGCGAGTTCAAATCCCACTCAGGGCACGGATTTTTCCCTCTCTGCGTGTAGTTCTCTGTTGTGTGAGTGTAGCCCATCCTATGAACGGGTATCTGTGGAAGTGTGACGTGGGTAATGTTGCTCGCCTTAGTGAATTGGGTTCACAAGTGCCCACTGGGTAACGTTAAAAGAAGCAATACTTCCGGTATCTTCCGAGGTGAAGAACGAAAGCTCAGGGACCTGCCGTTAAAAAAAAATGTTTTTGGACTTACGACTATCATAGATTAACTCGAGTAGTGTAATTTTGAACCAAATCCAAAAATAACAAGAGAACGCATGGATAACACGTGACAAAACTAGCCATCGAAGATTACTTTTTGATGGAACTAAACAGCATTTGCATTAAATAGTGGTGAAAAGTTTGTAAATTCCCCACGGTTAGCCAAACGGCAAGGAGATTCAAACCCATGACTGAAAAGCAGTTAGGATATTTTTCGTCAGTACAGTCGCTGGTGCGGGCCTATAGCAGAATAATTATGTTTTTTTTTTCCGTCATTTTTCCAGTACCAAAGAAAAAGGGGGAAAGTTGTTTTGCTTATTTTAAATATAGCAAGCTTCTACAAAAATAGCAAAAGCTGTTATGACTGATGTAATTTGATATTCAGGACGTATGACGTAAAATAAATTAATCTTTTGCAAATGTTAAATTTATGACTAATGACGGTTATTTATTATCGAATTATATAAACATAACTGACTTGAGAAAAAAATAAAATAAAACCGAAATAAATAAGACATTTTTATCTATTTTATTTTAAAAATTCGTAAATGTTACAATAAATGAAACAAAAAAAAATTTATGTCATTTTGAAAGTGTAAAATAAAAAGCAACCGTTCAGCAACCAAATAAAAAGCAACCGTTAAACCAAAATAAATGTTGGTTTGGAAACTATTTTTTGAAATAATATATCCTACTGCTTTTTTTTTAATGAAAACAGCAGCTATAAAAATTACTGAGTGACGAGAAATACCCTCGAAGAAATGAGAAACACTTTTCGCTTCAGAAACTTCGAGTCACAAGTTTCGAAAGCTACTCAAAACTAGATATAAAAAAAGGTCAAAGTACTCACAGCTTGATGTTTCATTTCTTGTAAATAATGAAATTCAAAATTCTAGAAAAGAAATGAAACATTATTTTGTTCCTATTTCTTTCAGTGTTTTTTAAATTTAAAAGTTTTTACCTAGTGTGTTTTAATCAGAATTTTGCAATATATGATTTCTAGAAATGAAATGAGATGACGTTATTTTCCCACAGATGTAAACAGTGCTTTGGTATGTTTTTGTTTTCTCATTTATAAAGGTACATTTTTTGACGTGCTTAGATAATTTCATTTTCTAATGTTTAAAATAACTTGTTATTATACTATTGCTTTTAATTTCATTTCAGAATTGCGTTTTATTCTTCGAATGTTCAAAGAAAATATGTAATGAAATTTCATAACTCTTAGCGTTTTACTTTTTAATTTAATTTTTCGTAAGTCAGAAAAATAAGCAAGTAAAATCACACTGAGTAACAAAATATGATCAAAACTACCAAAATATGTTAATCTTTATTACAGTGTTTTTGACTCTATGAAAACACCAAAAAGTTTGGTCATTTACATCGAAGCAATTGGGTAAAGAATTTTGGTAAAATATAAAATAAAATAATATTTTAAAATAAGTAATACAACTTGGTAAATATGTTAAAATTTGACACTTTTATCATGATACCTTAGAGCATGCCATTAAAACCATTTATTCGGTTAATTATACTTTTTAGTTTTGTATTTTTACCAAAGGTGTGATAATAAGGATTATAATTATGTAAACAAGAAGTTACAGTGAACTGTTAATATATATACGAAAAAATTGCCAAATGAATGGTTTAAAACCGTACATTTTTGTTTTATTACCAGAATTATTTGTTATTTTCCGTACAATGCACGGTACAATTCGCTAATTTAACAGATTTCTGTTTTTCAAAAATTAATCATAAATAATTCAGAAATTAATTTTATCGATTTTCCTCGCAAAAGCTATGTTTTTTTACCAAAATAATATTTGCACGGCACATGTTTCAAAAATCCTCATACATTTTCATTTTTTACAGGTATAAACTTAATTTTGTTTTTTGTGTGAATATTAGAGTAAAATTGAGATATTGGACTGAATATGAACAAATTTTTCAACATTTCATCACAAAATCCAAATTATTTTACATAAATAATTTTATCATTGCTCCCATTATAAAAATATGGCACAAAATTTTGATTTCATGAGTAACGAAATATATGTTTCCTAATCCATGAAATTTTAAAATATGCCATTAAAAAGTAATTTTTTCCTTACCACTCCCAGTAGCGAGAGGAAATGCATTTTATCTTGATTTACCCCTGTCAGACACTGTGGTTTTTCTTGTTTTGTTCATTTTTCCATTTTTTGTTGGCAACTTTACGTTTTATAATTCGAATCATTTATTTTTTCTTCTCACGTCTTCCAAGTCTTTAAAATGGGCGCTGGTTTTTGAGCTCTTGATTACGTGTCAATTTGTATATTTTTGAAGCCAATGAAGATTTTAATCAAGTTATTTTACAAATTAGATCAGATTATTTTACAAATGTTCTTTGTATAATAGTCACAAATATGTTCTCATTTTGAAAAATCGTCAGGTGAATTGGATTAAAGTCACAACGATTGTGTACTAATGACATTTGAATCTTAATTTTTTTCAATATTATTTAAAAAATGTATATTAGTAGTACTAGCATCTAAGAAATGTTTTTTTTATTACAGTGTTTGCTCATTTTTGTTTCAGTTTTCAGTCAGTTCAAATTTTCACTAGAATGCTTGTTTAAAGCTTTTATTTGAAACTTCAACTATTCTATTTTCCCCTTTATGCAAGAAATTAAACTTTTAGTTTTTTTTTATCTAACATCAAAGTTACTTAAATCATTATTTTTTTTATAATAACATACTTTTCATCCATGTTTTTACACATAGATATTTATACAATCTATATTAGATATTACTTATAGCTTGGAATACACTTTCATTATCTCTAGAGATAACTGACACTTTCTAGAGATAACTGACATTAAATTTGACAGTTTATCAGATATATTTGAAGTTCCTATACATGAAGCCGCATAAATATTTTTATTATATATTCATGCATTAAAGTAATATTTTTTAAATATTTACTCGTAGATATTTCTCATTAATTTAATGTGATATTCTGGTTTACTTAAAATAACAAACACAATGCTTTTATAAACTTCAAATATTCCAAAAAAAATTGCAATTCATAACTTTTCATATTCCTAATAGTGAACTGTTAGAATTTCCATTCCAAAATTATGTTAAAATAATCGTCAGTAGTCCCATCCAATTAATCGTAAATGTTACGGTAAAGAATATTTTTTACCAATACGTTACGTGTAACCGTTTTCAACCAGTATGGTTATAAAACCGTGCATGCCAAACTGCACGGTTTTTCAACCTTTTTTAAGTTTCATAGTTTCAAAACCGTAAAAAAAAAATTCAATTAGTTATAGGAACTACGCTTTTCGTTACGTAATGTCCATTAGAGAGTGCAGCACACTAGAAGCTGTTGATTGAAATGGAGGAAATATTGTGGGTTGTTGTTGAGACTCGAACCCTCATTTTGTGATCATGAGACTGACATTTTAGCCCTCTCCGAGGTATAATACGCTTGTAGTTGAAAGGCTTCACAAGGTGGTCATAGTAGATACCATGAAATTCTGATTGTTTAACCTTATTAGGTGGATACAGTTAATAAATGGTTTTCTCACAGTTAACAGTTTGATTACCATGTTTATTTGACTTCTTTAACAATAATGCAGAAAATAACAATAATTAAAATAACAATTAAATAAATTGTTATTAAACCATTGTTTGAAGGGAAATTCATAAAAGTGTGTGCTCACGCTTTTTTTCTCTAGCGTTTCTAGTTGATTTTTTCCCTTTTTAACTGAAAAAAGAAATTCTCCTGATGAACATCGCCTATTTCATGTTACTTTCTACGTGTTTCTTTTTCTAAAGTTGCTTGAAAGTTTTCTATTTTTCATTAGCTTTATTTTTGTTGGAAAAGTAGTCGAATGAATCCTTAAATACTTCCAAAAAATTTTATTCTTTGGCAATGAAATAGATCTTTGAGTCAGAAAGTTTTTAAAGTAACTCTAAAACGCATTTTTTCCTATAACAAAACTTAATCTTAATTTTTTAACAAATCTTAATTACTTTCATAACACTGATTTTTTTAAGTCTGCAATCTCTCTCCCAATTACAGTTTTTTTAAACTAATTTTTGTATAAATGTACAACTTTATTAAAAAGAAGCTCGCATTAATGTTGCGCTAGAGGCATGTCCCTGTTACAAACTGTTTTTTCCATTGCTTTTGAACAGTTCTTAAAAGGGGAAGCGCCACCAGCCGCACCAGCACGATGACTTTTCTGGATATGGGTATCTATACAATTTTAATCCTAATGGTGTGCCCTAAAAGTAAAAAGTTCTTCTAAAAGTCTGTCGCAATACTTACGCGATTCCCTGTTTTATATATAACGTTTCTAAAATTTTATATTTCGACAAAAAATAGGCTAAAAATGTCCTTTAAAAAATCTGTAGCTTTAAGAGCAAAATTTATTTCAGATTTGAAATCCTCATACCCGAGTTTAAAGATCAATTATTTCTCCAGTGTAACCGTTGTAGCAGAGATGTTTCAGTCTTTAGAATTCTGTATATCAAGCTTATCTTAATTTTTTTTATTACAAATCTGTTTACTTTCATTGAAGTTTATTTTAAATATAAAAAAATTAGACAAAATGTGTATTTCTGTTAAAGATTCGCTCAATTATGTTTTAAAATAAAATGTATTTGTTACTAACATTAAATAAAGAAAGAAATTTAGGCTGTAAAAAGTTCAAACAATGTGATATTGCGCATTTTGCACCCCTAAAACGATATGGGATTTTGCTATAATTTCATTTTGTACCACTGGACAAGATTTATTAAAAATGGGACATCATTGAATAATGTGTACTTTCCCTATGCCATCCCATTTTGGTTTCCAGACGATTATTGTAAGGTATTATCATGTGTTATTAGTTTTCTCTTGTGATACAAAATAAAATTTGTGGAAAACCCCTGATCATTTTGAACATTCTTTTAAAAAGAACGAAAATTGATTACTTAGAAAATTGCTTGATACTTTTTAAATTCAGATATTCAAATAAAACGTTTATCATTAGTTGCCAAAAACAATTTCCTACAAAATTATGAAAAAGCTTTATTAAATTTTTTCTGCGCATGCACAGTACAAAAACTACTTTAAATACTCATATTTGAGCAGTTTTAAGCGAACTTTTTCAAATTTTAAAAAAAAAATATTTGATTTTAAATTTAATTTAAAATTACTCCATAACTTTGTTTTATTTTGTTGCATATTTTTTTAAGTAATAGCAAAAATAATGCAACGCAAAAAAAAAAATAGTTTTTTTTTTTTTTGTAAAAATGCCCATATCCCCATTAATATTTACTAAAGATTAACTAATGCTGTCATTAAAAATAACAATTAAAATAGCAAATTAAAAAAAAATTTGATCGCTTTATTACGATCACTGGTTGCCTATTGGTCAAATGCTTTTTTTTTCTGGTTTGACTTCGATAAACGCCACAACATTTCAAATCATTGGTTGCAAAAACAGTCTCAATTGATGTTTGTCGTCAGATTGGTTTTCAAATCCTGGCCATATACGTCACATGCGCCAAGACGTCACAAAATACTTTTCCTTCTTCAGTGTATATATATATATATATATATATATTAAAACCACCATCAAGACAATAATTATAAGTTATTAATAAAAAATATATAAAATACTTTAAATTATTATTATGTAAATACATTAAGATTGACTGCTGGTGAAAATAAAAAGAAAAAAAAGAATTCTAAAGCTTTTATCAAAACGCAGCGGTCGCCATAGAAACGCATGCAATGATGACGCATGCACATTGTTTACTATTACTCCAGAACACAGTTGAAAAGTGTGATGTCGTCCAAAAATAGAATGCTAGCCATCAGACCAAACAAGACCCATTTTGCCAATGGCTAATAATCGATACAAGTTACAAATTTATTGCAATAAATTTTTATATAATTTGTAATAAATTTGTCTATGCTATAAAAATCAAGTAGTATGCTGCTTGATTTTATAACATTGGGTGTTCAAAAATACTTGGTTTCTTTCGTAATTTATTGTCTGTCTCCCAAACCTCTGAAAGCTTTAAATTTTATTGCTAAATATGAAAAAAAGCATTAACTAATACCTCTAAGGCTTTAAAATAATCTTCTAAGTATTTTTTAAGAAATTTAGAAACATGTAAACACTCAAAGGTCTCTTCCATTATTGTAGGGTAGTGTGTGTCTATTTTTATTCACCACAAAAATGTTTAAATGAAAACCTAGAAATCTATGTTATATAAAAATATTTTAATACGAGTTCCAAAGGAATTAATTGATAAAATAACATTAGCGCAACCTTGTTTGTTACGATTGAGTTAGTTGTTCATCGGAACATGATTCAAGATTTCTACTCAATACTTCAAAAATAGACTAGCTGTTTAAGTTCAGTTATACAAGAAAGAAAAAAAAAAGAAGGAAGAATTATAGTAGTGTTAATGCATTAAAATGTAGGTCATAACTACTATAATATATATAGTAAAATTGAACGTGCTAGTAACTTTATTGGTAGACCAAAAAGCTCGATAGAGTTTTTTTATAGTACTTTGATAATTAGCTAAATGAAATTAATTATAAAATATGGCTTTACAATGTGTGATAAATTTTGGTAAATGTGGTAAAGTTTATTAATCTTATAAAAAGTACCTTAAAGCATGGCATGAAAATCATATATTAGGTTAAATGTACTTTTTAGTTTCGTGGTTTTTACTAAATGCGCTGTAGGAAGATCTGTAATTTTGAAACTAGAATTTCCGATAAAACAATTTGCCATATGAAATGAAAAATTACCAAATGAACAATGTTAATCCCGTATCGTTTAGTTTTATTAACCAGAATCTTGCTTTTTTTTTAAGACCAGAAATGCTATTACCATAAAATACGGTAATTATATCAGATTTTTTTCTCAATGTACACTAAAGGGGATTGTACATTTGCTTCATTTTAGTTCCCCAGATCAAAATCATTTTTTCATGCTATTTTACCTTTTATAAATTCCAGGGTTTTAATGGAGCGTTACAACCGAAATGCTTGTATGGATCTCATTTTCTTCTACTAATTATGATTCTGTATTTCCATTCCGTTGCGTTTTAGTGATTGTATAATTAAAACTAAGGATTATGCAGAAATTGCAGAAGTGAATCAAATACCAATGTTTATCAGGCAAATTGTATGAAGTAAAGAGATATAAGCGAAATTAAAGAAGTAAATCAAATACTAATGTTTCTCAGGAAAATAGTATAACATAAAGAGATATAAGCGAAATTGAAAAAGTAAATCAAATACCAATGTTTATCAGGAAAGTTGTATAATGTAAAGAGACATAAAAGAAACTACAGAAGTAAATCAAATGCTAATGTTTCTCAGGAAAATAATATAACATAAAGAGACATATAGTCCGTGGGCCGAACTCATTTATCGTTCAAGTTCGTTCCGATACTTTGGGGGCAATTTTTTCTTTTGACAAAAAGATTCAGAATGTTTTAGTATTTTTAATTTTATAAAGTTCTCCAAATATTATTTGGTCATAATTTAATAACAATCGATTTTATGACGCACTCTTTTTCTGTATGCTTTCGTACTCTCATCCAGTGAAATCGTTGAATTATTTTTTCCTCCGCCAAGCTAACCAATCACGCATTGTCTCCTCACAGTCGCTTACAGCAATGTTTGTAAGCAAATCGTTGGTTGCATTGATGCTAATTTTCTCGATTTCATTTTAATCCTTTGAATTTTTTTTAAAATTTAAATAAAGGTCTCTTTTTAGAGCCAACTATATATTGATAACGCTTCATTTTTCCGCTTTACTGTTAAATATTTGATTTTCATTCCGAAATTCGAATTGTGCAGGCGGTCACATTGCAATGCCTCTCTAACCTAATCAAGAATTCGTCTCCGATTTTAAGATACAAAAATATATACTTAGCTTAAAAATAAGAAGGAATTGTTTGCCCTATTTTAATTTTAATAATATTTGCTGAGTTACAAATTTAAAGGGGATATTTATATATAGATCCCACCAAAGAAATGAAAGTATTGTGGTTATGTTGATGAAATGTTAAAAAAATTTTTTTAAACAATTTTCATTACTTTATGAAGATAAAATATTAGTTCCAAAATGATTAAAAAAGCTATATATTAACGTTAATGATCCATTATTCTTAAAAAAAAATATTTTTGTTTCACTAACAAAGGTGCTATGGTAAGTATTGTTTCAAAACATAGTTGTTTTGATGGCTTATTTATCTAATATCTTTGATATTAAACATTTTTGTAGAGTAAAGCGCACATCTTATATTGCTTGCATTTTAATTTTACTTAATTATTACTTCTTTTTAAACTCTGAATGGCGTATAAATTTAAAAATTTTTATTAGGATGTGCTTACTCGGAAAAAAGAAAACAAAACTTTTTTTTTTCTTTTCCCTCTTACAAAAAAGCTATAAAAAATACTACTCTTAAATAAATACTATTCTTCTATAAAAAAAAACTGTTAACTAATCTAAACTAAAAATAAATCATGAAATTTAAGGGAATTTATGTAGGTTTTCTCTGTAGGGTCAGCAACAAAAATTCGACAATTTTGTATTTAATCATTGAGTATTTTTTTAAAATTAAATTTGAAAACAATAGTGTAGATTCAAAACATGATTTTAACATTTAACTTCAGATATTGGTTTAAAAAATGTGTTTAATCAATTTTCCAACTGGCACTATTTCGACAAATAGTTAAAGAATGTCTCTACACTTAAATGTAAATAAATTATTGAATATCAAACCATAATGAAATTTCCAAATATATTAATGTCTGGAATTATATTCTCTTGCTAAATAAAAATATATTCAACAATACCTGTCTAAGGTTTTTTGGAACACTCTGTATTTGTCTTTTGCTACACTTGCAAAAACTATTTGAAATAACACTTGAAAAAAAAATTTTTTTTTCAATTAAAACAATAAATTCTACATACTAAATATATTTTCTCTAAATCAATATTATTATTTTCAAAATTAATGCTGTACCAAAACATTAAAATTTTAAATAATGAAAAACCAAATTTTGTTAAATTGTTCAAATAAATTATGTAACAAGATAGTTCAGTGTGTAAAATATCCGGTTTTTATATAGTAAAGAAAGTTTTAAAGCTTCAGTAAAAGACAGTGTACCAAACAACAAATTAAAAAAAATATCAATTCAAATTTATTGTAAATTTTACACAAATGAAATTCTTCATTTTTATGTCAAACTGAATTTCAAAATATTCATTTGTATGAAATGGTTTTTTAGCTTACTAAAATAAGTATCGTCTTAAAAAATAAGGGAGAAATATCTCCAGATTTTTAAAGAAAATCAGATTATTTTCTGTAGGGTAGCAGTTCTTAAAAAGTTTATGCAAATTTAAATTTTCACAGAGTGGAGGAAAGATTTATATATTCTATAGAATTCAAGTTTTAAGTATTTTTACAAAAATAATAAAAAAAAAACTGTCAAATAATCGCAGATGCAGTATCATAACCCTTCATTACAACTATAACTGTCATAGTCTATGTTTTACCTTTTTATATTGAATTATCAAATCATCATGATTTAAAATGAAAAGAAAAAAAAAGATTTTAAGATCTTGAAGTAACTATAATTGTGTAAAAATGTGGAAGTACATACTTATAAAAAACTGTTAAGTGTTTTAGCGCAAAAGAAACGTGAACGAACGGGAAGATATCGTAGTATGCAGACAACTGCTTTTGTTCTGATTGGTCCATTCATTTCCAAGTGACGTCAAATTACGCTTCTCTTCGGATATTCTTGGGCAAAATACTGAATTCGTGAAAACAAAATAGTTCCTCATTGTTTTGATAACTATCAATTAATGGCCAGTCAGATTTTGGAGAACTTTATGAATTTATGTTTCTCAGCCAAGATTGTGTTCTATTTTGGTAGAATAAAATTGCCCCTCAAATGTCGGAACGAAAATTAGTTTAGAGCTACTTTTGAGACTTCGGCCCACGGACTAATAAGAGAAATTGCTGAAGTAAATCAAATACCAATGTTTATCAGGAAAATTGTATAAAGCAAGGAGACATAAGTAACATAAGAATGTTCTTAATCTTTTTTTAGATGTTCCCACTAAAATTCTGATTAAAAAAATTATTTATACACCAATAAGTGTCATTTGGGCAATGTAAACTTTTTAATGGTGTAAATAACCGCTGAAATATGTTACTTAACAAAAGACACATGCTTAGTGCTGATAGAAATGGATGAAAAAATTCATAGCAACATGAGTAACTTTTGATGTTATAATTGGATTTTTCGTACCCTAAGGATGATACTTCAAAAATAATTTTAAAATCAAGATTTATGGAAAAAGGTTTGACAGTAAGAATTTGGAGTGTTAATAAATTTAGGTGCTTTTTTTCGCTAAAGACTAATTTTAAGTTCATATCAATATATATTCATGATATATTTTCTATATTATATAAATTGTTTATCAAATGCATGTAAAATACAGTGATTCAGTGTAATATTTACAATAGTTATTGCTCGCACAACTGCTTTAGTTCCTTTTTTATATCAATCATTGATCGTAAAAAGGAATGTTTTTAAACCATACTAGTTGTAAACGGCTTCAAAAACACAAAGGTAAAAAAATTTCTTTACCGTAAACTTTACGGCTAATTAGATGGACAAACTGTTGCCATTTATTTTACCATAATTTTAGAATTAAACTTCTAACTGTACAAAATGAGTTACTTTAAGTGAAGATTATAGATAAAACTATTTTATGTATACTAAATTATAAAATGAAATATGTCTTTCTAATTTAAATAAAAGATTTTAGTCATGCGAAAATTAATCACTCTGTAAAAATACCAGTATCTTTTAATCATAAAAAAGGAAAAAAAAAATTTTTCAAATACTCAAATATTTTTATGAAACCCACAAGCAAATGAAAAAGAATTTACTTAACTTAAGAATCCAAATGCTTTTTCAAATTGATTCAATTGTTTATATCTCATTGTCTGATTCGATTATGCTAGTGTTTAAAATAAATGAGACCATTAATTGCTTTTTATAGAAATATTAAGAAATAAATAAATTTAAAAACGTTTTCAGAGTAACAACTATCATTACTTTTTTATTGAAATTAAGACAATATTTGTGAACTGGCTAATGTTTTTTTTTTTATATTTATTGTTTTTTACAGTATTACAAACGGTGCTACTTTTTTCCATTGTTTTCTAATCTATTGAAACCATAAATAAATCTTTAAGACATAATAAAGTACCTACTTAATTTAACTTAAAATAATAAAATGGAATTTTGGCTTAGATTTGTGTATTTAAAGAAAAAGTTTATCTTAAAATGTATTTTCTACTTTTTTCAAAACATTGAATTCATACTGTATAAGCCCATTTGTGTAAATCCAACATAAGGTTCTTCTATACACCAATTCACTTCATATATAATAAAATGCAAAAATTTCTATCAGAATTTTTGTTGAGCACAAAATCAAACGTATTATATTTTAAAATAAATACCACTATTCATACTAAAATTAAAAATTATCTAAAAAAACGTGAACTTAGTACAAATAAAAGTACAGCAATGAATAGAACATAGTTTCGATTTTGTAAACAAGAACCTTTCTCAATATCTAAACACTAAATGATAAGAGGAGAGTAAAGAGAAAAACACGTGAAAATATGCAATATTGATTACATCTCTCGAAAATTAATATCGCAATCCTCCAAACTAACTAAATTGAACTTAAACGAGTTGAATGTTTTTACCTTATATAAAGTTGTTTTTACCACCAAAAAGAAAATTATCAAATTTCTATTTTGAATAAATTTTAATTTAAAGCCGCTTTCTCCCTGCAAATAAGCTAAATTTCACCAACCTTAAAGACCCTATTAATATTAATAACTGTGGTATTTATCAAATTCCGTCTAAATGTGGTCTTACGTATATTGTACAGACAAAACGTACCCTTAAACTTCAAAAGCTTTTTTTTTTTTTTTTTGGCCTTGTCCTGGATTTGAACCTAGTCCGGTTGGCAGACTTCAACGTAAAAACCACCAAAGATATGTTCAAAATCAGGACATTAACCGATCTTCTATCGTATAATTACTTGGAATTCTGATCATAGGTATGAGTTTTCCTCAGCTAAAATCTTTCAACACTTCTCTTAATCTGTCGAACTTGTTTTTTGCGAGACGTTCCATATTTTGAAAAATTCTAATAACATGGTTAATGATCTTTCTTGCATCCGACTGTTTTCCAGCATTTGGAAGTCTATTTTAATTAAATCTGTTGCCCCCTGGGGTTCTAGCTAAATCCCTCCCACATATTTCTTATCTCTCTTTCTTGTTGTTGTTGTAGTTAATTTGCGTTGCACTAGAGCTGCACAATGGGTAATTGGCGACGGTCTGGGAAACATCCCTGAGGATGATCCGAAGACATGCCATCACAATTTTGATCCTCTGCAGAGGGGGATGCACCCCCGTTTCGGTAGCCCAACGACCTGCACGCGAAGTCGAGCACTTTACGGTAGAACAGTTTAACGAGGACCAATACCGCACACCCTCGGTCCCTACGCAGACTGATCCAAGTGGTCACACACCCTCACACTGACCACAGCCAGTGATGCTTGACTTCGGTGATCTGCTGGGAACCGATCAGTCCACTGCGGGATACTCCCTTTCTTATTATCTTGTTGAAACTTGCTCCTATTGGTTAAACCTCTTTGCACATGTTTATCTCATACTTCTCAGTCATCATTTGGTGTTTAGACACTGAGGAAGGTTTTTGTTTATAGAACCGAAACTATAGTTTGTCCATTTCTGTACTTTCGTTTGTGCTTTATTTGTGTTGTTGAATTTGTATGTTATTTTTTATTCAGTCAATATATACTTTTTGAAATAAATGTTTGTTAAATAATCTGTATTTGTTTATTTAAAAAAACATTTGACTGATGAATAATACACTAAAAACCATTTTTTCCTTAAATTTAATTAATTAAAACATTCATTATGTAAATAGATATTTTTCCAATGCAATAGATCTTAACTGCATTTTCTAATAATTTCAAAAAAATTTTAGTAAGTAACTATGGTCTGAATAATATTTTATATAATACTTAATTTCACATAATGATAAATATGCGTGAGTTATTTTGAATGTGAATACAATTAGCAATAAAATAAATAGTTTGTTTTCATCAACTAAAAAGTAAATTTCAAAATTTTATTCAAATTTTGTAAATAAGACAAATAGAATACTACAAAATTCAATTGTTCTCAAAAACTCCATAACTCTTGAAGTTAAGATTTCATCTAAATCTGGAATGATTTGCAGTGTTAATTTCGACATTAAAACTTTTATGCAACACTTAATTTCAACACAGAAAAATTTAAAAAGCAAACTTAACTTCGTATTACCAAAAAACTACCGAATTTTCAATCTCAAGAATAACAAGTAGAACACTTTTTCAACAAATCGAAGAAAAGAAATTACGTTCAAAATTTTTAGAAAGAATTTCCGAAACTTATCACGCGTAATAACTTCATGTTTTTTCATATTTAGCTTATTTATTTTGAGGTAACAAAAACAAATTTCTGGACTTTATCTAATAAATAATATAATTATTTTCAATCATCTCATCAAAACTTTTGATTAGTTCCAAGGTACATAATATATAGACCTAATTTCAGGACTCATATTAATTCTTCAGACTTCAAGGTAATTGAAAGTAATTTTAGAAAATGCAATAATTACATTTCTTATGTTTTATTTTGCTATTATTATTTTCTATCCGTTTTTTTTTTTTTTTTTTACTTCTTCACTGGCTAAGGGTTTCCTTCGTCACTAAGTCGTCTTTTGTGTGATAAAAAAAAATCATGTAAGCAATAAAAAAACTTCAATCCAAAATATTTGGCAATAATCTTTTAATATGTTTGTCTGTTAGTAGTTTTATTCCGATAATCATTTACTATTATAAATGTCCTCCTATTCCAAAAAATCGTAAACAAAAACAATAAGACTTAGAAACTTCAAATTTCAAAGTTTTTTTTTTGAAAACTAGTCGAACAGTTGTTAAGAATTAGTTTAATGAAATAAAAAAATGTGATTTGATTTTTAGTTTAAGAATTAATATGCAGTAAAAACTGATAAAATTTTTGTAAGAAAACTTTTTAAATTGTTAACTGTCGTTAAAAAACTGTTAAAATTGTTAAATGTTGTTAAAAAAATTTTACTGTTAAAATTGTAGTAAAAAAAGAAGAAGAAAAACATGTTGACCGATCTACTGTCAATTTAAATGCAACTATATAGTAAAAATTTGACTTCTTAATAGGACCATTTTAAATTACAAACTTATTCCAATTTTTTTAATTCTAATTTATTCGAAATGTATTGCAATTTGAAGATTTTTTCGCAATGCCAAAAATTCGTAAGAACCGGTGACGCAGCTATTTCTCGTGTTCAACTAAATGTTACATTATGGTTTACTACGCATGAACTATAACACTTAGAAACTAAAGTTACTAAGGTGAGTAGAAAAATGAACAAGAATAACTAAAAAATAAATAAATAAATTACAATTTTAAAGTTAGCGTAATAGTTATTAACTGCTAAACTTGTCGGAAAAATATTATACGGATGTTCCATTCAATATAACCCATTGGATATTCAACAAAACGCTACATTCTGTTTGACCGCGACGATATTATACGACTTAGCTTAAAATAACTAAGGTGTGTAGTAACATTTATAGAGATTATGAAGGAATAAAAAAGTAACATTTGATAATTAATTCAAGAATTACTTACTATTAAACTTACTGGAAAAAATACCAGGTGGGCCGCTACTACAGAGTTTAAATTTGACAAGCTGTAAAAGCTTTTTTTGTTCATGCCCTGAACACGAGTTATTTTAATTATTATTTTTTAATTTTAACTTGTTTAAAAGTTATTGCAATTTAAAATGCTGTTTGAGAATTTTTTAATTTTTTCGCTCTACGTTACATTTAACTTACTTAGATTTATATTTAACAGACTTAGGAACTTGAAATTATGAAGTTGTGTTGAAAAATAGTCGAATAATTAGTTCGATGAAATATAAAAAAAAAACATGAATTAAATATTAGTTCACGAATTATTAAATGTTAATATTATAGCAAAAAAAGAAAAAAGCACGTTGACCGATCTACTGCCTGATGAAATGGAACTACAGAGTTGAAACTTGACTTGCTGATTGGACCATTTTAAATTATCTACTTATTCCTATTTTATTCGAAATTTACTGCAATTTTATGTTCTGTTTCGCAATTTTCTCGATATTAAAAAATCTCAAAAACTGGCGACGCTGCTATTTTGTGTGTTCCTTTTAATGTAACATTTTGATTTACTACCCATAAGCTTTGCCACTTAGAAACTTAAAATAACTAAGGGGTGTTGAACGGGAGTAAAAAGGATTAAAATTCTAATGCATGCGTGAGAATTATTAATTGTTAAACTTGCAGGAATGTAAAACAGGAATGCAACTAAAAAAGTGAAATTTAGCATGCTAAAAGGGCTTGGCTAACTTATATAACCTAGCACAGATATTTTCTTTTTTAACGAAATTTTAGTTTGTTTGAAATTTATTACAATATTAAGTACATTTTTCCACGCACTTCTTTCACTTCTTTTGATTTGCGTTACATTTTATATTTCCCCGCTAAAACTTTAAGACTTAGAATATGTACGAAGTTCAATGAACCAAAGAATTTTACAAATTGATTATTAATTTGATAATCATTTACTGTTAAGCTTTTAACAAAAAATAAATTACTTTTTCCGATCCCGGTAAAATGCAAAGACAGAGTTGAAAAATGACGTGATGATAGGACCATTTTTAATTATAAAATTAACGTTAGCTTTTTCGAACTTCCAAATTGTTCGAAAAATATTGCACATTTAAGTGCGTTTTTTTTTTTTTTTTTTTTTTTTTTTTTTTACTTAATTTCTTTTTAAATAAAAATTATTTATTCACTGTTGAAGAAAATTTTTTATCTCTCACAATTTCCATATTTAAACTCGCGTTTGACTTGATGTTAAAAGTTACAAAAAAATGAATAAGTACAAAAATAAGAGAGAGAGAGAGATTTAATGTTGCTAGTTATAAAACTTAAGTCTATAAGTACGGAAACAACAAACAAAGAACGAGCTAATTTGGCCTGTCGTTTTTTTGTTACTCCGTAATTCGAAAGATAACTTTCTAAAAGTGCTTACTATTTCTTATATTTTATAATTTGATCCAATTTAAATGCTTATTCAATCATTCACGTGTTAGTCTTACACAGACTTATATATGGAACCTTGTGTCTAGAATCACTGAAGGGACCAGAATTTGGCATTTCTATTGGTATCCCATAAATCCCGGTAGTTATGGATATAAGACGACCTTTGTGTCTATATGGTATCGAAGTTTCATTAAATAAGCATTTCAATGTATGTATAATTATAATTTATAGAGAAAAACGAAGCTCAATTATCCAGTAGTAATAATGATTTAAGTATAATTGAAAAGCCGGTGTTTCAATCAAGTATTTACAATTGTTTTAATTAAATATTTTCATCAACCAAATCGCTAATTGTTCAACACATAAAAAATCTAGGAAGGACCAAATTGGTCCCTTCAATTTTCCTAGCTATGTTTCTTTCTACTGTTAATATTTATATCAAAATTTTTAAAAATACTACGAAATTAAAAAAGTTACCAATGCCAACTCTTATATGATCCACGGTTATCGTTATATATTGTTAACAACTACTTCTCATTTATTATTTCATTTTGTGTCACACATTCTGATATGCTTACATAAAACACTAGTAATTATATATTTTATAAGCAAAATTATATTTATTATAGATTTTAAGAAAGAAAAAAAAGAACAATTAAGAGCGAGAAGTAACCACGGGATTGGAGAGCGGAGTGAGCAGGGTATAGAGTCTCCTAGTTAGTTAAGAAATAGTTTAAAGACGAACAATCTTTAATTCAAATTATAAGACAGCACAAAAGTTTCTTCAAGAAACAGTTAGTCATGCGATAAAAGGACAAATTTTGTTTAAAATACAAGTACAGCTATTGACGGTAAACAAACAAAATTGATTCTAAAATTGTCCCACTCTCTAACATAATGTGCATCATTATTCCTATTTGCAGCAAACAAACATTGAGTCTATATTTGAAATCTCTCGAGATCGTAAATGTTGTATAAGCATAAATGTTCGAAATTTCAAATATTTAGGATTCAAAATTTAGAATTGCCAAAAACAGTGTAGTTATTTCATAAATGATCAATATGTTACAGAAATACAAAGTTAAATACATTTATTAATTCATTAATAAATTATTGTTTAATTTGATTAATTGTTTCTCTTTATTGTCGTACTTTTTTTTTCCCACTTTCGTTTTCGATTAACACCAACAAAACGAAAAACAAAAGAAAAGTTTAAAAGCAGAGTCACAAAGTTCGACAATATAATTAAGCATTTCAAATTAATCAAAAAATCGTTTTAATGCCTGGTATTAATCAAGATGTCTTTAAAGATGGAACGCAGGCATCCCAACAAGACAACCCAGGTTCAAATCCGTTAATATAGTTCGCACTGACCGTGGAGCTGATGTAATGCATTCCCAATGGTAGAAGATTCATGGGTTAGAATCCCCTTGACATCGGGCTAACTGTGAAAGGTGTTAATCCTTTTCCTCTTTTATTCATCGTTAACGCGAGTAAATTCCATCAAAAAGTTCTCATCGAAACGATATCCTGTTGCAAATACCTCTGTTTTCTGAATTATTCTCAAAAATGCATGTTTAAAAATTGAATATTAATAGCAGCAAATAAACACATTCAATAAGAATTAATAATCATCTTAACAACTATAATTGTAAAGCATGTTGTATATTTAACGAATGTTGCTGTTGAAATATATTTGGGGATTTAAGAGGTATGCTAGCAAATTTCAATACCAAGAGAAATAAGATAATTATAATTACACTGTAAAATTCAGTAGATGTATTCATTGCGCAAAACCGTATAACTTAGTCAGTAGCCAAAATTTTTCTTTTACCATAAAAGAACAAGTTTTTTCCGTAAAAGTTGCGAAGTTAATCTGTAGTCACAGTATGTTTTCTATACAAACTATAACTACAACACAAATGTATCGTTTTTAAATAGAACCTTAGCATCTAAATATGCACTAAGTTTTATTGTTTGTGTAAAGTTGTATTGCAAATTTTATTTTTGTTTTAATGTTAACTTTCAAGAACGCGCAATGAGAAAATAATAAAATGGATAAAGTATCTGTCTTGACTCTAAATTTTATACAATTTTTGCTTACTTTCATTAATTTATGAAATAATATATAAAATAAAAATAATGAAATAAAAATGTAACATTTCGTGCTAGGCGCAAACAAAAGATAAAAATGTTGCTTTAATTTAATAACGAAAAGCAACTAAGGCGTTTTCAAATTTAACTATTTATTTAAAAGTTATTTATCACGCACTTTAACAGCAAAATTTATCATTACAGTTATTACTATGTAAAAACATGTTTTGCTACATAACATTATAAATATTGAGCTTTCAAAAGCTTTCTTCGTATCATTTTCTGACGCAAAGAAAGTTCAAGCATGAGGTCAATTGCAGCAAAGTAAAGAATTTTCGAAAAAATACAATCATATATTCTTTTCCGGAAATCTCAAGGATGAAAGTTGTAGGCGATGATATTTTTTCCTCACTTCAAAGTGCCAAACAAGAAAATACACATCTTTGTCATTCGAATCGAAATTTCTTACATGGGATATACCCGAAAAAAATTGTTCTGATACTTTCCTTGTCATTCTCAGAATCTGATATTGTCGGTTTTAATCTATTTCTAAATTTTTTATGATATTTATTTTATAAAGTACTAAATTTATTATCTTTCCTTAAATTTATTTTTAGCTCAAATTTGAGCTAAATATATAAATATTTGCTTAGTCGTGATTATAGAAGAAAGGTAAACAATTTTAGAGTATCTCCTATAATGGTGGCAACTACTTTACACCAAAATGATGTACACTATATAAAAATTGCGTATCAAATTATGGTACCCCCACTTTGAGTGAATCATCCGTAATATTCTTTTTACCGTAAAATATATTCTTAATATAAAATATAATAACTTTTTTTTATAATAGTATTAATTTAATTAGATTAACTCAGTGATTTTACTGTAATTATTACTGTACTGTAAATATCATTTTTTCCCATTACATATTCCCGTAAAAATTGAATTCTATGGTAAAAAGAACCAGCACGTCGAGTACCAGAACTTTTACAGATTCGGATATTTTTCAGGGTAGGAATACGCCATAAATAACTTGGATCCAGTATTTCACACAACCTATGCTCATTCACACTACTTGGTGGGAAGTAACCGCCACCATTTTTGGTATTCAATAACACTGTACTCCTTTGCAAGTTAAGAAAAGACTATCGCGGTGAAAGATTTAATTAACCGTTCTCGACTGCGTATTGTTCTATTTTATTTTGCTGTCAAATTATATAATTATGTTTTCAAAACAATATAGAAGGTTTTAAAAGTTAAACTCTCGGACAGAAATTTAATTCGTGCTATTTTCATAAGCAAAAAAAAAAGGCCGTGCTACGTCGTTTTAAATGTTGGCGATGGTGGTATTCGTTCACGCTTAGAGCTTGGCATCCATTTAGGGTTTACTTAGAAGCGAACTCCATAGGAATAATGGTTTTTTCTTAACTTGAAACAAAGTATAATATTTATAACTACATAAGATATGCGCATAAAATTCAATTAAGTTTTTTTCACTTACAATATAAAGTAAGAATCATTAACTTAGACTTCTTCTATTCACTAATTCTTAAAATAAAATGAGTTTGTAAATTAAACATAGTAGCAAAGTAGCAAAAGCAAAGCGTAGCAAAGCAGTAATCCGAAGACGAATTCAACATATTTTAACACATTTCACAATATTAATATCATCAGTATTAATAGTACCAATATTTTCACAGAACAATATAGAGAAAGAATTATTAATTTCGAATTCATCTATTCACTAATTCTTAAAATAAAATGAGTTTGTAAATTAAACAAAGTAGCAAAGCAGCAAAAGCAAAGCGTATAGCAAAGCAGTATTTCGAAGACGAATTCAACATATTTTAACATATTTCACAATATTAATATCATCAGTATTAATAGTACCAATATTTTCACAGAATAATATAGAGTAAGAATTATTAATTTCGAATTCATCTATTCCCTAATTCTTAAAATAAAATGAGTTTGCAAATTAAACATAGTAGCAAAGCAGCAAAAGCAAAGCGTAGCAAAGCAGTAATCCGAAGACGAATTCAACATATTTTAACACATTTCACAATATTAATATCATCAGTATTAATAGTACCAATATTTTCACAGAACAATATAGAGAAAGAATTATTAATTTCGAATTCATCTATTCACTAATTCTTAAAATAAAATGAGTTTGTAAATTAAACATAGTAGCAAAGCAACAAAAGCAAAGCGTATAGCAAAGCAGTATTTCGAAGACGAATTCAACATATTTTAACATATTTCACAATATTAATATCATCAGTATTAATAGTACCAATATTTTCACAGAATAATATAGAGTAAGAATTATTAATTTCGAATTCATCTATTCACTAATTCTTAAAATAAAATGAGTTTGTAAATTAAACATAGTAGCAAAGCAGCAAAAGCAAAGCGTATAGCAGTATTCCGAAGACGAATCCAACATATTTTAACATATTTCACAATATTAATATCAGCAGTATTAATAGTATCAATATTTTCACAGAACAATATAGAGTAAGAATTATTAATTTCGAATTCATCTATTCACGAATTCTTAAAATAAAATGAGTTTGTAAATTAAACATAGTAGCAAAGTAGCAAAAGCAAAGCGTAGCAAAGCAGTAATCCGAAGACGAATTCAACATATTTTAACACATTTCACAATATTAATATCATCAGTACTAATAGTACCAATATTTTCACAGAACAATATAGAGAAAGAATTATTAATTTCGAATTCATCGATTCACTAATTCTTAAAATAAAATGAGTTTTTAAATCAAACACACTCGTTGAACTGCAGTAATCCGAAGACGAATTTGAAATATTTTCAAATATTGCACAGTATTAATATCATCAGTATCATCAGAAGTGGACAGAAATCATATTAGGGGGACCGGAAAGTAATGTCGTTTTGGCGGATTAAATATTCGTTAGACTTAAGAACCAATTCAATTTTTTACGAGCCATTTCGATTCATTTTCCATCCGGCATTAAAAGGTTGTTGCTAACGAGGATGAATACATTATGGGTCAAAAATAAACTCTTGATAACAAATATCAAATGCACCTAAACGACATTAGTTTCCGGTCCCCCTAATACATTTGTTAATAGAATTCTGAGAGATTTAAAAATTGAAATATAATTATCCTTATAACGCATCTAAAAACATGCAAATTTAACAGCGATGCGGATGAATAACAACAAATCATTGCCAATTCATTTTTCAGATTGTAAGAAGAAGAAAAAACTACGTTATTCTACTTGGCATTTCTGTAATTACTGTTATTAAAATTGTGCCAAAATTAGTATTTTTGGAAGGGAAAATACTTCTCGTAGGGTGCAAAAACGAGAGTTTATTGTGTATAATTATAAATCGTATAACCCCTTTAAATCGTATATGAAAATTCGATTTGGTGTTATCCCAGAATAAAGTGTTCCTTCACACAATTTTTTGGGTTGTTCAACAGCATATTCGGAGAGGTATCACGTTACAGGTACTCTGGACACTGGTCACTGGTACACTGGTAGGATGACTACTTCCAATTTATTTTCACGCACAAGTTTTTTAAAAAAATATCCAGTACACGTCATATTGTACTTGCGCTCTTTGCAATATGACTTGTGCATTAAATTTGTAAACCCATTTAACTTTAGCTGAAGACCTAAAAAGTTGAAGACAACACTCAGATTATAACAATAGTTACATTTAATTAATTTTCGTTGTTTAATTCTTCTTGAAATCAATATATGACTCACGATCTCTTACAGTTCATAAAGTACAGAAAATTTTACGAATGGTAAAATTTAGAAATTACTTAGAAACACACTAACTAAGTAAGTTTGTTTTTGAGTGTTTTTATTTGCTTACAAACTGAGTAAAATTGTTAAAATAATTCAAGGAATTATAAGGCTCTAAAATTAAATACACTTTGCATGAGAGTGCGTGCGTATATGTAGCACTGAATATATCAGGAAACATAACAATTGTCTTATGAAGAAAGCAAAAGAAGAAAAATAAAATTCATAACAATCAAAAGTCACCTTGGTCTGGCGGAAAAATGTATATCTTTGAAAATAGGAGAAGGAACAGCCAATTAAAATGTCTCTGAAAAAAGTCGCATTTTTGAAATTTGATGCCACAGGAACAATTTGACCAATTTCACTCAAATTGTGTATTTTGCAGTGTAAAAATACATTCGCTAAAACTATATGAAAAAAGGTATACCTAAAAATCCAAATACTTTTTGACTAAAATAATAGAAAATAATAAATAAAGGTTAGGTTTTAGATTATTTTTTAAAAGGTTGTTTTTTGCATGGAATAATCTTTGGATATACAAATTTCATAATTGCGGGCCAAAGTTTTTCAACTTGCTTCAAAGTCTCTCTAAATATATTAAAATACGTAAGAAGTAAAATTAACATTAAGGGGATCTACACTTTGAAGTGCTCTCTTGGTTAAAGTATTGAAACAATATTTCCCAAATTGTTGCTAACCTTTATTTTTATAGTTAAATACATTGAAAAAAGGTATGGATATTCAGAGAAATTACGCTTTTGTGGCTGACTTCATAACTTAAAGTTTAGTCTGCACTTATTAATTAGCGTATATTTGATGTCTCTCCTTGAACCATCAAGATTCGGTCCTAGAACTTGAAGATCCGGTTATTAAATCATAAGTAATACAAGTTGGTCAGTTTTTTTTTCTTTTTTGCACACTATATATCTAGGAACAAAAATGAAAACTCTAATAACGAAAGTGTAATTGACGAAATAAGTCAGATTTTACGTCACAAAAGCTAACGACATTGTAGAGAAAAAAAACGGTGGGCTTCATACTAACTCGTGGGCACTCTTTAACTTTTGTCGCCTACTCATGTTGATTCCCATCTACGAGTTTATAAGTATAATTTCAAATTAAGGCACTAGACAGAGCTTAATCATTTAAGATTTATATTACATTTAAGATTTATATTACATTTAAGATTTTATATTAACTTTAAGATGTTATATGAACTTCGATATTTTAAATTCATTTTATTTATATTCTCTGAAAGATTTTATATTCACTTTAAGACTTTAGATTAAGTTTTTTATACCCAGACATAAGTTCCATATTACAGCTAGAATTAATTGAAATTAAGGTAGTTTGTAAGAATTATTATTGAACTTTTCGTATTAAATGCTTCCTATAAACTTAGAAAATGCTGAAAATATTTATTCACATATTATTGATTAATTGAAGCATGCTATAAAAGTATTTTTTCTTATAAGAGGATTAGAAAAATTAAGTTTCAGAAATTCGGAAATTCTTCAAAGGTATGAATTCAAGAATGTATTTTAGACAAAAGCATTAAACTTTCATTACTTGTTTTTAAGTTTTAAAGTTTCAATGGATATCTTTAGTTATTTATTTCATTTTAAAACTTTAAAAGCTTTCTTCTAACAATACATTTATATTTAAGTAGCTGAATGAGAAGTCAGTGAAAAAGTTATATTCTATGTAAAATGAAAGAGTTGCGACTTTTGTGCAGTTAAAATTCAATTTCCTTGTTACTATATAAGCATTTTTGCTGATTATTTCTGAAGGATCCAATTGCTTAACTAATGAAAGTTGATTTATTTCACTTTTTTATAAAAGTTTTCAAATTGTTCCTATTTTCATTATTATCGGCATTAAATGTAACTTTTTAAAAATATGTATTGCTAGAAGGCCTTTTGTTACAATATATAATAACAAAATAATGGGAATAATGATGTAATAAAGTGTAAATGGTGAAAATTAAATGTCATATATAAAATAACACCATATCCGTAATTATTACTAAATAACTAATTTTTTTTAACTAAGTGTTGTCTTTTTGTAACTTTTTAAATAAAATACCTAAATTTCCCTAATCTCATTTTTGTTTTCTTTACATAAAACTTTTAAAAACATTTATTACTGGAAAAACCGAAATGACAAGTTATTATGAATATAAGTAATGTAACACATGAGCGGTCGAAAATTTGTAACAAAACTGAAAACCTATATATAAGTAAATATGAATTAATTTGAATTAAATTTTTGTAACTTTTTTCATCAAATACCTAAAATTAATATTAATTAGCTGTTATTGTTGTCACGTTACTATTAATAATTAAGCTGTGCTTATTGCAAGTGACTGACAAAAAATAATATATTAAGTTATTAACTGCTACTGATCTCACAACGCCCACTATTTTCTATAAACTATTTACATCATTGTTAATAAGTGTGCTATCTATTGATAATTTTGCTATAGATAATGGTTATAGCGGAGTTTTGTTTTATTATTATTATTGTCATTTTCTTATAATTGGGCAGTGTTGTTTACAGTTAACTTTGATAATTAACATAAACAATAAGCAATCCATAAGCTTTGCTAACATAGAGCACTAACATTATTCAAGCTAACGTTAACCTTGCTTTTGCACCTCAATAAACATTATTCTATTTAACTATTAGTATATCCAATTTTTCTCACTATTACAATCTGTAGTTACAATGTTAAAGTGGTGTTACTAGAGTAGTAACAATTGACATTAAAACTCAAATCGGTTGATAATTGACAATATTTAATAATTACTTTTAAACATACTATTTTTAGATATAATGGTTTAGTTATATTTGGTTCAGTTATAATTAATTTAGTTATAAAACACTAGTTCTAGCATTCCTTTTGTGGTAAGCAGGTGATATAATCATCCTAAACAGTGACCAGTTATATATGTGTTATACTTGTTTGTAATTAACACAGTCCAAAGGTTCTTGTCAATAGGGTTACAAGCTGTATCGTTTTTGTAGTTAAATTAGATTAATACCCTGGCACCAGTAATAAAGGTCAATATAATCTCAATATTAATCCAGTGGTTTATATCCACTATAATTTGTACGTTGGTGACTTGGTATAATGAAGAAAGGTTCAAAAGAACGGTATGGCTCAACCTAGATTTGGGGGACGCCCCACTTTTAAAAACCAATCAGCAAGCCTAACAAGAACTAGAAACAATAGTCAAACATCTTTTGAATCGGACATCTATGATCCCTACGGCTTCGTAGAGGAGCGAACAGATCAAGGTCAATCACCTATCTGTAACAGAACACGTTCAAAAAACTGTGTTCCAAAATTCAACCCTATAATCCATCCCTACGAACAGGATACTTTTGATAGCCACGCAAAATTAGGCGAGTTCTTTAGAAGTCTAGGTCTCATAGTTAATGCTAAGAGAGATAGGAACAACTATTGTCTGACCAAGGATGCAAGAGACAGTTTTACATTTTTACTAAACGACCTAAAAGCTGAAATCAGGAAGATTAGAGAGTTGGCCACAAGGGATATAGGTACTAGTGATAAAACTTCGGAACAGGTTGACGCTAATACAAATAGACTGCACAACATAACAAACGTTGTCAGACAAATCAGGTTGAACTGGATGTTAGCGACCTTAAGCAAATCCTTAGGAACACTGAATCCCTGTCCCAACAGATTAAAGATAATAACGAACTCATCAAAGAGTTAAAAAAGCAACAATCCCAGACAGTCCCAACAGCTACTTATGCGGAGGCTGTCAAGATGACAACGACAAAACCCCTTCAGCCCACCCCAAAGTTACCAACCAAAGTAAACTTGCCTATATCTTCCCAGCATAGTAAACAGGCACTGATAAATGATTTGAGTGCACTGCAAACAAAGGCCAACATCACAAAGATAAAATATGCTCCACGATCAATAATGATTGATTGTAATACAATATCAGACAAACAACAATTAATAGAAGACTTAAATTCAAACTCGTTTAAAGTAGTAGTCCCAAAACAAAGGAGACAAAATATAATTATCACAAATGTACCAACACACATCACGCAAGAACAACTGTTTGAACATATACACACAACACTCAACACCAACCAGACCGACTTCCCAATTAATCTTTTCAGAATTAACAGACATAGGAATAACGAAAAACTGCAGCACTGGGTGATATCACTCACCAAAGTCTCGGCCAACATTTTATGTAAGCAGCAAGTTCTATATTTTGGCTTAAGCCGCTCTAACGTTTCAAAATACAATAATATCACAAGATGCAATAATTGTCAAAAACTTAACCATAGAGAACGGGACTGCCAGTTCACTTCAATTTGCATGAAATGCGCAGGTAACCACCACACTCAGAACTGCAGTAATAAGGATTCAAGTGTCTGTTATAACTGCCATTATATGAATAGGTGGAACAGCGGGTTAAGCGACTGGGCCCCTCTAGATATATACCATAAGGCCAATGACTATTATTGCCCAACGTACCATCAGGTTAAATACGGTTACTGGCCGTAACTAATTAACAATTACTAATACCTAAGCACTAAATAGCACACAAGCTCACCCACTTTCAAAATCTGCATTAAGCTACTTGCAAACCCATAAAAACCAAACACCACAAGTTCACACTAGTTCTACATCATGGCAAACAACACGCAAAAAATGCACAACAAGTCCATCAAATGCATACAAATAAACCTAAACAACAGCAGAGCAGCAACTGCTCTCTCAGCCAGGTTCATACAGGACAACAACGTAGAAATAGCTTTTTTACAGGACCCATATAAACAAAACAACCGTCTACATGGCTATCCTAATCAATGGCAAACGCACCACTCTAAAAATCAAGAGGCATGGCTGGTAATCACTAAAAGCATACCACTCAATTTTCTTCCGAACACCCAAACAGCTGTCTTCGCTAACATAACTACACAATCAGGCAATCTTGTCATTGGCTCGCAGTATGTTAGACCCCACGCAGACCTGTCCGCAGCACTGGATGAGTGGAAAGATCAAATAATCGGCTATCCACTGGTTCTATGTGCTGATCTCAATGCCAGGTCAACACAGTGGGGTTACAAACATACAGACAGTAGAGGCGACATCCTAATCGACCATATGATCCAACACGACCTGATCAGGCTTAACACACACAGTAACCTCTCTACCTTTTATACAAACAATGCACAAGGCAACCCAGACTTCACCATTGGTAACCGTGAGGGTGCAACCTTAGTCAATGACTGGTTCATAAGTGACGAACATACTGCGAGTGACCATAGATACATCATTTTCAACGTAAACCAAGATACAATTCAACCAACAACCAACAGACTCAAAACAAACTTCGGTAATCATAAGAAATTCACACGACTAATTAAAAACAATGCACACAGTCTCAACACAGAATGCGAAGCAGCTGCAACAGCAACAGAATTAGATAATTACACCAAACAACTAATAAATATTGTTACCAAAATCTCAAAGCAGATCTACAAGCTAAAAACCTCCAAGGTTACAACTAAGCCAGCATGGTTTAATAGCGAGCTAAAAATTGATAGGAACAGACTAAGAGCTTTATGTAAAAGACACGACAACTGTCAGGACCCCACACTAAAATTACAAATAAAACTGGCTCTAAACAAAAGTAAAGCAAATTACAAAAAACAAATCAACAAAGCAAACGAGCACTCATGGAAGACATTCTGTAATACTCAAACACATAATTACGGGGCTGCGTTTAAAATGGCCCATAATAAACTCTTCAAGCCAACCGACCTTAAATTACATATTCCTAACATTAGTCAACCGACCAAACAAGAGGCAATGACCTTCCTCACAAAACATCACTTCCCAGACAAAGACGCAAACATACCAGATAAGCCTCCTCGAACACAAAACAACACCAACACAGAACCCAGTGTCGAGCAAAACGAGGTAAAGGATGCTTTATTCGCATTCAAAACAACAAAAGCACCAGGTCCGGACAGGCTAGATTTCATGATATGGAGAAGGGTCTTTGATGCCGACCCAACAATCTTAACAAACTGGGTCAATAAATGTCTGGAGCTTAATCATTTTCCAAACAACATCAAATCAGCAACAGTAGTTTATTTCGCAAAACCAAACAAAGATCTAACACAACCAGATGCCTACAGGCCCATATGTCTTCTACCAACAATAGGGAAACTCTTGGAAAAAATTATTTATCAGAGATTGATCCATCACCTGGAAAAAAACAACAAACTCAGCGACTGCCAATTTGGCTTCAGAGAAGGCAGATCGACTGAGTCGGCTCTAAAAACTGTAATTAGCGAGGCCAAAACAGCCAAAAAGAATAAAAATTGTAAACGGCAATACTATAAATCCCTAATATCGGTTGACATCAAGGGCGCCTTTGACTCCATACAGTGGACACACATAATACACAGATTAAATACTATAAACTGTCCAACACAGCTCACAAACATAATCAACAGTTACCTCTCACACAGGTCAGTGGAGTTCAATGGTGGTACTGATACAACTGAAATCGATATCTACAAGGGTTGTCCACAGGGCTCCTGTCTAGGACCCCTACTATGGCTTATCATTGCGGATATCTTTTTACAACAGTTCAAACACGACCATGTTAAAACACAAGCTTTTGTAGATGACTACAGCTTCATTGTCTCAGGCAAAACAAGAAAAGACCTAGAGTCAAATGCTAATGAGGCAATGAAACAATTCAGAAACTTTTGTAAGGCACAAAGCCTAAATCTGTCAATTAACAAGTGTAACTACATTACCTTTAATAATCCTTTCAAGCACAGACAACCAATAATCAAAATAGACGGTAACACAATAAAATCAGTAAATCACATCAAATACCTAGGTATAGTATTGGATCATCATCTAAACTACCTAGAACACATCAAATCACTCAGAACAAGAGCCACAACACTACACAATAATCTCTTAAAACTAGCCCCAAGGACCTGGGGCATTAATACTAAAATGCTCAAGCATTGGTACAAGACTGTGGCAGAAAAGACCTTCACTTACGCTGCAGCAGCATGGGGTGCAGATCTAAATAAAACCGCAATCAGAGAGCTGCACAAGGTGCAGCGGCCCCTACTAGTCAGAATAACAAGATCATTCAAAACAGCACCCACACCAGGTCTGAATGTTCTGGCAGGTTTACCGCCATTGCACCTACAAATCCAAAAAGAAGCACTACTAGCTAACACACTAAGATTCAATCAAGATAACACACAATACAACATAAAAGCGGGTGAATATCAACAAAAGATAAAAACACATATGGTCCACCCGGCCCATAAAACTAGCTATAAATACACTAACCTACCAACAAGTACTAGAACTAGCAAAACAACGACAGTACAAATCTACACCGATGGCTCCAAAAGAGACAATGGCGTGGGAGCTGCATTCTGTGTTTACCACAACAACCAACATACAGATACATGCAAATTTACGCTAAAACAAGAAAACACAGTGTTTCAAGCAGAGGTTTTAGCCATCAAAGAAGCCATTAAATGGTTAGAGACACACAGCTGCACAGAAGCAACAATTTTCACAGACAGTCTGGCTAGTATACACGCTATTAGGAAAATGAAACAAAAAGACCCACAAGTGGCAACAACACAAAGACAACTAGAACACCTAGTCAGTAAATGCAACACACAAATACACTGGGTGGCAGCGCACACAGGTAACATAGGTAATGAAGCAGCGGATTTAGCGGCTAATGACGCAGCAGCAGGTCATGGGATTCCCAGCGGTGTTCTGCTTCCACCATCGAGCCTAAGAAATAAACTTAAAACCATCACACAAAAACTTTGGCAAGCATACTGGGACGAAAATGAAAAAGGCTATACAACAAAATCATATTACCCTAAAGTCGACATAGATCGACTTATAGGCCATCCAGCAGCAATACAATTCCTTACAGGACATGGCTTCTTCCCCTCATTCCTACACAGGATGCAGCGAATAAACACAGACACATGCCCATGCGATGACACAGGCACCCCAAGTCACTACCTACATGACTGCCCACTAACTGAAACGTACCACCTCAAAAAACCCAATGAACAAGGCAGAACGATATTTGCAGACAGTTTCAAAAACAAGCATATTATGCAAAAACTAATAAATATACTAGAAATAACCAGGAACATCACAGACAATATGTCATAAACCTAATAATAACTTTGTAAAAATTCTGACAGCAAAAATCTCTATGACTAACATTGATACATAGTCCCAAAACATAGCACAAACAAAACACGCATATCCCACAATCAACCACGGACTGGCTCACAATGGCAGCCAACGTGGTTGATCACCACACACGCCTCACCACTGACCCTGCTCCTAGATACTGGGGGCAAGCAGTGTGCCAGGAGCTTCTCAGCTACCCGTGATGGCTATAAATGTTTAAAAAAAAAAAGTGGTGGTGGATGAGTCAGCCAACTTAATTACTAACGTTTATAATTCACATTCCACCAAAGCACTGCCTCAACTACCACTACTACTAAAAATAGGTAAAACACAACATGAACAAAACATACATACCCCACAATCAACCACGGACTGGCTCACAATAGCAGCCAACGTGGTTGATCACCACACACGCCTCACCACTGACCCTGCTCCAAGTCCCTGGGGGCAGGCAGTGAGTCCGGAGCTTTTCAGCTACCCGTGATGGCCATATATGTTAAATGTATATATATAAAAAAAAAAAAAATAAAATAAAAAATAATAATAAATAAATTATATATATATATGTGTATATATATATATATGTGTGTGTGTATATGCATATGTGTATGTGTGTATATATATAATAATATATTAAAAAAAAAAAAAAAAATGTCGCTACTAGGCCGGGATAGCCTGGTCGGTGGGGCGCTGGGCCCATGTCCAAGTGTTCGTGAGCTCGGTCCCCCCCGGCTGAAGACTCCCCGTGTAGTAAATGGTGACTGATGCACGTTAAATCTGTCGAGTCTCAAAGTCCTCCATGTTCCCATAACAAATCAATACCTCTGGGGGTACCGATCCAGCAGTTTCCTTGTCTTCTGGATTGGTTCAAAATTACAAGGCTACGGCGTTGAACATTAGTAGTCGTAAACCCAAAAATTGGGTCGGCTGTTCAACGGCGGTCATAAAATAAAATATAAAAAAAATACCTAAAATTTCTTAATTCAATTATTGTTTCCGTCAAATAAAACTTTTTTTAAGCATTTATTACTTTAAAACTCCAGATTACAATGTATGATGAATATAAGTAATGTAACCTAAAAATGAAACCCTATATATAAAGAAAACAGAATTAATTTGTGCTGATTGTTGTATTACTTTTTCAATCACGTAGTTAAACTTTCGTTAAAAACTCCATATTACAAAATATGATTTATTTATATATATATATATATATATATAATATGGAATTTTCCAGTAATAAACGTTTTATTTGACAGGAACAGTAAGAAAAATTAAGAAAATTTAGGTACTTGATGGGGTGACTCGTTACACCCCGTCTGATGGTATATATATATATATATATATATATATATATATATATATATATATATATCACCCCATCAAGTACCTAAATTTTCTTAATTTTTCTTACTGTTCCTGTCAAATAAAACGTTTATTACTGGAAAATTCCATATTACAACGTATGATGAATCTAATTAATGTAACACATGAGGGGTAAAAACAGCTGTGGTAAAAATGAAGGTAGAATAAGTAAAGAAAAAAAGATTATTTCCTGCTTAAAGAAGCGTTGAATGAGAGACAGCAAATGATGATTTCATTATTACAGACATTCTCTTAAACAGTTATACTCTTTTAAATAAGCTTAAAATGAGTTATATAAATATATTTCTGTCATTCCTGATTTGGAAAAAAAGAAAGAATATTTATTAATATAATTAAATCAATATTTCATAGAATAAATAAAATGGATCTAGATATATGATAAAAAATTATGGTTCCTACAAAAATACAAGAAAGCTTAAAAACAATTATCAAGTTAGCAACTCAAAGAATAATATTCATAAACCATTATCATAATCAGAATAGGTACAATTATTCTTTAACTAGGGTGATAAACCATATTGAATTTGGCATCTACATAAATCTATGATATGTAAGCTACAAGGTTAGTTATTTCCTAAATATGGGTATTTTCTTTAATTATTCAGCCTTTGCTTAGAATAAGTTCAAATCATTACACAATGCATATAATAATGGAATTTCTGCATGTGATACTTTCTCTCAAACACTCACAATGAAACCTTTAAAGCTATTATCACGTATGTGTGAGTATGGTCGATAGCTAATTTGAAAAGCCGGCTTTTTGCGAAATGCTGACGTCTATTGTGACGTCATTGACTTATTTCAGTGAATGCCTTATGAAGTGACATTTATTTGAGCTTAAGACGGATATTATTTATCTGTTTCTTCACGTATAAACTAAATTATAATATACCAAATAAACATTCATGTATACTTAAAATACAGTTATTATATATATATATATAGAGAGAGAAGAAACACAAAGAAAATTAAGAAAAACAATAAGTTTTATTTACTGCGCATAATCTGCAAGTAAATAGAACTCATAAAATAAGTTCAAAATGTAGAGAAAACAAGGAAACAATTACAGAACAATGAAATAAAAGAGAAAAAGAAAAATAATTATAAAAATAACAAGAAACTCTGAAAAAAGTCGATAAAAAGGAAAATAATTAATAAAAATCCGGAAAATAAAGATGTAATCTTTTTATCAGCTCACACGATTATATCCTCAAAAAGGAGCGCTTTCTAATATTGTATTAATATAGCCAAAGCAAAATATATCAAAACAATAGTGTGAGAAGCAATCAAATTGTCTTTTAATAATTTTCACTTGTCTTTTTAATAATTATCTTTGCAATGGAAAAGATGTTTATCTTCAAATTGATTGACACAAGGATCTAATTATTCATCTCTCTTAGCTAACTTATTTTTGCATTATTATAAAAAAAATTATACTCTTAATATAAAATTTGCTTTTAGATTTATTGATGATTTAATTATCATTAATTTTAATATTATACTATTTTATTAAATAATATTTCCCCGAGGAATTAATCTTGCTTCGTAATCACGATGATAATATTAATTTCAATTTTTCTGGATTTGGGTATTATAAAAGAAGAAAATATCTGCTTTGTTGATTTATACGATAAAAGAAATTATTAAATTTTTATATAAATAAATTAATTACTTGGATTTCTAATGTTTCTAGGAACATGTATTTAAATACCATTTCTGATGAAATGAATAGAATTAAAAGAATATGTAGTAATATTTATTTATCCAAAAAACAAATAGATAAACTCTTTCAAAATTTGATTAAAAAACAATGGATATCCAACTAAAGTAATAAATTTTATATAAAACCATTGCGCTAATTGTATATTATTGTAAATAAATTTACTAAAAATGAATTCTTTGTTAATTTATATAATTTTTACAATCTGCAAATCCATTTCAGGAAATTCCGTGACTAAAATTATGTGCAAAACAGGAAAGTCATGTTTCTTTTCCTTTTACTATTTTCTTTCTTTCTTAAATTAATGTTAATTTTCTAAAATTGTTATTTGTCAACTTCTTTAAATTATCCTGTATAATATTACCTTGTGCACATCCATTTTCGAGCTCATCCTTGGTAACTAACAAATCAAACGCACTTCAGTACTGCAGTAAGGACGCACTTTAATACATTCTTGAAAAATTTTCCGTTCATATAATTCATTTGAATTCGCTGCTAGCTTTATAGATTTCATTTCATGTTTTATTCTGTTTTTTCTTTATATTTTATTTTCTGTTTTTACGTGATGCTTTTACTTATTGTGTTCTATTTTATTTGCTGTAATTTTCTGAGTGCTTCTCACACTATTGTATTGATATATTTTGCTTTGGCTATATTGATACAATAATAGATATTGATACAATAATAGAAAGCACTCATTTTTTGAGGATATAATCGTGTGAGCTGATGAAAAGATTATATCTTTTATTTTCCGGATTTTTATAATTTTGTTTCCCTGTTTCTTGTTATATATATATATATATATATATATATATATATATATATATATATATATATATATATATATATATATATATATATATATATATATATATATATATATATATATATATAATGTTCGGACAGAAGATTCAGGTAGAAGAATTTCTGCTGGTGTAAGCTAAATTGCTTAAATCCGCATCACAACACTCGGGTAATTGCGTATCCAAAAGTAATTTCTTTTTCTTATCTTCATTTTATATTTCATAACACAACACAAAACACGAAAATCAAATTTAGAGCAACTGAATATTCCGAATATATATATCAACAAACCCGGAACGTCAGAAAAAGAATTAGTCACGTCAATGCTATGACGTCGGAAAAGGATCTTAAGACCTCCGAATGATAGGTTTTGTTTGCTTTTTGGGAAAGTTGGTGAATACAGCTTAAGATTGTTACAAAGTTTCAGTACTTATGCAGGTTTTACTATAAATACGTGATTTTTGCCATTTAAGTTATAAGCTATGCAACAAAAGTTATAATAATTATGCACCATACTGTTCACATAGAAACTAGTGGAAATCGTAATAGCGAGACTGAAATGTTTTTTTTTTTTTTTTTTTTTTTTTTTTTGACAGATGGAATTGTAAACTCGCAGGATAGCAGGATAGCAGATAGATGTTCTATTACAGCATTTGTGCTTGAATAAGTGCTCGTTACCATGTATCTGTTCGTAATTTGTGTTTACCTTCATCTATATCTGCATTCTGGTATTGTTTCATCTGTCGTGTTTCTTAAAAAGCACTCGTCATTAATACTGAATGTAACATTTTCTGTCAGGAAGTAAAATTGATAAGACTGATAATGGCAAATTTAAGGAACATGAAAAAGATAAAGAATTTTCAGCGGAATGAAGAAACTTCACAAACGAATGAAGGTACTTTGTGTGTAGATATTACTTCAACTCCAATAATGAAATTCCTGTATTAAACAATAGCATAACTGAAGCATTCATTGAGTCACCGGGTAAAAATAAGAGCTCCTCGAACTCATTTGGCGACAACTTTTAAAGTAAAAAGATTAGTTATACGAAAGGAGATTGCCATGTGTGAAGAAAAAAAATTTTCTATGTTCATAGTTTGATGAATAAATTTTAGACAAAAATGGAATCTAGGGTTAAAGGTAGATCTGAGAACAAATAGAAAGGAAATAAGGATTTCATGGATGAATTTTAGATATCGAATGAAGGATATCGAAAATAAGTTAATTATAGAGATGCATTATAAACAAATCAAACAAGACCAGAGACAAAAAAAAAATCAAAGAAATCAGGAAACGATTTCAAAAAATGGCGAGAGCGTCAACAATATATATATTCTATATTAGAAATACTTAAAATTTTTATAACATCAATAAAAAAGTTAAAAAAATTTTTTCCATGAATGAGTAAGCTTTCCTGTAGAAAAATAAAAGTAAAACTAACATTGATAATTTTGATTTCGGACATGAAGCAGGAATGAAAGTAAAATATTTAACTTATTAAAAGTGTTCTTGTTCTTATAAATCACTTTCATATTTTAATTTTAACAATATTAGAAGAAGATCTAGTTCATATTTTTAATTAAATGTAAAGCCTGATACGGGATACCTAAACCTTACATGAAAAAATTTCATAAAAGATATAAATTTTGAATTTGTTCTTATGGATAAATCTCATATAATTTTTCTCCTTCTCAACGATCGTGATTGAAATTATATCTTTTGAATCTCTTTTTTCCTCCCAAGTTTCACCCCAGACACTATTTTATTTGGCGTTTTTTTCTGAGCATTACTGATAAAAAAGCTTCTAATTTTGTGTGATAAAAATATCCATAGGAATATATTTTAAAAGAGTTTGAATAAAAATTCAGTTCAAGCAAATATTTAATATTAATAACGTGTTTTGAAAGATAATTATTAGAAACTAGATTAATAGATGATTATGAGATTATTAAAGTTGAAAGATGAAAATTAGAAACACCTTCAGGTTTCAACTTCCAATTAATGCTGTCTTGATGTTTGTTACATCCACCTTCCTCTATTCTAATTGATGAGATTTTGATAGAATTTTTGTGTTTTCCTCAGTTAAGTAATGATTTTCAATTCCTTTTTGTGGGTTTTTGTTTTTGACAAAAATTCTAAGATAAATATTAAGGGTAATTTAGGGATACCCTGTATAAATAATAGCTTATGTTGCCCCAGTGACAATAGTTTTCTTAACACCATATATGTTCGTACTTTTAAATTTTATGTTTCGTTTAGTATTTTCGAATGAGATTTGTCAAAAACACACATAGTGCTGTAGTAAAAAGGAGCTTTGTTTAAGTTTGGCACATTCTATCATTTTAATTAAGCAAATTTTAATTTTCTTAATAGTGCTTTTTAAAGATAATAAAAGTAGTAAATTTGTTAATATTAAACGTAACTAATTTTCAGTAATCATTTAGCATTGCATAAGTAATGAAAAAAGTTAATTTGCAAGCTAATAACTTTTATTTTTATATGGTATTTTTATAAGGGCCAAAACGAACACTATTTTATTTTTGTTAAGATATATTTTAATTTCACTTTACTGATTTATTTTGATTTACTGTTGCAATGTTTTTTCAAGTTTAAAAGAGTATACGGGTCTAAAACAACTGTAGCACATTATAAAACATAATAAATAAACAATGAAATAAATGATTTTACTTAACGGAAATGATGAAGAACTAAAAAAAAATGAAACCAAACATCTGATTAATTGTGTTAAAAATTTAAAATCCTTTTTTTTTTTTTTTTCATTTATTAGACGCGTTTAGTTGTTAATTAAAAGAAAATTTTGCTTACAAACAACTTTCATTTATATTCTCTCGAGTTTAAACAATTATGCAATTACAGTATTTTTTTTCCTTCGTAATATTAAACTATGTGAGTTGAGACTTAACTGGTCTAAGTCTAAAATGTAAGTACTCAAACATAAAATTCATGTAATTTGAATACAATTAGACCTGTTTGCACTCAATCTATCGCCTTAAAAAATTTAGATTTTTTTTAATAAAGTTTATGGTGTATGTTATTACCCATTAAAAGAATAACAAGATAAAGTTTTGGTATTACAAATCTGTGTTTGAAACATTATAAGTTAATTACAATCGTTAAAAGTTGATAAGAAAAAGTTCAGTTATTGGAGTTTGATAAAGAATTGTGGCATTTATTCTAATTTATGATTAAATTTTTATACCTGTGACGGCTAATTATAGAGAAGTCCATATCAGGAACTGAACTAGATAAGTGTTCCACTATCATTCAATCAACTTCCGTTTGCACGACTCCTATCGGACGATTCGTATACCTATCCAATGGCAATGTTTCCTATTGTTTGCATCTGTAACTGATTGATAAATTGATTGATTGTAAAAAGACAGGCAACTGAAGTGGTGCCATCTTCTAAATCGCTATAATACGGTGTCTTGGGATATTCATCCACTTTTAGATGCACCTGGATAATTTTTTTTTTTTTAAATTTCCGCACATGCGCTGTATAAAGCAACTACTTCAATTACTCTTATCTGGCGCAGTTTTTATTATTATTTTTTTAATTTTAAAGCAATAATTTCATTATCAGTTTAAAATTGATTCAAACGCTTTGTTTAATTTTTTTTAAATAATTAAGATATAGCAAAAGTGGCGTGGCACTAGACCTAGTATATATTTCGGACATTTACCAATGGTCTAGTCATACTAGGTCTGGTTAAGTGCCATTGCACGGTATACATTTTCCCGGTATATCCTACACTGATGTTTTTTTAAGGTTCAGTGCCACTGCCCGGTATACTTTTGCCCGGTATACCCTACACTGATGTTTTTTTAAGATTCAGTGCCACTGCCCGGTAAACTTTTGCCCGGTATACCCTACAATGATGTTTTTTTAAGGTCAAGTGCCACTGCCCGGTATACATTTGCCCGGTATGCCCTACATTGATATTTTTTAAAGTCAAGTGCCATTGCCTGGTATATATTTGCCCGATACTCCAAACACTGATGTTTTTTCTAATCTATCGTCAGTAAGTATTAAAATATCGAATAAATGTAATTATATCCACGAATAAATTAATATCAAATCGGATGTAATAAATATTTCGGACATTCACCAAAGCAACTAATTTGATTGTCAACATTCACCGGTGAAAGTCAACATCCACCGATTTCGGTCATTCACAGTAACATGCACATCATTTACATAATAACCTCATCAGGACGTTTATTTCATACTCTGCCTAAATAGCATCCGGCATTTCGAAAAATAAAAATAATTGGTTTTGTTGGCGATGATATCGTAAGGCGATAAAGAATCATGCATAGTACAAGTAAGGAAGATATTAACCTCAAAGGAAAAGTGGATGAATAACCCAAGGAATCCTATAATTCGCGATCGCAACGAACTATAGGGGGCGTTGTTGTATGTGCCGAATTCCTGCGATTTCCATATGAACAGTCATTCAGTTACACTGGAGACGTCTTTAATGTAGCATGTAGCATTGTAACGTTCCATCTTTATTGTGGCTGATTAAATTTAAAAAAGAAAAATGTTTGTTTTCTTTCTTATGCAAACGAAAACAAAATGGTATCTCTTTTTTTTTAGAGAAGGAACATCCAGAACACATCGGAAAAATATTTGTAAATAAAGACAAAAAAATAGGTATATTCTTATAAGAGTTCAAACCTAATGCCTGAGAAATAGTTTTACTAAATTTAATGGTATAACATGAAAGGCCCATTTAAATTTTAACGTAAAATAAAGAATGCTTACGAAACAAAAAGAAAAAAAAGAACCATTCTTTTTTTGTCGCCATTTTTTAGTGTTACGAAAATGCGTCTTTGGAACTTGCCAAAAACAAAACAAGATGCAATTTTATTTTTTTAGGAGCGAAATATTTTATGGAGTGAAATATAACGAAAATGTACCAAAGTCCATAACATGAAACTTTATCTTAGTAAACGTCCGTTTTGGAAATGTTATTTCATTTTGAATCTTATTTATTAGAGTTCATAATGGCTATAGAATCAGGTGAGAGAAAAGTTTGTTTTGAATCTATGCTAAACTCTATATCGGCCCATTTTCCACCGAAATCCGATTGACTACTTTGATTTTAAACAAAGTGTTTCATTTTAAGATTTTTTCCAAAAATTTTAAGTGTAGATTGGCGGCACTAAAAATCTGCCAAATCTGTAGCTGTGGTTAATACGTAAGTACCGAATTTTTCTTCCATACTTTTCTGAATCATATTACTTCAAATATTAGAATATGCAAGAAGTATACATAAACACATAATTTAATACCATTTAATTTTTCAAAAAAAGTATTTTGACAACATATTTATCAAAAAATGATAAACTAAAAAACGTAAAATAAAGAATTCTTAGGATAAAAACGATTTTAAAAATTCCTCATTTTTCAATAAAAACTTTCGTTTTGTTTCTTTTTTTTAATTCTTATAGTATTTAATCAGACGTAAAAAAACCGTTTTGTAGAGAGCGATCATCAAGTAAGAAAAAAAATATTTACAAGCAAATTTTTTATTATAAAAATCATAACACTTACCTGATTTATAAGTCCGTAGAATTCCAAAATGATATGTTCTTTGTTTGAAAACTTTATTCTCAAATAACATATACATAGTTTATCCCTTCATTACTTTTAGGTATCATACCACACATCAAAATTTTATAATTGTAAGATCTCGATATGAATTTTAATATGTAGCTTAAAAACAGAATAGCTGAATTCTAGTTGAAATTCTTTCAAAACTAAAAAACACTTACCAAGAAAACGATAAAAAATTTATTTATAATCAGCACAAAAGATACTTTTTCAAGTAATTCGGATTATTCTTTATTGTTGTTTTCTGAATTATGTAAATACAGAAATATATACATTTCTATGAAGAAGAAGAATATTCTATAACTATTACAGTTCTGTATGGAATTCATTGGAACACATTTATTCTTTGGAATGACGAAAGCAATGTTGACTTCATTTTAACTTGTAATGAATTGAAGACAGAAAAATTATTTCCCCGCAATACACACATCTGTAACAGCAAGTGACCATGAAATCATGTTACGTTGTTGGTAATAGAAAGGTAAAAATTATTGAGAAGTTGTTCTTCAAATGCTTGGCGTGTTCTGCTTCAATGTTTGGCATGTTCTGATTAGTTTTTTCAAGAAGTTTTACCTTTTCTTTAGGGAAATTTTGCTTCCTATTTGCTGCTAAGAAAATGGCGTCCGTCATTGCCAATGGTTATGTGGGTACTAATGTCCGATATTTACAGTCTCCCGCTAGATGGCGTATCGAGTGTTGCGATCGCGAATACTTATTTCTTTTGTTTCTAATAACTGATGTTAGCCTGCTTATTTGTTTCAACATACGTTTTTACTTCAGCATTTAAATTATGCGACGGAATTTAAATTTTTCCGAAATTTTATTTATTTTTAAACATTTTAAAATGATTCTGTTTATATGAGTACGCTTTGAAGCAATTACAACATTATTTCATCTGAGCAATATAACGTAGGGCGATTAAAATTTAACATAAAATAATTTTTAAAAAAAATTAGCAAATTGAGAAAATAAACGCCAATCAGTAAAGTTGTTCAAAAGTTATAACGGAAAATTTAATCTATAGCAATTTGTTTCACCAACAAAAACTCGTAATTTTGATATTGCGTATGAGCAACATGACACAAGAAAGTGGCGATTGTTTACAATCATTCCAAGAAAAGTTTCAAAAAGCAGAAGGAAACACGTTCCAAGTTGATGCTTCCGTTTTTTAGTTACTAGAATACGTGTATACATACAGACAGTATAGAAAGAAGGAATGACTTGAATGACTTTTTAGGCATTAAATTTGCGCTACATTAAATTTAATAAATTAATTTATTTGTTAAAAACAATATTTTTCAAATACGATGGTTTGAACACGCAGACGTTTTAGATTCTGAAGCAAACTTCCACCCAAAACACCTTAACACAATAATTGTCTCAAGTTCAAATTGTCACCATCTCCTTAAAAATCTCGTAAATATGACTTATTAGAGAGGGTAAAAAAATTATACACAAGAAAACAAGTGTATCAATCTAATTGTGTAGAATTTTCTTAATACTGTTTTATTTTATTTAATAACCAGCGTTGAACAGCCGACTCAATTCTTAGTTTATGACTATCAATGTTTAACTTCTGAGTCAAGTAAGTTTCAACCCAACACAGAATACAGGTGAATTCCTGGATCAAGCAGTGGGACAAACTAGTCTTTGGGGGACTTTTTGATGGAACTAACGTGCATTTGCATCACATGGAGAGGAAAATCACGAAAATGAGCCACAATTACTCCTACGGCAAAGGGATTAACCCATGATCCGTCTACCACTGAGCATATTTTACGTAGCCGGGAGCAGAATTCATAACAACCAGCCACCACTGGGTCACGAACTTGGTTCACGTAGTTGGGGAGAGAACACGCTATCCCTTAAGCCACCGCGACTGACCCTAGTGGTATAAGAAGGTTTTGTTGAAACTTACAAAGAATGTCTTATCGGAACTACACTATCAACAGAACGTTTCAACTGTTTCAATAGATACATGCCTAAACTGTGTTGGCTGCTTTAATCAGATAAAAGTGGACCACAAAACAATGACCTGAGATTACAGCTGGATATAGGAAAAAAAGTTAGATAATGAATTACCTGGACTTAAAAGCGGACCTAAATTTGGTATTGTTAAAAATGTAAATTTAATTTTAGCTATACTTTTTTTTTATTTTAAACCACTAATCTTCTGTCTATTTATTTTTGACTTTGTCTTAAAACTTTACTGTAGATCACGTTTTTATCAAGTTTGTAAACATGAATTAAAATTCTACGACTCTATGATTGATTTAAAATTAAAATGCATTAAAATGGAAATTAAAACATGGACATTTTGTCACTAAAATTTATTTATTAAATTAAATACAATTCCCCAGATTAGTTTAAAAGAAAACATTAAGATTACCTGGGCAATTACAACTCTTATTGAAAGTTTCCAGTGTATTTTAGAACTTTTCAATATGCAATCAAATACCAGAGAATTATCTTAAAAATGGATATCTTAAATGTTTTCAAAGGTGACATATTTTTTTCAAATGAAACTTTTAAGCCTTCAAATTTCGTGCAATGGAACGGTTAGATCCTCAGGGATCACTGATATCGAAGTAGTAGATCGAAAAAAAAGTCTAGAAAATTCAGAAGATTACTTTACAAAATGTCGAAATTGCTACCGAATCCTTTGGAGAAATGCTGCAAGTTCTGCTAAACATTAAGCATTACTTTTAGTGGAATTTTCGCTTCGAAACTCTAAAAAGAAATTCTTCCTCTTTTCCTTATACTTCCAATTTGCCTTGGATCAAAAATCAATATTTACGAAAGCGAGAGCTTCATTACCCGTTTACATTTGATTTATTTCTCTATATATCATCGAAAAGATAATTACCATCCTTCCGTTTCCATTTTCATTGCACAGAAAAAGCACGTGATATTACCAATAATAAATATTTATGATCCATATATCTTCGGTTGTAATCAACATAAAATTAGTAAACCTTATATTTACTTCATAAAATTAGAAAGCATAAAAACACTAAAGTATATACTTAATTTTTATCAAATTCTCTCTAATTTAAAGGTATTTACCTGAAATATTTATCATACATTACTTTAATTAAATAACTTTAAACTTCTGTTACATTTTTGATTAGGATTATTATTTCACATATTAAAATCTTAAAGCAAAATGGTGTTCCTTTATTTTTTCATCAAATACTCTGTGATATTACTTTATTACGCAACATTATATGATATGTATCTTACTATATATAAAAATCTAATGATGGTGTCGCAATTTCGTGAGTTTTTATTGGCCGCAAAATCACGTGATAGGATCCAGTTTTTCCTCTTTCATTTAAATATTGTTTTGGTTGTCATCAGCATAAAATTAATAATAGTCGTAAAGGTATTCGCGATCGCAACGAACTATAGGGGGCGTTGTTGTATGTGCCGAATCCCTGCGATTTCCACATGAACAGTCATTCAGTTACACTGGAGACGTCTTTAATGCAGCATGTAGCATTGTAACGTTCCATCTTTATTGAGGCTGATTAAATTTAAAAAAGAAAAATGCTTGTTTTCCTTCTTATGCAAACGAAAACAAAATGGTATCTCCTTTTTTTTTAGAGAAGGAACATTCAGAACACATCGGAAAAATATTTGTAAATAAAGAGAAAAAAATAGGTATATTCTTATAAAAGTTCAAACCTAATACCCGAGAAATAGTTTTACTAAATTTAATGGTATAACATGAAAGGCCCATTTAAATTTTAACGTAAAATAAAGAATGCTTACGAAACAAAAAAAGAACTATTCTTTTTTTGTCGCCATTTTTAGTGTTACGAAAATGCGTCTTTGGGACTTGCCAAAAACAAAACAAGATGCAATTTTATTTTTTTAAGAGCGAAATATTTTATGGAGTGAAATATAACGAAAATGTACCAATACCCATAACATGAAACTTTATCTTAGTAAAAGTCCGTTTTGGAAATGTTATTTCATTTTGAATCTTATTTATTAGAGTTCATAATGGCTATAGAATCAGGTGAGAGAAAAGTTAGTTTTGAATCTATGCTAAACTCTATATCGGCCCATTTTCCACCGAAATCCGATTGACTACTTTGATTTTAAACAAAGTGTTTCATTTTAAGATTTTTTCCAAAAATTTTAAGTGTTGATTGGCGGCACCTAAAAATCTGCCAAATCTGTAGCTGTGGTTAATACGTAAGTACCGAATTTTTCTTCCATACTTTTCTGAATCATATTACTTCAAATATTAGAATATGCAAGAAGTATACATAAACACATAATTTAATACCATTTAATTTTTCAAAAAAAGTATTTTGACAACATATTTATCAAAAAATGATAAACTAAAAAACGTAAAATAAAGAATTCTTAGGATAAAAACGATTTTAAAAATTCCTCATTTTTCAATAAAAACTTTCGTTTTGTTTCTTTTTTTTAATTCTTATAGTAATTAATCAGACGTAAAAAAAACCATTTTGTAGAGAACGATCATCAAGTAAGAAAAAAAATTATTTACAAGCAAATTTTTTATTATAAAAATCATAACACTTACCTGATTTATAAGTCCGGAGAATTCCAAAATGATATGTTCTTTGTTTGAAAACTTTATTCTCAAATAATATATACATAGTTTATCCCTTCATTACTTTTAGGTAACATACTACACATCAAAATTTTATAATTCTAAGATCTCGATATGAATTTTAATATGTAGCTTAAAAACAGAATAGCTGAAATCTAGTTGGAATTCTTTCAAAACTAAAAAAAACTTACCAAGAAAACGATAAAAAATTTATTTATTATCAGCACAAAAGATACTTTTTCAAGTAATTCGGATTATTCTTTATTGTTGTTTTCTGAATTATGTAGATACAGAAATATATACTATTCTATGAAGAAGAAGAATATTCTATAACTATTACAGTTCTGTATGGAATTCATTGGAACACATTTATTCATTGGAATGACGAAAGCAATGTTGATTTCATTTTAATTTGTAATGAATTGAAGACAGAAAAATTATTTTACCGCAATACACACATCTGTAACAGCAAGTGATCATGAAATCATGTTATGTTGTTGGTAATAGAAAGGTAAAAAATATTGAGAAGTTGTTCTTCAAATGCTTGGCGTGTTCTGCTTCAATGTTTGGCATGTTCTGATTAGTTTTTTCAAGAAGTTTTACCTTTTCTTTAGGGAAATTTTGCTTCTTTTTTTATGCTAAGAAAATGGCGTCCGTCATTGCCAATGGTTATGTGGGAACTAATGCACGATATTTACAGTCTCCCGCTAGATGGCGTATCGAGTGTTGCGATCGCGAATTGTTTTTCTTTAAATATTTTTGTATCCCTAATTTAAACTTATTTTCCAGTACTGCTATTATTAGCGAGAATATTAAATTATGGTTGTGAACTCATCAAATTTGTTTGAACAATATAATGTTATAAGAATATAAATGTTATTTTAAAAAATGATTACTTCGAAAAATCACTTCCGTTCATCAAGAGATCCAAATGTTTATAATACCAATAAATAGTAATATTTGGACTTGGGAAGTAGAGGCACAAGAGTAAGCAAACAGAATTCCTTTGAGTACATATATGTTAAGTGAATAATTTTAACTTATGTAGAAAAACTGTTTTCTGCCAAGAAAAGACAATTATTGCGAAGCAATCATCGGGGTTGGTGAGCGGCAGCGAACAGGGGGTTTAGCCCCCTAGTATTTAATAAACATTTCACAGAACGAGAAAAGAAACTTTAGTTAGATTAGAGTACTTGTAGAGTATTGAAATTTCTGAGAGAAAGAAAAAAACCTTAATTTAAATAATAATTATACCGTAATATATTAAAAACAATTATTTTTTTTAATCTTTGTGCTCCCATGCTGATGGTTTACCAAAAACTCTGGTTTTCAAAATCCTACTATAGTTTAACTTAAACACATTTAGCAAAAATGCAATGCTAAAAAGTAAATTTTATCGAATAACTATTTTTTATGCCTTGCCTTAATGTACCATGACAAAATTACTCAAAACTTCTTCAGAATAATAGATCATTTTATCATTTATTTGGTAATTTTGACCTGATGATGTTTATGTGTCTTTTAGCAAATAGAGACCACGGTAGCCCAGCGATTAGAGAATCAGACTCCTGCCCGGAACAGCCGGTGTTTGATCCTCGACTCTCGGGTACATGCGATATTCGTGCTATTAAAATTTTTGGAATCGAATATCCTGTGATCGGTAGCTGCACCTACACCATAGGTACAGGAATCTTTTGGAATCTTCTCATAGGTACAGGAATATTCTTCTTTATATCTATGTTTAAACTGAGAGAGTGGCCTCACAAATGAGAACTCCTCTACAGAGGATCGAATTTATGTTGGCATGTCTTCGGATCATTCTTGGGGATGCTTCCCAGACCACCGCCAATAGCCCATTGTGCATCCCTAGCATAACGTGAATAAAGTGCCTACCTACATACCATTAGCAAATAGAATAGTAATAGATTGTTTACACTACTATGATTTATTTAAAAACAGCGATTAATTTAAATGGTGAGTAGGAGTTAGGTGACGGTTAATTATTTATTTTCCTAATATATTTCTCGATAATATCAGATGGAAAATGAGCCCAAATGATGCTTTCAAGTGTTTTATGTTGTTGTTGTAGTTAATTTACGTCGCACTAGAACGCACAATGGGCTATTGGCGACGGTCTGGGAAACATCCCTGAGGATGATCCGAAGACATGCCATCACAATTTTGATCCTCTGAAGAGGGGATGGCACCCCTGCTTCGGTAGCCCAACGACCTGCACGCGAAGTCGAGCACTTTACGGTAGAACAGTTTAACGAGGACCAATACCGCACACCCTCGGTCCCTACGAAGACTGATCCCAGTGGTCACCCACCCGCACACTGACCGCAGCCAGTGATGCTTGACTTCGGTGATCTGCTGGGAACCGTGTCTTAACGATCAGTTCACTACGGGACTTCAAGTGTTTTAAAAATAATATTATCGCATAGATAAAATTGTGGTGTCTGTTGTATGGACCTATTGTGGGGAAAAGGGAATATACTCGTATTCATTTATTCACATATACCCTACAATAATGGAAGAGCTTTGAAATATTTGAAATATTTTGGCTTTGAAATATTTTTTGAATTTCTCGAAAAATACTTAGATGACTATTTCGTAATTTTAGTAGAGTTTGGTTCATGTGATTTTTCAAACTTTGCAATAAAGTTTAAAGCTCTTAGGTGTTTTAGAGACCAACAATAAATTATAAAAGAAAACAAGTATTTTTGAACACCCAATACCATAAAGCAATAAGCTTGTAATTTGTATCAACTACTTTGGTTGTTATTTGCAATGACTGCATAAAATTACGTAAATCTTGTTTAAATATTTATATAATCTGAGCATTTTTATAAAAACTAATTTTTTGTTAAATGTTTTTTTTTTTTTTTTTTGCTATAACTTTAAAAATATTCAGTAAAATTAAACAAAATATTCATAGCAATTTAATATAAGTTACAAAATTATTGTTTAAAAATTTGAAAGATTGTTAGGGGTACAGTGGACCTTGAAATTCGATAAAAATGATCAAATATCAATAATATATTTGGATAGTAGACATCATAAGCTTTCAAACAAAAAAAAATTATTTAAATTGGAAAAATTTTTACAGAGATATTGGCATTTTAATTAGGCCACGCCCCTTTGTTTACTCATGTAAGTGCTGAAGTCAGTAGTTGACTGCAGACGGATTTTTAGTTTCGGTTTAAGCTAAAAGCTAATTATTGCAGATAACCTTTAAATTATTTAATTTTTAAATTGCATTTGTCTTACTTAAAGTGGCAGCATATTGTCATAGTTGATAGATTGATTTTATTTATGCTTTTATTTGGTTTAATAGCCCTGTTATATTCGTTATTTAAAAATGTGTATTTGAGTATTGAAAAATGTGTAAAAATGTGTAAATGAGTATTTGAAATAGTTATTTTGCACTGCCTTTGCACGGAAAAAAAAATTTACAAAATTTTCATAATTTTATAGAGAATCGTATTTGGAAAATAATGGAAAAAAATTTGATTTAAATATCCTAACGTAAAAAGTATCAAATAATTTTCTAAGTAGTTTTTGTATTTTTTTAAAATAAAGTTAAAAACGATAAGGGGATTAACAAAATGTTATGCAGTCATTGCAAATAACAACCAAAGTAATCGTTACAAATTATTGGCTTTTTGCTAGATTTTCTGCATAGGGTGTTCAAAAATACTTGTTTCCTAATTTATTGTCGGTTTCTCAAATCTCTGAAATTTTTGCATTTTATAGCAATGTATGAAAGTCCGCATGAACTGAATACTTCTAAATTTACAAAATAATCCTCTAAGTATTTCTTGAGAAATTAAAAAAAAATATCAAAAACTGAAAGTTTCTCTTCCATTGCAGGATAGTATATATGTGGATTTCCCTGATAATATAAAGAATGGTTTAAAAACAATTTTTAATTCGTAAAACAGATAGCACGAATTTGATGAAGACAACAAGAATATACATCCAATGTTATAGCGAAATTCTGTCCCACTACTTTCACGCTTCAGAGTGGTCAGAAAAATGGCGATACCACAGGAAGGTACCTAGCATTCATTGTAGCAAACATTACTGAAGTTTCCGCTGCCAAAGGGGTATTGTCTTTCCACCGAAAGTTCTGAAGAATATAGGTAGTGGGTTTAATATATTTGTGCTGTCTTACTCATATTCACTATATTTGTGGTATGTGTTATTCAATTTAACAGAAGACAAGCCATTCTTTGTATTGAGCACATAAGCCTGTTTATAAGTATATCTAAACACAATTTATTTATTTACGGTTACTCATCCAGGAATGAATTCGAACCCACTACCTTCATTTTAAATAGCATTTGGTAAAAAAGAGAGACTGCTTGGCCAGAGACCCCTGAAAAACGAATGATTAAAAAAATACTATTCCAAGTATTTATTTATTTATTGTTACACACATATGCAGACCCCACTAAACCCAAACATTAAAAAAATGACGTTGTAACCAGGTTTTGGGTATTAAATAATAAGATTAAAAAGCAAAATCAAAAACAAAAAACAGATGTTCATAAGTCTTTTGTAAAACTCTGGAAATATTTTCTTAATCTCCGAATAATTTATTCACTGGCAATTTCGTTAGTTACGATTGGATATTAAATATCATGAATACTTTCTTTTCAATAAAATGTACCACCTTCAAAGATCAATGTGGAACTAAATCTTTGTTATAACAAAAATAAACACCTAATGCAATATATTAAATACCATTCTATACTTTAAATATCATTCATTAGTGATGAACGGTATTTAAAGTTCCGAATACGCAAAATAATTCTTTATGTTTACGTTAATAAGAAAACATAATTAAAAACTATGTCGATGTGATTTTTGTATAACTTTCTCATATTTAAAAAGAAACTTTTATCGCATATAATGTTATAAGATAAAAATTTGAAATCTCTATACAAATTATTTTAGAAAAATAAGTCTATTAATAATGTACTATGTTGTATTTTCAAATATCATATTTAATTAAGTAAAATCGTTTCAGGCAGCTATTATGAACTAAATGCGTTTCAATGCCATTTATTGAATCATTAATCATTTGTAAAAGCAGTTGAAATAGATTTTTGTTTATCTCCAAATATTAATAATGATTTACGCAGTTTATGATTAAAAATTAATTTTTAACTGTCTCAAGCTTCTTTATTTTTGCACATGAATAATTAAAACTTTAATTAGTAGGTGGATTTGTTTACAAAATGTTAAAAGTTTGAAAAGTGTTTGCATTTTTATTTATATTAGTAAGCAGTTATTAAATAAAGAAACCATAAAAAAATACTAAGAAATTTCGATAAGACTTCAGTAGTTAATTAAATTTAAGATTAATGACACAAGCAGTGTTAGTTGATAAACCGAATATAGAAATTTATTTTATACGCTACTTAAGCTTATGTTATTTAAGCTTTCATGTAAGTTCCGACAGGTGTGTACATCTATTTAAGTATACAGTCAGAATTTGTCATATCTTAAAATAAAATATTCCTAAATTCCAATAACCTATTGCCCAATATTCCAGACAAACGACATTACCTGGAATTTCAAACCCATATTAGATCTCAAAAATAAAAAAATGAAATTTAAAAGGAGAGGTCTGTTTAAAATACGACAGTTTTATAAATTCGCACATTCTCCTGGAAATATCATATAAAGTCGTATAAAGCTTAACTATGGAAAATTGCTTAATACACAATACTTCTCAAACACGCTTCACCTCTATTGTAACAGAATCTTATTAACTGAACTAAAAATAATATGGCAAGATGAGAAAATGAATGATGTTTCAAAAACTTTTTTTTTCCTTTTTCACGTTCATAATTAAACAGTATTATTTTTAATAAAATATGAATTAATACTTTGTTATATTTTATACATTTTTTTGGCACAAAATTGCTTTGACATTTTTTGCAATAAATTGCTTTGACATTTTTTGCAATAAATTTTAATAATCACGTTTACAACAATAAAAATTTACTGATTCAATATCTTCGACACTATTTTGGTACTATCCCGTATTCGAACAACTTTATTATATCTTTGCAGATTTGAAAAAGTTTTTCTTTTGAGATAACAACAATAAAAACGTATTTTATTATTAATTTTAATGTAAGTCATTACCAAAGCGCTTCGAATAAAATTACTTCAATTTTTCGTGCTCCCATAGATTCAGAAACACTGTAAATTTTACCATATCCTGGAAGCTTTGACCATAATTTTTTCTCAGGGCAAATTTTACAATGGACTTCCTAAAGATCATGATATTTTTAACATGTTTTTTATTTCTTTAAAATTATTTCTAAATATTTTCTTGTTCTTTTTTTTTTCTCCTAATAAACACCACTGTAATTAAACTTCGAATTAGTAATGTGCTTCATTATTAAAAAATAAATACATTTTTTTTAAATTAAAATTTTCTAATGTCTACTATAGCAAAAAAATATAAATTAATTAAATGTGAAATCAGAAGATATTCGAAGTAAAAAATAAAGATTTGTTGAAAATGCCTAGAAAAACTTTTGCAACTAATGAATACAATATTTATTTAGATTGGTAATACGTCTCTTTTTTTGATATTCCGTTATATATCGGAACATAATTTCGCAGATGTATGATTTTAAAGCTATTTTTTTTAAATTAAAAAAGGTCTAAAGTATTGTTAAACACTTTTATGCTTAAACTTTGATGTATGCTGTAAAAATATCTATTTTTATTATAAACTTTTTTGTTCTTATTTTTCATAGAAAAGCATAAATATACAGTTGATTAATATGTGTAACCATAAGTGAGCTGACGATTAATCTAAATATACATTTCAGGATTATTAAAAAATAAATAAACTTCATTTTTGTCAGAAAAATAAGTTAAAAAACAAATTAATAAAGGAAAATCTAATGACAATAATTAAAATGTCTAATAATGCCCAACTTTTTTACATGGAAATATGTAATTTACGAGTGCTAAATGATACATACCAGACAACTAATTTCCACTGTACTGTATTGATGTTATTTTTCATGACAGTGGAATTTTAATCAAGGCGCACATTTTATCTTCTGTCTGTTACGAATAAACTAGCATCAAATAAAGGATGGTATAATGATCCTGATCCACTGGTCCTTAATTACGGAAGTATCTGTCTATTCATTTGAACTAATTTATTATAACTAATAATCTAGGACGGAATGTAAGTACGTTATTATTAGTATAGCAAAGATTGTACTAGTTTTTGTCCTTAGTTGAAGTTTTATTCAAATATGTGAGTTCTTGAAACGCCAAAATCTCGCAAATGATTTAATTTTCAATAAAATGATATGGCATTTTTAGCCACTTTGGTTAAAGTTCAAAATATGTATATTACATAAAACACTACTTATATATTTATATTGTCATCGAACTGATAAAATTTCTTTTTTGCTTTTTCAACAACGAAGTAAAATCTACACGGAGAAACAAAATCTGGTAAAATTACTGTATTGTATTTTAATGACGCTTCAAGTAATTGACTATTGCTTAATAGTTTTAATAATAATTGCTTATAATAATTTTCCTCAGTAAAATCAAACTTTCTTTGGTTTCAATTTGCATACACTTATTAAATCTAAATAGGTTTTGTCAACAAGACTGAACTTGATTGTAACTCCTGTATGAAGACATATTCTTTACCTATATATTATGTAAGGGTACATCTTAACTATAGTTATTTAAAAAGTACTAAAAAAGAAACATAAAACAACATAAAAAAAAGAAAACAATTGCTTACGTTAGATAAAATATTATAGCTTGACATTAAAAAAAATGTTCCAGTTGCCTTAGAAACGAAAGAATAAAAAAAAGCGTAATTTGGAATTTTGATAATGTAAAAAAAAGTTCTTGTAACGCACTTTCACGATGTTTTCTTGTGAAAGAAAGTGTGGACAAGATTTTAAGTATTGTTCTCAATATATAAGGTGTCATTAGCAGCCTTTGAATGGCAAACTGGACCTTGATGTTATTAAAAACGGTATTGAGTCCTTGAAAATTTCAATATAATAATCATTTAAAATAAGCAAAAGTTGTCTCTAACTATACGTATTACTCTTAATGTGATCATTGATTTTATTTTTATAATAGAAAAGTATAAATATATAAGTGACAATAAAATCATCTCGAACTTATGAAAATATTAATAACTCAGGCATTGAATTATCCTGAGAATTTTTAGAGCTAAAGTGACAGGCATTAATAGTCATAGATATAAATAAGGGCTAGATCTATTAGATCTTATACTAATAGATATCTCCGAACTTCATGTCTTTTCCGTAAACATAAAAAATTTTTCTGCTTTCATTTCACGAAACCGCAGAATTTTACCTTAAATATTGGTATAGAAGCTTACATTTTCACACAAGGCTTAACTACAAAATGTATTAAACCTGCTTTGAAATTGAAAAATGTATTGAGATCAGAGCAGAAACTATTTCGAAATCAGACATGGGAAAGGCAAAAATAAAGATCAAAGAGAGAAGAACAGTTTCTATCCATTTTTCACAAACATGACGATTGGATCGCCATCTGTTGCATTTGAACGTAACTAAGTTTTAAATAAAAATCAATAACGCGAAAAATCAGTTCTTCCTGCGAGTTATCACTCAGTATAGGTGAGCTATAGTGTGAGAATATCATTTCCCGACGCCACAAAATCAATTTTTATTTTCAATTCAGCTTTTATAAACATAAACCGTTTTTCCCTTGTCATCTTAACTATATGTTTTCTATTTTATATTTGGCGTTGGACAGCCATCTCCCATTATGAGTTTACGACTACCAATTTGCAACTCCGTAGTCTTATAATTTTGAACCTAACTAAGAAGACAATGAAAACCTCACACGATTAGCTAAATGGCAATCAGATTAAAAGCCAAAATCCATCTACCACTGAAAATAGTTTACGTCAGCATTGTGGTCGGTGCGACCCGGGAGCGGAATTTGAACCTGGGCCACCTCATTTGGAGGCAAAAAGCTCTAACCCCTAAGCCCACGCGGCTCTTCAAATTATATTGCCGTAATTCCTATAAGTGTTTTTATTCAACTGTTGCAATTCTTTATTTTTATATTTTAATCATATTCCGATAGAAAACTCCCTCGTCACTTTACTTCTTTAGGTTTCTTATTTGAAGATACTTAACGTCAGTTTCAGAAAAATATGGATCCTGGAAAATATTCCAGAAGAATAAAAGAGTTTTATGACGAGAAAAAAAATAGTTTTGGAAATAAATGACCGTAAAATTGTTTCCCATATGCATATGATGGTGTATGCGATGCTTTATGAACATAATCAATTTAGAGTGAAGTCCTTCAATTTTGTTTTTAAGTAACTTTCGTGCGGCGAAAATATTTATGCTTCTTTAGTTGAATTTTTTTTACATGATATTGATTTTTTTAAAGTTAAAAATTTTGGATTTTAAGCTGCAAAATATTATTATCGTTTCATCAATTTAAAATAAGATTTTGTGAAAGAAATGACAAGGATTCCGTTTAGATACGTTTTGTGAACATTACAGGATAAATGGTGGTTTCTAATTTTAATATTATAATTTTAAAATAATAAAAATAAATTATACCTTTTTTTTCAAACAAACTATTTAAAAAAAATATTCTTTTTTTTAAAAAAAAAAAAGTATTGCAAAGAATTGTTTCCTTTTTATAAAATTAAAATCTTTCTTCGGCTACTACCCAAATAGCAGGTAACGTAAACTATTGATTGAAAACACTATAGAAAAATATATTTGTTACATTTATACAAATACTTGATCGTACCTAACTCGGGCTGGGGATTTTAAATCTGAAATTTGTTTCGTTTTGAAAGCTTCAGATTTTTTTTTATTTTTTCAAAATAACATTTTTAATCCATTTTTATCGAAATGTACAAGTTTGAAAACGTTATTTATTTTAAGGAGACGCGTAAATGTTCCGGATAACTTCTAAGGGAACTTCATCAGGACTAAAATTGTATCAAAGCCTGTACCAAGAAATGCCATCCTACGCGACTAGGGGCGTTTTCCTAATAACTCGTTTAGAAGCACACGAAGAATCAGTTCATAATAGGTGAACGCCCTTTTTGGCGTATGATGGCATTTCCATGAATGTGTTCCTATGCTGTTTTAATCTTGATGATGTGTTCTAACTCCTCTAGAAATTTTCCGAAACATTTATGAGACTCTCTGTTATTTATAACGTTTATTAATTTGTAAATTTCGACAAAAAATATCATTTAGAAAGAAAAAATAACTGTAGCTTGTAAAAAGAAACTGATTGCAGACATGAAATAAGCGATACGAAAATATCTAAGATCTGTTTAAAAGTCTAATGCAACAGAAAACAAAAAAATATTAAAAAAATAAAGAAAAGCGTAATAAATTATTGTAATTAATAATGAATTGTTGGAGTAATGAATTGTTGGTCTCTTTAATTTTTTTTTTCTCGTGGTTAAATCTTACATATTAAACAAATTCTGCTTCTGACCTCTAACAGAAAATTCAAGTTCTTCTCTGGTATCAACCACGAACAATGCAAAGAGAAGTTAATTATTAAATCATTAAACCAATTTAATCTCATAATTGAATATTGGTTTTAAAAAAATAAAGAGAGATTTATTACGTCAATTAAGCCTATTTATCTCTCGTATCCAATGTTACGACTTTATTTTATTCCTTTTCAAATAAAACTATCTTTTCAGTTTAAGTTCGGAAAAAAAAAACATTTAAAGAAGTAATTTTCTCCAAATTAGAAGAGAAATATAACAGCATGGGTTCGTGAGTTTCTTTCACTGAACCGAAATCCTTAAAATTTAAAGATCTTTTCCATTATAAATCTTAAAATCTAATAGAAATTTTTTTAAAATCAAAGTGTGAAAAAAAGACCTAATATATTTATAGAAAGATCAATAGAAAGGCAAACTTCTTCAAGGCAATTAAATTTAATGATGGGTGAAAATGCTTTTACCCTTAGAATCAAGAATTTAAATTGAATTCGTTTTTTAGCTTCGAATCTAAATGTGAGTTTATTTTTCAGAACGCAAAATTTTTGTGATTTAGTAAAATCAAATCAAATAGCTCAGTGAACTATTTGATGTCAAGCATAATGATGTAAAAAAAAAGGATCTCACAACAACAAAAAAAATTTTTTTGAAATAACCTCCTTTAATTATTTCATTTTGTTTGGAAATTTCCATGAGCCTTTTCAAAGAGGTACATATCAAACTCTTTGATGTGAAATTCTATCAAAATGATCAGTATTTATTTTCGATAAAAAGAATACGTTAAATAATTCATTATACGAAATAAGATTCTTAAAATATGATTTGCGACCCAAGCTGATGGTTTTGCTTCTTAAATCTTGGAATTAAGTGACATGAGTGTAATATACTTTAATATAAAAAAAAATTATTACAAAGAACTATTAATTCTGGTAGTTAGTTGCAAAAATTTACATTTGAAACGAATATCATACTTTATTTACAAAATATATTTTTTCGTAGATTATATCAGAAGAAAACCATTGTATAATTAGCAGTTCCTTTTCAGAATTTCTTCTTTTTGTTCACAATAGAAAGGATAATGAAAATAAAAGTTATTCCCTTAATGCGTGTTTTCAATATAAATAGTCTTATATAAGTCACACAAGAATTTAAATATCCAAAAAGAACCGTGAAATCATTTTATTTAACATTATGACTCAGCATATTTTTAATTTATCACACTTTTAATATTTCTGTCTGATAATCATGTTTTGATAAATATATAATGAATGGGAGGAGAACATACACTATAAAAATTCCGAATCAAATTACAAAACAGTAGAAAAGAATTTCTACTGGACATTACTCTCAAACCCCGTTCTGTTGAGAGATTAGTCCTCTCGACTTCCCATCTTCAGGAACCCATCTTCAAGGAAATAAGTGACTTCATTAGTTTAGTTAGTGCGATAAAATTCTGACGGTTTAACCCTATTTGGTGAAAGCAGTTAATAAACTATTTTTTTTCACAGTTTGAATACCATCTTATTTATGATTATTTGACTGTTTTGCTTGAATATGGTAAAATAACAATTATATAAATTGTTATTTAAATCTTTTTTCCCAGAAATTTCGAACAGTAATATCCACTTTACCGTGAAATCCATTTCTACTATAAGATTTCATACTGTAGCTATTAGAGTAATATTTATTTAATTGGAGTTATTTAGTAATTTTAGAGTAATTATTACAGTAAAAATTACGGTATATAAAATTTTTGTTCCGTAACGTATTCCGATAAAAATGAATTTTGTAACGTATTTCTGGTAAAAAAAGGACACCCTCAATACCGGTACTTTTTACCATATTTTACCATATATATATATATATATATATATATATATATATATATATATATATATATATATATATATATATATATATATATATATATATATATAATATATATATATATATATATATTATATGGGTCATTCTCACGAAAACTATCATTTTTCTGATCATAAAATCCCAAAAAAGTAAAGTGAATAAGAAGCTCTGAAACTTTTTATATTAATAAAAATATGCAATAGCATTATGAAAAAAATATACATCCTTTAAATTATACTTAATATTTAAATAAATTAATTAATTTCACTGTTTAAAAAGTGAGGGAATGACACTAATAGTGAGGGAATGATATTTTATCTTAATACATGTTTTTCTCTAAGTTACAGCTACCTCAAGTTTGAAAATGATAACATACTAAGTATATCTAATATTTATTATAGTTTAGTTTTATATATTTAATAGTTTTTACAGGTTTTGTAAATAAAATTGGCTGGCATAATTGTCACATGGAATGAGTGGTAGAATTCTTCTTTTGATGTCTGTTTTGTGTGGCTATGTATGTGTTTTGGAAAGGGTATTTTCCTACATTTGTGGAAACCATTACATCAATTGTTACATTTTTTGAATGTAAGATCTTAAATTCTCCGGGGTATAAAATTGTTTCATACTCAACTAGCACCCAATCTCCTATTTTGCATTCCTGTGTATTTTGGTTTTCCTAGCGCAGTTTCAACTTTACATAGGTTTTTTTCTGTACAGATAGGAATAAAATTTTTTTTATGTAATCACAGTTGATACTACGATATTCCCGGAACAAAAAGTATTAATAGCTTACGTCATATTAATATTATACGTCATGTGCGATTGAGAAAATATTATTTATTATACGTCGTATGAGATTCAAAACCGTGGAATCGCCCCTTTGCGAGCTAATCTGACTGATGTGTAACTGATTCGACGATTTGGGTTTTCACTTAAATATTTTATATGTATATTTCTTAGTGTATCAAGAAGCACTATCTTTTGCTTCTTTATCTTTTTTCTTGTGACGCATTCCTTTTTACCTGAGCATAATCTGGATACATCATCAGATTAAAAAAAAACAACAAAGCTTTCTGAAGTATCATAAGTTATGCTATTTTTATTTCATTTTGATTTTGCCGATTCTTTATGTTTTCTATATTTCAGAAATCGCTTTGAAAAGCACAATGCTCTGTACTTTTTCAGAATTTTTCCACTTAAAAGTCTATGAAATAACTTCTTTTCTCTGTGAGTCTTTGCTAAAGTTCTAAAATTTGTTCCTATTTGCAAACATAGTACTTCACTAAAAACCAATTAAATTTATTATCTAACCTATTTTTATTAAAGAAAGAAAGAAAGAAAAACCAAGAACAAAAGAGCAAAAAAAAATCATATACTCATCTTGAATCATTCCCTCACTTTAGCGTCATTACCTCATTTTATACATTAGTGAGGGAATGACCAATTTAATAAAATTTAAAAATAACTGTTAGGTCTAATTGATTTCTGAAATCAATCATATACAATTATATTCATACAAGAAAGCAACATATAATTATCCATTTTCTCGACGAAGTTGTATTTTATTTTACTTTACAAAACGACACGAGGTAATGACAAATGTAAAAATTTTTACCTGGTTTGATTCATTCAAATTTATTCCACAGCACAGATTCTTAAAGTTGAAGATGAAAACATACTGAAATTTTGTTCTATGATGCCAGTTGTTAACTTCTAAAGCTTTTATTAAAAATTTTTTTATTCTAAGAAGATTGCAGGTAATAAGAACATTGTTGTGAGGGAATGATGCGAAACACTGGGGACAAAGTTTGTAATAGTGCTATGGCAATATTTTTATCAGAAATTAAATTTAAAATTTATTTTCTGAATTCGATATTTCAATATTCTGAAATAAAAAGCACGAATTCGTAAATTTTTTATTTCTTATTTCAGAAACAATTTTTTCATTTTTTAAATCATCAGTGGGACAAGTGAGGGAATGACATATTGGTATATTTTAATTACCTAAAATAAATAAAAAATAAAAATTGATAATTTTACTAATATTCTTTTGTTAGCCTGCATTCTGAAAGACACTTTCCCTGAAAAAAAAAATTCATAAGTTGTAAAACAAACATAAAATATACTGGGGACATGAAAATGACTGTTTTTGTGAGAATGACCCATATATATATAAGTAAATAAAAAAATTAAAGAAGCCGGTAAACAGATTAAGATCTGTAAAATAAGTCGGGGAAATTATTGAAATAACAACATAAGAAAAAGATAGAATCTCGTCGTCCACTCACACTATTATATCCGAAAAAAGAGTGCTTTTTAATATCATAGTACTGTAGTCAAAGCAAGTTATATCAATACAATGGTATGAAGAGCACCAAATAAATTATATATGCTTTATTTTCTCTTTAATTTATTTAGTGCTCTTCATACCATTGTATATAGATTTTTTTTTTTTTGTCATGTTCTTACAGAAGTACAAAACCGCATTTGATGAGTTAGTTACCTTGGAACGGCACAAAACAGAATGTGTGCAAGGTAATTACAATAGTATTCTGGATAATTCAAACTTTATAATAAATAAAAGGTTGAATTTAATATAAAATATTTATTTGATGATTTATTGGAGAAATTATTAACATTCAATAAGAAAATTATTAAAAAATAAATTTTTTATTCAAAACAATTTCTTTATTAAATATTAGAAGATTTTTCGCCCCAGATTTACCTTAGTCCACATAATAAAAATATAAATTTAGTCAACTAAAACATTTTCAATAAATTCATTAATAATTATAACATACATTTAATTCAATGATTTATATAAAATTTAATTACAGTAAATGGATATCCATTGTATTTTTTATCAAATTTTAGAAGTGTTCGGTTTTTGTTTTTACGATAAATAAACATTAGTACAAATTCTTTTAATTCTATTCATTTGATTAAAAAAAGTATAGAATAAGTGCTTATAGTAACAATAGAATTTCATGTAGGTAGTTTATTAATATTAAATTTAAAATTATTCCTTTTATCGTATATATCAAAAATGCAGATATCTTCTTCTTTTATAATACTTTATTCCAAAAAATTAAAATTTATATTATCGTCATGATCACAAATCAAGCTTAATTCCTCGGGGTAAATAGTACTAAATAAAATTTTATAATTTTGAAAATTAAAGATAAATAAATAATCAATAACAATCTTAATATAAGAGTATAATTTTTTCATAATAGTGTAAAAATAAGTAAGCTAGATGTGATGAAAAATTTAATCCTTGTGGTATTGAATTTATTTGAACAAAGATATATTTGACATTGAATAGTTAATTATCAAAAAGAAAAATATTAATTAGAATTTCCGCATAATCAAAATCGCAAATAAGATTATTTTTGTAATACTAGTAATAACTTTAAGAAACATCTTTTAGTTTAGAAAGAAGACTGTTATCGAAGAGATCTTAGAATTCGTATAATTAATTTTATTTTGCTTAAGAAATTCAAGAATAGGTTGATTATTAATTATAATCTAAGGAAAGCCTTCTTTAAAAATATTTGTAATAATTTTATTTCAGTAGTTAGAGATAATAGTGCCAGGTATAGTTAAGTAAGTATTAGACACACATGTGATTGATTCTTGTTGTAAATTTAATAAAATTTTTATAAACTTTTAGACTTAAAATTAATTTATTGTTCTTTATTGATTATTATAATAAATTGATCAATTATTAAATTAAATTGATTAAATTGACCATGGTTAAAAATCTTCTAATATTTAATGAAGAATTTTTTTCAAAAAAAAAAAAAAAAATTCAATGAATATTAGTAATTTCTCTAAAATTCAACAAAGAAGAAACTTTTTTATTAAACTTCAATCTTTATTAATTATAAACTTTTACTTATTAAGTATAATTTTCCGTTTCTCGTTCATTATCAAACCCTCAAACCTCTAAAATCTTTTAAATTCATTGACATGTATGAGAAATCGCATGATCTAAACACTTCTGAAGTTATAAAATCATTCTTTATGTATCTCTTGTGAAATAAGAAAAAAATTGTTGGCATGGAATTGTTTCCATTTTTTTGACCTCCCATTGTATATTGACAGTCCTTTTCGGAAAAAAGTACAACCTAAATGCGACCATTTTAAAGAATGATTTTCGTATAAATTATCAATGTAGCAAATGCATGTTTGTAAAAAAAAAGGCAAAATTGTAAAATTAATTTTAAAATTTTACCTTTTAAAATTAAGTTAATTCTCTTTAAAAATGCATTTTTTAAAATATTTATAACTCAAATGCAAGTTATAAGTTTAAGGAATTTTTAGGAGACTAGTAATTGGTCATTTTCTCAATAACAAGCAACAATAGACATTCAGAAAACAGTTAGAAAAAAATAGTTACCAGTAAACATTCTCAGAAAACCAGTAATAACTCCTGGTGAACCTTGTACTAGTTTTATAACTTATGCATAATATTTGAAGAATCAAAACAGAATTATAAAATTAAAATTCTCTCTTTACTCAATTAGAAAATATTATAAAAATAAATTTTATGAAATAAGATTCAAATTTAAGTTTTTTTCATTTTATGTAACCTATATGCTATTTTCTATATATAGCTGTATGCTATTGCAACGTATATTTTTCATTTTAAAATATTTAAATTTAAAATTCTAAAAATCAATATTGAATTCAATTAAATATATAATATAACACCACATCTATTAATCAAAGTTCGCCCCTAGAGTGTTGCATTTTCCCCCTTTCACAAATATATATTAACCCTCTTAAATCAGCACAGAAAAAAGTTTTTATAAAAAACTTAAATTACTTATAGCTAGGAACATCGAATAAAATGCAACATGTTTTCAACCTCAACTTACTCAATGTTCCATGGATTTATATTTGTCAAATCAGTAACATTTTTTTAAAAATAATTATTATTCCCTTATGCCTTTTTTAATAAAAAAATTAAATATGAATCATGGAAAAGGTAAATCTTAAGATATTTATTTATTGAATATATTTCTACATTATTGATTTCAAAAATCAATAAAAAAAACTATTATTTTTATAATTTTTAAACTTTAAATTCGTTTTTCACTTACTAATTTATTAACGAAGAGAATGATGCTAAAGTGAGGCTGGATTCTAAAGCATTTATATATACATAAATTATAAACTCAACAGATAGTTTTCTATTTGTTAAAATGATTTTTTTACCTAGTATTAAAATAAGTATCAATTTTTGCAATATCATTAGCTAGCATCAACTTATTTTTTTTTTTTAATTTCATGAATACTTAAACTGACTGTTTTCAAGAGAATTGTCTTTATATAATCTTAAAACTTTCTTAAACATTTTATTATTAAAATAATCTTAAATTAATTTATTAAAAAATTTAATTATTACGTATAACCATCTTGTCATTATTTTTATAGATTTGAAATAAGTAAATATAATTACAAAAATTTATTATTATTATTATTATTTATGTGCAGAGTTATCTCTCATAATGAAAATAATTGATTTTGGTGATTGATTTTTTATGAATATTTAAGCAACATAAGCATCTAATTTCTAAATACACTTCGTTTTAACTATTTGGTCAATTATATCCGTTAAAAATTCCTAATACAACAGTTACTTAGTGTCCTTATTTTGTTATGCTGTATCTACATTATGATTAAGCTGCATCAATATTTAACTATATTAAATACGAAAATATAAACATATTTATATTAAGAAAAAAGTTCAAAACTTTAAAACTATTTTTAAATTATAGTTATTAAATTCTAAATGATATATATTTTATTTTTAAATTTGCGTTCTTGTAAGTTTTATTATTTTATTTTTTTTTAAATTAAAACGCAAATTTTTTGTTTCAAATAGAATTGTTTAGAAGTTATTACATGTATTTTGGTACAAAACTCATTTAAAACTACAAAATTTTATACAAATTTTAAGATTGAGAATTCATGAAAAATATCGCAAGATTTTCAATTGCTAATTTTTTAAGTCTAATTTATTCAACTATATATTTTATTACACCATTAGAATGTCTGGGAACTGTCTGTCTACCCGATTAGCCGTAAAATTTACGGGAAAAAAAACATTTTTTTCATTTACGATTATAAAACCGTTTACAATTAATGTAGTTGAAAATAAAAGAATACAAAACTATACAGTTAAACCATTTTCTACCAGCATGGTTTCAAAACTGCAAAGAAAAAATTTACTTGAACATTAGAGCCATGCTTTTCGTTAGGTAAATGTCATTGGAGTTGTTGTGGTTAAGATGTTTTTTTATCAAATGAACCGTGGAATGTGCTTTAATTATTTTATCTGGTTGTTTCACTTATCCTAAGTGATGGGAAATACTAGACGTTTTGTCGCTTTATAATGATTGCCATCTATTCGTGAAGCAGCTTTGAATGCCATCGATTTGTGAATGAGAGCATCGTATTCGTCCAGAGTCACACAATGGGGAGTGTTGGACACTGCAAACCCCTGTCGATCATAAGATTAACAGAGTAGCAATCTTGGCTATAATAACTACCCATTTGCACAGTGACTTCATTAGTGGAGCTAAATTAGGAACATAAAATTCTGGTTGTTTAACCGTATCAGGTGAAATCATTATGGTATTTGAGGAATCATTATGGTACCATCTCATTTATGGTATTTGAGTGTTTTGATTGAATATGACAAAGTAACAATTAAATAAATTATTATGTAGCCATTTTTAGGGAAATTTCTAACAGTGTACGTTCAGGGCACATTTTATATTTATTTTAGAAGTTCATATATTTTTTTCACTGGTTATAGGCTATTGTGTTATTAAGTAAACAAAAGAAAGTTACAACGTTAAACAATGTAACATCGTTATTAAATAAAGAAAAACTATACAAAAATCTTTTTTAAAACTCTTTAAGCGATATTTAAAATTATCAAAAACTTTATGAAGTTAATGCATCTAATGTTTGACACAAATGAAATTATCATGCTGTAAACTATAAATTTTTAATTAGTTTTCTATAAAAAAAAATTTCTTCATATTTCATTTTTTTAAATTTTTCGCTGTTAGGTTTTTTAATTTTTTTAAAAGCTATGTAATTAAAATGGAATATTTTTCCTTTTTATCATTATTTTTTTTTATCAAAGTGTCATTTATCAAAGTATCGCTTTTTTATCAAAGCATATTTTTCACATTTGATATAGATTTATAAACTATATCAATTAAAGTTGAAAAACATAATGAAAAAAAAAGTTTCAATATTTCAGCCTAGCGTTTTGTTCCGTCCGGGAAATAATAAAATTAACAATAAAATTAATCTTGCGTTTTAATGACGATGAAGATATTTTCTTAAAAATATATCATTTTAAATGATAAAAAAAATTAAATCCCTAAAATATTATGTGTCTCAGAGACTCTTAAGCCTTAAAAACTCATAGATCCTGAATAAATCCAAAAAAAAGTAAAACCACTTGAAAATGCAGTAATGTTCTAGTTTGCTGGTTGCGCCATCTCTTGTAAAGAGTAAATATTTAACATAATTAAAGAGTGAATTTTATTTTTTTTCACAAAACAAATTGCGTTATGATAATTTTTCATTAAATGCAATTTTTCAATCTGGCTAAGGATATTAGGCTTAAGTGTGTCTATGAATATCTAAAAAAGAAGAGATATAAAATTATATTCGGAATCTTCAAATAAAATTAAATTTATTTCTGTACTATTCTAGCTGGGTTTTTTTTTTAAAACTAAGTTAGCATAATACTCGCAAATCCACCAAAAACAGCGTTTTGAACACATTAAAAAAGTTATACAGATTTTATAATATTGTATAAAATTTCTTTCTTATTTTTTTATTTTTTTTTAATTTTTTTTTATTTTATTTTTTATTATTTTTTTATTATTGAGAAACATTTTGTTCAGGCTATTAGGTTTTAAATAACTACTTAATGTAGTTATATATATAAAATATGATGGCATAAATTTGATTCTAAATAAGTAAAAATCTAAATTAAAAATTTTCTTTTTAATTTTTTAACATGCCTCAATAATAGGCGCATTCGTGATTAATTAGTTTTTTAAACCTTTTACAAATTTCAATGAAATGGTATGTTAAGAAGACTTCATTCGCACCTCACAAAATGAATTTAAATTTACCAGGTGTCATCTGTCGCAGGCGAATTTGAAAATCCAATCCAGTAGACAAGTGAACTATTAGATCAAGGATTGGCCTTCGTGAAGGACTTTTTATGAAACTAACTCGTATTTGCGTTACATGGAGAGGAAAATCACGTAAATTCTCCCATGGTTAGCCTAACGGCAAGTGAACTCCAACTCATTATCTATCCACCACTGAAAATATTTTATGCCAGCACTTTGACCATTACGAACCGGGAGCATAATTCTTACCAACCAGCCATCGCCGGGAATCGAACCTGGGTAAATTGATTTGTAAATCTCTTGAGTCACGCGTTTCTTTAGCTACCGTTGCTGAGCCAAAGGATATTCAGCTGATATTCAACCTGACATTTTTATGCTTATTGCAATGATAGGCTAGAGGTATTAATAATAGGATAATTAAAAGGTAAATATGATATGAAAGGTAAATAAGATATGAAAAGTAAATATGATAGATAGAAAGATAGTTATGATAAGCTAATTAAAAGTTATCTCATTCACCCTGATTTATTATACTGGGATAGAAAGAGGAAAAAAAGTTCTAGGATTGGAAAGAATTTCATTATTCTTTCTTTGGATTGAACCAATATTTCTTCTCTCTTTGGTTTGAACGAATATTTATTTATTTTACATTTTTGCTTGATTTATTTTATACTTTACCTTGAATTTTAGTTTATGCTTCTACAATTTACTTTAACTTTACCTCATACATTACATAATACTTTACGCTTTACTTTTATTTACACTTCCTTTTACATTTTACGTTTTACTTAATATTCAACGCTTTATTTCAATTTATACTTTACGCTTTACTTTTATTTTCCATTTCCCGCTTTACATATTTTTTTGCATTTTATGCCTTAATTAATACTTTATATTTTACGCTTTATTTTACTTCATACTTCGGGCTTTACTTTACTTTACAACTAGGCATTACTTTATTTTATGCATAACTTTTTTACTATACTTTTCTTTGTTACTTTATTTTATACTTAAATTTATTTTTACGCTTTACTTTCTACTTTACACTTTAATTTATATTTTACTATTTTCTTTACTTTACTTCATGGTACACTTCCCTTATTTTTACACTATATACTTTTCTTTACTTTTTCTTTTTCTTTTCTTTTTGATTTACACACTTTTTGCTCAACGCTTTACTTTACTTTAAGTTGAACATGTAATGTTAAGTTGAGCGACGGCGGCCCTTACGATTTTTCGATATAAAGACAAAAATAACTAATATGGTATATAACTTAATAATTATCAACGTGAAATCCAAAAATTGTTTATTTTGTTTATCGTGATGTCGATTTCATTGAAATAGCACCGTTAAATAAATCCCTGTTTCTAGAAATACATTTCGCATTCCAAAACAATAACTGAAGTTCTCTGCCTTCTCTCGATTGACCAAAGATATTTTAATTAAGCATTTAAGTTAAAGTATCTTCTTTTTAAACCTCTTTTCAGCGTATGTGATGTTGTGAAATAATTCATTAAAATATGTTTATTTTAAAATAGTTGTTTAACAGTCTAATACAACGTCTTTCTGATCTTCGTTCTAAACTAAACATGTACATCTTGCGTCCATAAATTTGCATAAATTCGCTTATTAGAGTTTCTCGGAAAGACCTGAAATTTTTAAAGGCTTATCTCAACTTCAAAATATTTTTAACTATTAAATTGTCCAAAAGGAATGGTATTTAAAAAAATATATTAAATTGATTGAAAATATTTTAATTACCTCGTTAAACAATATCTTAATTTCAATATTATCATCATCAATTTGTAAAATATTGATGATAATAATATATATACGAGGGTTCACTCTGAAATTTTTGCGATACAACTAGGTTTTTAAAGTTACACTTACAAAGTTTTAGGTGTGTTTAAAGAAGTCTCCCCCAGCATCAATGCACTTTTGTAGTCGTATTTTCCACATATAATATGCCTCAAGCCATTCATTTCTTGGAATAGATGAAAAAATGCATTTATAGCCACATCAATCTCTTTTTCTGAAAGAAAACGACGTCCACGTAAGTTCTTTTTTAGATTAAAGAATAACCATAAGTCACACATGGCTAGATCAGGTGAATTCGGCGGATGTTCTATAACTTAATTTTTTTTTTGTTTTTTTTTTTGTTTTTTTTTTTTTGTTTTTTTTGTTTAAGAAACTCAACTGTTAATCCTGCTGTAGGTGAAGATGCATTGTCATGGTGACGCATTAGTCCCCTAACATTCACTTCTTGTAGAATTTCTGAAAGACATTTAGTGGTATACCAGTTTGCAGTTACTGTCTTCTGTCCTTTCAACTTGATGGCTTTGACCAATTCCGTACTTCTGAAGAAAGCAGCATACATCACTTTTTTCAGTGCGCGTTGTCTTTTCACCATTGTCAGCGTGGGATCATCTTCAAAGACCCATACTTTGCTTTCTTGACGCGTTGGAACGTCAAAAAACTGTATGTACGTTTCATCACCCGTTACAATTTTAGAAATGATGCGGTGTCCACCATCATTTAGCTATTTAACAGTTTCTATACTGATTCCGACACGCTCCTCTTTTTGGTGCTCAGTTAGATTATGGGGAACCCAACGGCAAACTACTTTTTCAATATGTAATTCTTCATGAATAATTTTGTGTATGGCTGCGGATCGGATGCTAAGTTTCTTTTGTATAATTTGATAGGTACAGAGATTATCATCCTTTAACATTTTTCGTATGGCAGACTCATTATCCGGGATTACTGCCGACGGCAGCCTTTCTGTGTGTTCTTCATCCTGAAGAAAATTGCGACCTCTGCTAAATTCTTTAAACCATCTGAATGCAGTAGCACGAGCTGGAGATTCATCACCAAATGCTAATTGCAACCGTTAAACGCATTCTTCTTGATTTAATCCTGCTTTAAAATCGTAAAAAATCATAGTGCGAAAATGTTCTCGCGTCAACTCCATTTTCTCTTCTGTTTAAAATTTATTCTACCCTAAACAAGTTGTCAGTAAATCAGTAAAAAATCGTCTGCTGTGTTAAAATACTTTGTATTTTAAAATTAAACCGTTATTTTTATTTTGTAAATACTCGTCTACGCGAATCTCAAAAATTTCAGAGTAACCCTCCAATATATATATATATGTATGTATATGTATGCAGATGTATGTATATGTATATATGTATATGTATGTATGTATGTATGTATGTATGTATATGTATGTATGTATATGTATGTATGTATATGTATATGTATGTATGTATATGTATGTATGTATATGTATATATGTATGTATATGTATATATGTATGTATATGTATATATGTATTTCGACTTCGTAAGCTCTCATGAACTATTTTTCATAGTTTACTGCAATTGCAGCGGCCGTAGTTTCCTTCAAATAAATAGTTTTTTTCTTATTATTTTTATTTAATAAATGTTTGATCGAAACGATACAGTCCGCTAATTAATATTTAAAACGTACACATTTGTTGATTAAACTTTTTAAAATGAATTAATATAGTGTGCTGGGTTGTAAAATCTGAGGAATTATACTAAGTTTTTAACAAATATGTAATAACAATAACTTAACACAAGTGATACCATAGTTTTATATTTATTTCTTTGTGTTTATTTTCTATTAGTACAGAGTAATGAATATAACGTAATTAATAATATTACTAAACAACAAATAATACAACAAATTTTATTAACAGCGTGTTGCAAAAAGACGAAAAAGAAAAAGACTAATTCTTTTTTTGCCACACCGAGAATGAAAAACAAACAATTCAACACTTGCAAGGTTGAAAGTTTTATTCCATTTTTTAATATTTATTCTTTTAAGTTTGTATGTTTGTCTACGTCGAAAGAAGAAAAAGAAAGATTTTTCTTGCAACATTTAAAAATCCTTCGTAACTTTATTGTATTAAAGTCAGGTGCAGGGTACTAATCAAAATTTGAGCACTGCAACTAACGGGAAAGTCGCCAGTGTTTCAATTGAGTGTTAGGAAACATTTTTGACTAGTATTGTTATTAAACAAATATTTCCGGTTGAGATTGGAAAGCTCTAGCTTGCGGGAATCGAAATTACGATTGGAAGATTCCACTTTCACACGCAAAAAGTTAATTTAATAAAAATATAATTAAAAACTAAGAGATGACAGCTTGATTTTAAAAAAAATCAAATTAAATAAAATTTAATTATAGCTAAATGTGAATACTATATAATTTTCAGTATTTTTCAAGCCAAAAAAAATTATATTACGATTTTTACGTTCTGTGATGCTACACTGTAAGACTATAAATTCTGAATCAAATTACAGTATAGATTACCAGCACTTTGGGTCCATTATCCGTAAAATCCATTTTTACAGTAAAATATTATACTAAAATTTTTTCAGTGACTTTTATTTAGTTAGAATGATTCAGTGATATTTACGTTAACTTTTCCTGACAAAAATAAAATATCAGTTGTTTTTTTTGTTGTTCCGTAGTATATACTGGTAAAAAAGGATTTTACGGTAAAAAGTATGGGCACACTGAGTGCCGGAGTGTAAGTATATCTGGTTGTTTTTTACTTAACAATTCATTTCCATGACTTTAAAAAGCATAAGAATATTACATAACTGTAAATTCAAAGCATAAAATATTTTGAGTAAATTTTTAAATAAAAGTAAATTTTATTTTAAGTATATTCATTATTTTTTTTTCTGCTTCGGAGGAAATACTTTAAATTTTTCTCAAAAGTAATGTCTATAATATGAGTCATTAATTTTGTTTCCCTAAAGTAATTTCGCACAAGAATGGAAATTGCATTCTTATTTTTTTATATCAAATAAATAAACTCTAAGTGTAATTTTAGAGTGTAATAAATCTTTTCTTTCGAAGTTAGTAATGCCAACTGTGAGAAAAATCATTCTAAAATTAGTGTTAAGTTTATGTACATAAATAAAGCATAATCATACCATCGCATGTTTCAGAAAAATTTTAAGGAACAGATGAAATAATAGTTTTTTTCCGGTATATAAAAAATGCTTTATAGCTTTGTTCAATTTCAACTAAACGAAATAAATTACTTTATTTTCAAGTTTATTTCTTGCTTCAGGTTTTTTAGAATTATTCATTTCTCCATAGATGGGACTCAAAGGCAAGATTTGATAAAGAATAATATTCACATAATATTCAAAACTCAAATATAGTACTTATAAGGATATATATATATATATATATATATATATATATATATATATATATATATATATATGGGTGAATCTCAGGAATCATTAATCGAATTCGATCTATTCTCTAGGTTGTCCAGACCGTAACCCTGTCAAATTGTAACCTCAGGATTAATTAATTGAATTTAACATAATAAGGGCAACAAAATTTTCGATGTTCACGATTATTTTCTGATATTTTATACATTTTCAAACAATTCTGGAGGTGTAAAAATAGTGCGCCTATTATTTTTTATTATTTTTTTTATTATCAAAAGTTAAAGGTTTTAGAGTACTCAAAATAATACATTATATACATATAAATAACTCCAATATTCAACTGACAAAATCAGAAATGAAATATCATAAATTGAAATATCATAAATTGAAATATCATAAATGAAATATCATCAGAAATGAAATATCATATTGAAAATCCCAAGCGGGTATTTATTTAAAACAACTACCAAAGATACTACTACTTGCTTACAGAAAAAAAAAAAAAAAAAAAATATATATATATATATATATATATATATATATATATATATATATATATATATATATATATATATATATATATATATATATATATATATATATATATATATATATATATATATATATATATATATATATATATATATATATATATATATATATATATATATATATATATATATATATATATATATATATACTCTCTATTATCTGTATCTACATTTTTAAAATTTTGCTTTACAAACCAACTTCTCTACATCAGTGTCACTAATTGCTCCTCCTGGCCTTCTGGACCTTAAAAACAGTGATGGCTCTCAACATTCAGCCAATAAAAAATAAATTACATTGATGTCACTGATACAAATACCATTAAAGAGTGGGAAAGCCTCACACTGAACAATGAAAAACTATTGGAAACTAAATAAAATTAAGTAAAAAATAAAATCAAGTGGGACAATCGTCTGCTCCGAGAGGGAGGATTGCAGCAAGATGTTTACGACGTCAAGTCACAAAGGAATAATACAGCTTTATGCTCCCTTTTTCTAGGTAAAAAGAGCCCAGTTTCCAATTGAAAACATCACATTAAATGAGAGTCACAAGAAATATAATTTTGGTTTTGAGTCAAAAGGACAGAATGTAATTTGCTTAATCCGTTAAGAGAAGGAGGTAAAGCCTTATAAAACCATGGGATGAATGAAGGGGTATTCCGGTTGGCATCCAAATAAGAGAAAAATGCAAGTTTGTCGACTTTTACTTCTTATATTTTATTTCTATTTCCTCTGTTAAGAGAAGCAGGTGTTATTTGGGGAAAGAAAAAAGAGTCGGGGACAACTTCGGTCTTAAAGGGGATCTCAGGAGTTTTCGGCTTTACAAAGGCTGTTTATAAATACAGTAAAAATAAAAATGGGAAATGATCTGTTAGTAATTAAATTATTACATAACCCAAAGAAGAGCAAAAAAAATATTAAGAAAAGTATGCACTGCACAATTTGAACATGTACACAGTATCAATATATTCATTAGTTAATAAAAATTTTTTATTTAATAAATAAAATGCATAGCTTGGTACAAGCATCTAAAAGTTGGGTTAAATCCCAAGTAATTAAAAGTTACTTACTCAATCAAAGCAAAAATTTATGCCATTTGGAAGAAAAAAAATACAGTCAATGAGTTACTCGCGGTGTAGACAATCTTGAAGGTGATGGAAATAGGCAAACACAGGAATGGGTCAGTAAAGCCTTTCTGGATCAATTCTTGATTGAATTCTAACACGATGTGTTGAGGTCTTTTAAACTCTCGCTGAACTCGAGAGTCCAGAGGACGAGTTGTAGACTCACGGAATTTTGTAATTCAGACATGAATCCTTCTTTTTTATCATCAGTTTCAGTATTATAGGGAAATAAAGAAAAGTTATTTGAATTACAATTGCGTGTAATTCGGATTCAAAGCACGCGGTTCAGTGTTTGAATCACACAAATCGATGGGTAGCCGCAATCTATGATATAGCGGTATCGTTCATGAGCAAAGTTAAAGTGGTCACTGAAGTTATTATGATGGATCATTATTAGTATAATTTCTGTTAGATGGTAAAATAATGCAAATTTACCCATAGATACATCACTAATCTAAAACATGCAGTGAACTAACAAACTTGTGTTTACAGTATTATAAACCAGAATTATAGGCTACCTAAAGTGCCCTTATCCTTTCGAATAACAAATTAAAGCAGAATATGTTAACATGTGCACTTACACACTAGACATGTGCGATATACTTGAGATATCATTGTCTGCGATGTGACACAGACGTATAACAAACTTTTGCGTAGTGTCGTGGCATCGATGTTGTCGATCAACTCCTGAATGGTTTTCGGGTTATTTCTGCATACATTGTCTTTATATACATATATACGTGTGATAAAAATGCAAAGGTAAACAAGGAACGAAAAGGAGAAAAAGTTTTTAAAAAAGTGTAAAAATAATGAAAATATTTTTAAAAAAATTAAAAAATTAAAAATCAGCTAAATTTAGAAAAAAGTAGTAACAAAAAGATATAATCTTGGACCGTTTAATTTGGCAACGGCACTTCTTTTTTTTTTTTTTTTTTTTTTGCATTTGCCGTTAATTTGCCGTGTGAATTTTCAATTTATTGGGACAGGTCATAGTTAAATTTTAATTTTAAGCGTTTAGCTAATTAACATGCTATTGATTTTTTTTTTAGTTATTTTAATTACTGAAATCAAAAGAACTCAGTCGACTGACTCTTTCACCATCAATTTTATTTGCAAAGAAAATTTGCTTTTCAAATGAAATATAATTAAAATAAAAACTAATGCAATATTTCTTTGGCATGATTGTCTAATGTCCAATAAAAAGAAATAAACCACCCGTAGATCGAGAAGAAGCAACCCTCTATAATAAATATAGTTATTTTTCGCAGTTTGATAAACACAGACGCGACTAACCATGGGGAAACGTGGAAATGACACTAACCATATTAAAGCAGTTTCTTTCTTTCCACAACATTATTTTCCTCCAAAAGTTTTGCATCAGTTCTTGATTTATGGTGCTTTAGTTTTCATTCTGTTTTTATACGGAAGTGTAAACAAGCTTATTTTTCATGCAATCCAAAACACAAAGCACATAAACTTTTTTTTTACCATACGTAGTTGTTTACGTAAAATATATATTTTTCATAAGAGCGTTTCGCGCTCTTATTAATTTATTATATAAATCTGAAGTTAGATATTTGCTAAAATAATATATCTTAGAATGTATTAATATATTTATATAAAATTGATTTTAATAAACGTTTTAAATTTTAATTATTATTTTTAATTTTATTTTAATTTTAAAACCTAAGAGTTTATGTTTAAAATTGATTTTATAGAAATATAATCTTAAATTAATCTTCATAATTAACAAGATAAAGTTTTAAGACTTATGTGTAATTTTACGTTATATTTTTACGAACGAATTGTTTCAAAAATTAACATTTCTTTAAACTACTCTGAGAAAAATTGTATGACCAAAACTAACATAATATGGTATAATTTGCATTGTTTAATTTTACCGAAGCGCTTTGTTAATGATTTTGAAAAAAGATAACAATAATATATGGTTTAATATGTACAATTTAGCAATTATGGTAAAATTTGGTTATTTTATCGTATACCTTAAAGCATGGCATAAAAACCATCTATTCGATTAAATTTAATTTTCAGTTTTGTATTTTTTACTAGTTATATGATAACAAGAACTATAATTTTGAAAATCAAAATTTCTGGTAAACCGTTATTATATGAAAGGAAAAATTACCAAATGATTGGTTTTAGCTAAATTAAAACCAAATCCCATATATTTCGGTTTTACGGACCAGAATTTCGATTTTTTTTTTTTTTAAACAGAGATGTTATACCATAATTTTATCAGAATTTTGCTCCATGTAACTTCACCTTGGCATTTTAAAAACGCAACTCCAATCGTTATTTCTAATGAAATGTTAAAATATCTTATACTTTGGATTTACTAACTAGAATTATGGTTTTCTTTACCTAAAATTTCATAACCATACAGAATTTTTTTTTTCTGTTTACAAATAGCAGTTTCTACTTCCTATTTTTTAACGCGTAGGTTTATTAGACAAGTAAATTTATAATTTAAATATACAATTTAAATATACAATGCTATTTTATTTAAATTCACTTATAGGCTGAAATATATGGTTTAAATTTATTAATTCATTATCATAATTTTGATTTGTAGTAATGCAAGGTTTTTATCAAATTCACATTAAGATATAAGAGTAATATGTGAATTTAATTACGAACGTAATCGCAAGACCCCATTTGCATTAATCATCCAATTCAGTGAGTATATTAACATTTTACATTTTTCAACAACTGAGAGTCTAACACCGACTCTTTAGATGACAATATGCAACAACGGTAGATAATTAATGAGCGACTGTAACTCACACAAGTAACTCTCTTTTTAGCCATTACTAAATTACTGTCACTTTTAGAATATCGGATTATCGTTGACTTTTACACAAAGAAAAATATTATATTAAAATTACCGCACTGTATAATAATGACGTTTCTGATACAAAAATAATAATAATAATAATTCTGGTTAATAATATACTGTATTCAAACTATTCTTTCTGTAAATTTTCTGTTTATATGATTACAGTTTATCAGAAATTCCGTTTTTCAAAATTATAATTCTTACTCTTATATATTCAGTGAAAAAATTAAAACTGAAAACTAAACTTATCTGAATAAATGTTTCTTATGCCATGCTCTAAGGTATTATAATAAAAGTCAAAATTTTGCCACATTTACTTAACTTTATCACGTATTATTAAACATTATTATATTGCAAATTTTACCTAAATTACTACCAAAGTGCTTCGGTGAAAAGTACCGAGCTTTGGGTAAAACAAGGTAAATTTTACCATATTCTGAGATGTTTAACCACACTTGTAGAATATCGTTATTTTTTCCAAACCATATGAAAAGACCATTTTTAAGAAACCCTTCTAACAAGAAGTAAAATATTAGTATTATTTAATAATTAAAAAATAACTTCAATAATAGTGAAAATGAATTCCTCTCTAATGCAAATACAATCGGAGAATTTTATTAGTGAAATCGGAATCCAAAACAAAAATATAAGAAAAATCAAAATTTACCTTATGAATATCCAATGCTGTGTAATCACACTAAAATACCCATAGCAGAAAACATTATATTTTTTCAACACCTAAAAACATGCCGCTATAATGCACTACATTGTAAGACAATCCGGAAGAAAATACTGTAAAAAGTACTGGCACTCAAAGTGGTAGTACATTTTACCATAAAATTAACTTTTACCGTAAAGTTTTATAAAAAAATTTGATATATCGTAATTTTTACAGTAATATTTACAGTAAAACCACTGAATCATCGTAATTAAATAAATATTAAATTTAAATTTAAGGCATCAATTTTACGATAAAAATGGAAAATAGGTTATAGGTTTTATGGATAATGCACCCAGGAAACCAGCACTTTTTACCGTAATTTGATACGAAAATTTTCACAGTGTTCGGCTTTAATTTCCCTTCATTCATGGATATCCCACTTTTTGAAAGTATTTCGCAATTGTATTTTTATTTGATCCAAAGAGTTTCTTACAAGATAATAGATAATCCCGAGAGTTGGCTCTGTAGTTTTTCTCTTCATTTTCGTCTAACGATGCTATCATTTTCCTAGTTCTTGCAGGAAGTGTGCAGTTTGTGCATGCAAAACTGTCTAAGCTGTGCATTCTCGTGCAATTCGTAGCGAAGAGCCTTACTTAGAGAATTAGATTTTTCTTCTGTTCATTTTTTTTTAGTTCGTATTGTTAAATAAACAAAAGAATTTATCTCATTTCCTTTATAAATTTGTGTAAAGGTGTCAAATGCTTGCTCCAAAAAGTCAACCTTCATCAAAAGAGCTAAGGAAATCTGTTTGGCTGCAGATATAATTCTTTATTTTGGAGTTTATTCGTAAAATAGGGTTTCTTTGCCATCATTTCAGTTTAACGATATCCGGTAAATAGAGATCCGTTAAAACTCGGTTCCACTTTTTTCATCTAAAATTTACTAATTTTCGAGTGTAAGTATGTACAACAAGTAAAACTTTAACTTTCAAAATATTTATTTCTCCGCACTCGATCATTCTTAATTTTAAACATTTAAAAGAGAAATACTTTCAAACATTTAAAAACAATTACATAGACTATAATGGAGGAGTTTGGTGAAAAACAGGACCATTCGCTATTCATAAAATGATAATTAAAGTCAAATAAAAATAAAACTAATACTAGGTTTTTGATTTTTCTCCATGCATTCATCTCATAGAGGATTTATATTATGTACAGTTTTTTCACTAATCCAAATGATTATGTTTTTACACAGCCTAAAATGCATTTGACTTATCTGATGCATTTGAAAAATTGGCTTAACCCGGCTCTTTTAACCCCTAAATAGTAATTGGTATTCCTTTGAAAATTTAGCATACAAATGAGAATAAATCCTATTATTTCTCTTGATAATTCCATAACTGAACAATAATTTTCTTGTGAATCTTAACTCACAAGTTCATCTGAACCTACGTAATTCTTGAAAACCTATTATCGTAATTTCTTTAGAAATCCTAGCACACAAATAGGAAGGAATTTACCTGGTTCTTGAAAACCTCTTAATCGCACTTTCTTTGGGAATTATAGCACACAAATAAGATTGAATTTACCTGGTTCTTGCAAACCCCTCAATCGCGTTTTCTTTGGGAATCATACCACACAAGTAAGAAGGAACTTACATGGTTCTTGTAAGTTCCTTATTCATTTTCTTGGGAATCATAGACTTTATGAAAATATTTTTAAACAGCTAGAAATTATTTTCTATGATTGGGAACGTTTCAAATTTTAAATTAGCTCCATTTTGATATCACATGTCAAGGAGCAGCTAAATTTTAATTTTTCAACAGTATTTTAAATAATGCTAAAATTTTATTTAAAAAAGTTAGCAGTATACCTAGAAAAATATTCGACAATTTTTAAGACTTTACCTGTATTTTTATTATTAGTTTTAAAATTAAAATGACTTTCAGGTTGAAATAAAGTTATCTGCTTATCTGACAGTCGCTTCACAAAAAATGTCATTCATATGTTAAACAAGCATGTAATTTTGATTAGTTCAACAACGATGTTCTTCTCTTTGGCGTTCCTTAGAGGATTTGGGAATGTTTTGAGATTTTCTTATGACATAAAATACATCATTTAAAAATTAAAGCATGGATGCGTTAACGCAAACAAAGATTGAAAAGGAAACACTAAACTTCAAAGCAAATCAGATTTCATTTCGAAACTCTCGAACATTCTTCTGGCTTTTTAAAAGCAAATGGAATATTCAAAATGCATGCGTTCTTTTATTATTTATCTTGCGTTTATTTTCAAAAAACATGGTTTCGGGATATTTTAATTTATTTCAACGGAAATGCAAGATTCTTGGTATTTTCGTTGGTATAAAATTCTATTGCTTTCATGCATTGATTGCATTGATAATAAATCCTTGTCTGTTGTTACGGATAATTATTTCTTCGCTATTCGTAAGAAATATAAAGAATTTTAAAATTAATTTAGTTAAACTAATTTAAATGCAAGCAACAAATATTTACTTTGAAGTTATTTTCTGGTGAAAAAGTTGCGAAAATAGTTTTATATATATATACATATAAGTTCAAAATGAAGATAAAACAAAGGTAAATTACAGACAAGTTTTTTTTAAAAAACCGGAAAATAAAAGATATAATCTTTTCATCAGCCCACACGATTATATCCGAAAAAGAGTGCTTTCTAGTATTAGCCAAAGCAAATATATCAATATATAGCCAAAGCAAAATATATCAATACAATAGTGTGAGGAGCATTCAAAAAAATTTTTTTACAAAAATTACGACAAATAAAATAAAACACAATAAGTAAAAATAACACGTAAAAACAGAAAATAAAATATAAAGGAAGAGCAGAACAAAACAAAATCTATAAAGCAGGTAGCGAAAAATAATGAAGTTACATGAACGGGAAATTTTTCAAGAATGATTTAAAGTGTTTACGTAACAAGATTGCCCGATTGCAAAATATGAAAACTGTGAAAACAAAAGCGCAAATTGAGAGTAACTAGAGGAGTTTAAATTGCGTTCTTGCTGTATTACTGTAGTGCGTTTGATTTGTTAGTTACCAAGGATGGGCCAGAAAACTGATGTACGCGAGGTAATATTAAACTGGATAATTTAAAGAATTTCACTATAAATAATTTTAGAAAATAAATATTTATTTAAGAAAAAAATAGAAAATAGAAAAGAGAAAGAAACATGAATTGCCAGCTTTGCACATAATTTTAGCCATAGATTTGCCCGAAATGGATTTGCACATTGAAAAATTGTATAAAGAAATTTATTAGTAAATAATTTTGCCCACGAATTTGCCCGAAATGGATTTGCACATTATTATTTTTTTCTGGTTTTTTTGTATTTATTTATTTTGCTGTATATATATATATATATATATATATATATATATATATATATATACATATATATCAGGGATGGCCAACCTGCGGCTCTTTGAAGTGTACCTGAGTTCCCTTTTCATTTTTGTGCAATTATATTTTAACAAAATTATTATCGTTCCTTGATGAATCGACAAATATCACAGATCTTCTACAATTGGCAGTTTTTATACGTTTTGTTTCACCTGACTTCGCTTTAAAGAAGATTTATTAGATTTAATAGCACTTCAAGAGTAAACCCGCGGTGTCTATATTAAAAATGCATTAGATTCTATGATGAAAACTTTTTATGTGCTTCTTAATAAACTTGAAAGCATTGCAACTGATGGAGCTCTGGCAATGCTGGGTAAAAAAATAATCGCGGTTATTGGGATTTTAAGAAATGATTCTCAAATTCCACAATTCCTGCCCATTTACTGCATAATTCACCGACAACATCTCGTTACAAAATATTTAAAATATCCTGATGAAATGAAAACAGTGTTACACATTGTAAACAACATTCGCACCAATGCAAAAAATCATCGGCAATTCAAAAATTTCCTTAAAGAATTAAAAGACGAAAAATTTCCAAATAACATTAATTTCTTTTGCATTGTTTGATGATTATCTAGCTACAGCGTATTAAACTGTTTTGTAGATTTGTTTGATCCGATAACTGCATTTTTAAAATAAAAGGAAATCACCTATTCAGAATTAGACCATGACGAGTAATTACAAGACTTAATGTTTTTAACTGATGTCATTAAACATTTGCAAACAGTGAATTCACAGTTGCAGGGAAAAGATAAAATAATATCTGACCTCTCACAGTGTATATTTAGTTTTCAAACTAAATTACAACTTTTTCAAAAGGACATTAAAAATAAAACATTTTGTAATTTTCCTCGAATTAAAAAAATTTCTTTCAATATTAAGCAAGAAAACCTCAATAAGTACATAAAAAAGCTAGAAGGAATATTGACGGAATTCCCGAAATAGATTTCAAGCCATGAAATATTTTAAATCGCCTCTTGATTTTTTTCTGAATCTATTTGAAATTACCATAATTCAAGGTGAGTTTTCCATTTCCAATATAATTATGACCCAAAAAGCATCTGGAGAATTAGAATTAATAGAGATGCAAGAAGTGGCGTACATGAAGTATCCTGAATTAAAAAAGGTTGCTTGTCGAATTATTTCAATATTCGGAACAACGTACACATGTGAATCATTTTATTCCACTTTAAAAATTCATGAAATCCAAACACTTATCAGTAGGGGAGAGTGGGGTCAATTGTAACAGGGTACGATTGTTACAGTGCAAAAATTTCGAGTGTCGTGTTCTAGATATGGTTCCTAGGTGGCGCACATGGTGTATTTAATAAATCTACATGTATACCCCTGCTGGTAACCATTTTTATGTACTTTTGAAAGAAAAAAAATCACATCACAAAAGATATTTTCACGCTACGTAAGTATTATTTTTTTGTATTAGAATATTATATTGTAACAAAGTAATTTTATTTAAACAAATAAAAATTATTAACCGAATATGTCAGTGGACACCTTAATTAACATTTCAAAAAAAAGGATTAGTTTTGTTAATTAACTAGCATTGTTTTTAACAAATGAAGCTGAAATGGCGTCTTGGGGACGATTGTAACAATAAGTAAAGGGACGAGTGTAACAGCTGAAAATAAATAATCTTATGCTTACAAACCATTACTTAACTCTTTAAGAACCACCAATAGTTTCCTATACCATTTATATTATGTTGCATGTGCATTATTTTACTTGTCACCTTTCACGGCATAAATTAAAATTTTTAACCCCTTAAAGTTAAAAGTTTAACCCTTTAGGTCTCTGCTCATTATTATTTTTACTCCTAAAATATCACTACTATTTTGATCAATAAAAAAAATATTACAACTATGATAATATGTATAATTAACTATGTTTTAGTTGAATTTATGAACTGTTACAATTGACCCCGTAAGTGGGGACAATTGTAACAAGTGCACGATTGTCAAAAATTGTTAATAACTAATATAATAACATTTAAAATAAGGTATTTTTTTTTTTTCTAGTAGAGGATAATCTACTTTACTTGTCTTTCAATTAATACTAATAAAATATTGGATTTTTTGTTAGTTAAAAATAGTTAGGTAAAAAATGTTACAATTGACCCCACTCTCCCCTATTAATTAACCAGCATCTCAAAGAATTATTGAGAAGTGCTGTCACCAATTATTTACCAAATTTTAAAGAATTATCAAGAGAAGTAAAATAAATGTGTTTATTTTTAATATTTAAATTCGATACACATATTTTGTACTTTTATTTATATGTTTTCAATAAATATAATTTCCGTAAATTTTTATAATTAAAATAATAATTAAAATAAAAATAATTCTGTAAATTTTTTAATAAAAGGTATAATAAAATTTGTATACATTTTTAGCCTACCTTTTAAATACGTATTTAATTGCGGCTCGCGCAAAATTTCTGATTTTGAAAAATGGCTCGACTCTCAAGGAGCTTGTCCACCTCTGATATATAGCGTAATAAATAAATTCAGAAGATACGAAGAAAATTAAGAAAAACAATAGGTTTTATTTATTGCGAATAAGTAAATCGAACTCATAAAATAAGTTCAAAAGTAAATCGAACTCATAAAATAAGCTCAAAAAGTAGGGAAAACAGGGGAAAAATTACAGAACAATGAAAGATGGGGAAAAAATAATAATAATAATAACAAAAAAACGAAAGGAAAAAAAATCCGAAAAAAAGGACAAAAATTTTAAAAAATACGGAAAATAAAACATACACACACACGCATATATATATATATATATATATATATATATATATATATATATATATATACTATGCATTTCATTCAAATTAAATTAATAATAGCCGAAGAATCTTAAAATCTTTTAATATAGTATAATGACGTTTTGATTAACTTTTATTATAAACATATGAGTAAAAGTACATGTCATGCAATGATGTCTCAAAACGCGAGGAAATTTTTCTCTAAAGATCTTTGCAAAATAGTTAAAATTTAAAACACTAAAAAATTAAATTCCCACATCAGCGAATACAAAAATTGCCTTAAAACAGATTCGCAACTTTTCGAGTTCAACAGATTTTTTTTCTCGTATACAGATCATTAGCTGAAAGACTTACGATAGCAGTATTGCGCTTCTTTAAATAAATTTATTTGCTACGATAATAATGTTTTATTATTTGACGTTAAAATGAAATTATTCGAACATTTTATCTTCTTAAAAGAACAATTCTGCATATTTTGGTTCTGCTTAAAGTTAGAATATTATTTTTCTTAACCATTTAGAGTTTACAAGTGTGTTAATTTAATAAATGTTTTACTGTAGTCCAATTTAAATAGATTGGAAAGTTATCTGAAATTTAGAAGATTTACAAACTTTTTTGTCTTTGATCAAAAGAAAATTTTCAAATGTAGTTTTAATGATAGAATATAAAGAAAACAAGACATAGTAACACAAGATCCAGTAACACAAATAAAAAAATGAACTTTTTCAACATTAGGAGAAATACTGCCACTAATGACTAGAAATACAAACAGCAGTTTCATATCAAAATGACTTTTTAAGATATCTAGAATCAAAATAGTATTCATGAAGAAAAAAATTTGATAAAATCTGAAACATTGTTGAGTTCTACTTTTCCACTGCTGCTTATAGTTAAAAAGTTTTACTATCATTAACAAAGGAATGAAGAAAAAAAATTCTGTAGTTTTTTTGATAATCAAGCTAAGTTGGGAGCTACAAACCAATCAATCGAGATGATTTTAAAAAAACGTATACTTAAGATGATAAGAAAAACTATATAAATAAAGAAAACTCTATATTATACCATCTTTTTTATCTTTTTATTTCAATAGAATGTTTTTATAGCTAAAGGTGATATAGTAATAAGACTTTTTTCTATGTCAAAGTAATTAATTTTTGACGACCCTAATAATAAAGCAAAAATTTATCTAATATACTATCAATATTATCATAAATCAACATAAAAAAAAGCTGCATAATTAGATCTAGCCTTGAACTGTGTTTAGAATCGATTGTTTAAGAATTACATTAACATCCGGTAATTCATAAGTCACCTGATTAATTGACTTTTTTAAGAAACACAATTTTGTTCTATAATTAAAAAAATTAATTCTTAAAGTAGGAAGAGAAAAACAACAATTCACGTTACATTACTCAATTTCTTGTTCAAACTTGTGGAAACGTGTTTCGCCACAACAGAGGTATGAAAAATATTGATTTTTTCTTGAGCTTGTCTCTGAATGGTCTTCCTTTCAGTTATTTATGCGCATTGCTATTAATTTAATTGGTTGGTACACTGTAAAATTACCCAGTTCAAATTAGGGTAAAAAGTGCCGGAACTCATTATGCCAGTACCTTTTTACCATTTTCACTGGATTATGTTATGGAACAAAAGAGTTGATATACCGTAGTTTTTTCAGTAATACTTACCTTAAAATCACCGAATCACTTCTCGTTAAATATATATTACTGGAAAAACTACGGTATACTTTCTTACTTTAAAAATAGAATTCACGGAAAAATGAATTTTATGAAGGATGCACATAAAGTACATCATATTGTAATTTGATCCGGAATTCTTTACAGCCCATTTGTGTGGTAGAATTTGCAAATCCCCCATTTATGTCCTAATGGTTCGGATTTCTTTCTAATATAATTTTCCCAACAGTTTGACAGCCAATAAAAGTTTTATTTCCTAAGTCCGACATGTAATTTACAATGTTTTAATTACTACTACTGAGTCTCCTGTAAAACTTTTCCTGTATGTTTACAGAAACCCTCCACTTTTAATTCTCAGCAGTTTTTTTTCTGATTCATTGAAATTATTTCCAGTAATTTTTCCTACAAAAATTTTTTATATTTCTCTTTCTAGTAAAATTTCGTAATAGCACAGCTAGTTTAGATGAACGCTTAGCGTTACTTCTTGCTTTGATGCGCAAAATCTACAATTCTAAGAAACTGTATAATTCAAATGTGAATATAAACTGACAGTGCGATTTAATAAAAAAATATTTTTCATTGTTAAACTTGTTGTTGAAAATATTACGTGGCCCACTCTACAACCATCAGAAACGCAACTATAGGTTTGAAATTTTACGTGTTGTAAGAGTCATTATTTATGATCTCAATGGATATTTTTTTATTTCTATTTTTTTTTAAAGTTATTGCAGTTCTAATTGCTATTTTTCCCAATTTCTTTGCAATTTTTTTGCTTTAAATAATAATTATTTATTTATAGTCTTAGGATTATTTATTTATTTCTCTTGAATAAAATCTTTGTTTTATAAACTCACGCTGGAGCTGATTTCGAGCTGAAGAGAAAGAGAAAGAAATTAGATGCTGTCAGATATAAGTTTTAAACTCAGATAATCTATCATTTCAATAGTCTAACATATCAATGCGATTAACATATTAAGAAAATGTTTTTACATACTACTTCAATAATTATAGATGATAGCTTTATGCCTTATTAACAAATTGGTATTTTATTTAGAAAAAAATATCCCAATCAAGTATAAAAACAAATGAGTCATGCATGTATTTATTTAACACAACCCATTATTTTGAAAAATTCAAATTACCGAAATAAAATATTTAAAGCATTTAAAAATCTATTTTTAAGTATTATTCTGTTTTACTTTAATTAATTTAAATTAGTTTTTCCATTTATGTTTTGTAAAAAAAAACTGAAAGATGACATAAACAACATTATGCAAATAAATGCAAGTTAATGAGAAGTACACTGTTCGAAGTTTCTTGGAAAAAATGGTTAAATAACAATTTATCTAATTGTTATTTTAACATATTCAAATAATTATATAAAAGATATTATTCAAACTATTAACTGTTCATTTAATCATTTAACTATACCAACTATGAATTGTTCATTTCATCATTTAATTATACAAACTATACCTTGCTCAAAGAAAAATCATTTATTGGCTGTTATTTTCCTCTTAAACAATTAAACAATCGAAATTTTATCCGCGTCAACTGGGCCTACAATTAGAATCCACATTTGTTCTTTGCTACTGGGTACTTACTGTAGTACCAGGGGGCTAATCGGCTAGTAGCCGACTGTACGGGCGTTTGAATCTCAGCGTTGACACTACTTGAATTCCTTGAAAAAATGAATAGTTTCCAGTTCTATCTTTTTTTTAATTGGTGACCCTGGAATATTAGAAAAGTAAACTCCTATTGACGCCGATATGACAGCACCACAGAATTGCTTAACACAAAAATGTCTTGTATTTATAATTTTCCCGATAGATGGTAAAACCAGAAAAACTTATTAAGCCTCATTCCATGGTTTACTTGCCAAAATACAACTCAACCAAAACTTAATTCCAATGCTCATTACCTAACGAAAAGCTTATCACAACCTAACTCTTATTTCTAGTTGAACTGCATTCTTACGGTTTTTTAACCATACCAGTTGTTAACGGTTTCAAAACAGTAACGGTAAGAAATGTTCTTAGCGTAAACTTTACAGTTAATAGGATGGACAGACTAATGCCGGTGATTTTACCGTAATTGTAGAATAAATATTCTAAGAAATTACATCACTGTATTAAGCAAGAAATTTTTCTTAATCTTTCGCGTCTTTTAAATAAATTAAAATTCTTCCTTTATTTCCAAAGAAATAAAAGTAATTATTAATTACATCCTAATTACACATCCGGTGCTTCTGATGCATAAAACATAAAACATAAGAAAAGATAGGAGAATATTATTCTTTAGTAATTTTGCAGATTCTCTGCAACAAAGAGAAATATTGTTTATAACTGGTTTAACTTATTAAAATGGTTCTTACTGGAATATAAAATAACTCTGCAGATGTCGGAAGAGTCATCAAATTAAATGAATCGAAATGGGTAGAAATTACAAGCAATAGTTAAGCATAAATTAAATGAAAAATGCAATCGCTGATTGCTCAGCATAACCAAACCGCTCCATTCCAATGAGCCGATTAATCGACTCTGTTGAGCTGACATAATTTATAAAGACTCTTCTTAACTCTTACATTAAATAGATACACAAGCACGACTTGTCCAAGTTATAATCTGGAAAAACTTTAAAAAAATGAAAACAACACAACTCACTTTTTCATTTTCAAATATATTAAACATATCGATAAGCTGTTCAAAGGCAAAATGACGATGTTCAAGATAAAACAAACAACTTATATCGCTGTTTATTTATTTAAATTTACCAAAATAAAAATGTGGCACAGTTTGTGCAAAATTAAAATTTTAAATTTCTTACAAATATAATTAAATTATAAAATGTGCAAGAAATAAATTCAATTTATCTTATATTATTATTTTTTTTTTTAAATTTTTTTTTAATTATTTAAAACTTAAGTACAACAAAATAATTTTTTAAAAAAAATTAAGAATGAAATTTGAAGTCTGGAATAGGTAAAGAAATAAGCAATGTCTTTTATGGCATAACACATCTTAAAAAATTATATTTAAATTTAGAAATTAAATGAAACCCAAAATCTAAGACATGTTTATAACCTAAATTGACATGACAATTATTGGAAAATTAAATATAAATTAATGAATTTAATGAAATTAATAAACAAGGAAATAAGCAATGCCTACTATGGCATAACTTAATTAGTAGATTAAATAAAAATTTAAGAATGAATCCAAATTAAAAAGCTAGGAAACATAAAATACCTAAATTTTTCATGGCATGCATTAGAGAAATAAATATAAATACAAGAATATAATAATTGAAAACCAAGAGATAAATAATGCATTATACTAGTATGGGACTGCCTTCGGTTATAATATTGTTTAATTCTAAAAAAAGAATTTTCATCTTTTATTTCTACAATACGATTACCCCATTCGGTATAATTAATTAAAAAAATACATTTAAAAGGAAAAATTACCTATCTATGATAGTCAAAAGAAGAGTGTGTTCGTTTCACAGACTTTAATGATTCGTATCTTACACGGAAAACACAAAATTAAAAATAAATTTCACCCGAAAAAAATTTCAACATTAATGATGTAAAAGTCATTTCACGCTAAAATTTGTACCTTTTTTTTATCACCTCATAAATAAAAAGTATTATTACTGAAAAAAGAGAAACCCCATTGAATGGGGAAATGCGTAAATGTGTTGGTGGATGCTTTTTATCATCTGTTATTAGTTTTTATTGTAATGATTATCATTAAAAAAGATATCTGTTCCCTTCATTACTTTCTAAGAAAACATCTTTGAAACACTGAGGAACTTAAGGGCTAATTATTTTTCAATATGAATCTTGATAAAAAAAAACCCGCTTATTCAAGAAAAATTTCTGGCTTTATTTCTAATTTTCAGTTTAATTAACTTTCCAGAAATATTTTCTTACCTTCGAGAAAAACATTTCCCTTTAAAATATATATATATTGCTTTAAAGGTTATAAATAACTTATTATCATACAAGTTTTTGATTATAAATGATAAGATGACTGATTAATATAATAAAAATTTTCAAATTTTTCCTTCAATTTAGTTGTCTTTTAACATAATACCATAACATACATATTAAAATATTAAATTCTATCCGACAGCTATATCCTTACTCTATAAAATATATACCTAAATAAGAATTTCAGAATGAATAGTTAGCTGAAACTATTATTTACAGGAGATCCCAGGTTTGAATCACACTTCGGGCATGAATGTAACTTAGCGCTGTCCTTCTTGTGTTGTTGGGGGGGGGGGGGGGGCGTTGATCCACCGATCTGATGCCCATGAAAAAGTGGCCAACAATGCCACCCATTAGATACCACACGGCACTGCAATTACCTAATAGTACTTTTTTATTTATTTATTTTTGTAAAAAAAATAGTGTGACCGAAGTTATTTTTTACTTTTTGGCGATAATTATTTCGACACTTTGCATTTTGTCAAAGTTCGCTCAAAGCATATACCAGGAATAGTTTCGTCAAAAACGTTAAAAGTTTCGTGCGATTTTAGTATCAATTTTTTACAGTGTCGACGCTATAATGTATGCAGAATATATTATGTGCTATAAAGTGTGCAAGTATGCATCCAAACCCATATGAATACCTAAACTATTTTTTAGAGTCTAATATACTCCTTCTATCAGTATTCGATAGCTCTCCGGTTCAGTTCAGAATTACGATCTGTGGATGAATGAATAGTTGTCGAAGGTTCGCCCTATGAACAGGAGGAGACGTGTGTGTGTGTGGCTGAAGTCGTACTCTTAGCCATAGATGGCGCCATTAAAAAACAAGAAATTCACCCTCTGCCTGTGGTGTTGGCAGGTGGCATTCGAAACAACATCATCAATATTCGATTGATTGCTTTTTATAATTAAAACTAAGAGCATGCAGCAAATGCAAACCATAACTACTCAATACTTAAAAATCATTAAACATATAAATAAAAATGGTTATTATATCTTTATTTAGAAGTAAATTTCGTGTTTTTTAGCAATATTTAACACACATCATTGTTAATATATGTTACATTCATTATTTATCATTGCTGATAATTTAAATTATATAAGACAATTAAATATAAATAAAATGTGAATCACAATTTTTAGTTCAAAGATATTTGAATACAAAATAAGTCACTTACCGTTGCTTTAGGAATGAAAATATGTTTAAATAAAATAATATTGACATTTCTCTTTGTCTCAAAATAAAGATCCTATATAAATTTTGCACATAAAAATAGCTTACTAGGACAATTATGCAAAATAAAATCATTTTAATAAGATCACGTTATTTAATTTAATAATATAAAAACTCAATAATTTAGTTGAGTTTTCTGCAATGAATATAATAATATCTTACGCAGAATTTCCATTCAAAACTTTTTTATATAATTTAGTTCTCTTTTATTAAATTACGCATAATATTCCTTTATGCCTTTACAAAGATTTTTCTTTATCTATGAGATAAATACTTCATATTACCGGAAATTTTTGTATCCTTTTCATGGATGTATTTACTTAAATTTATCTTTTATTTTAATTTTAAAAACATGCAACCAATAAAAAAATTAAACGGAGGAAAGTCATTAATATACCATTAAAATAAGTATAATACGAAAAATCTTTCCCTTGGTTTAATTTTTATTTCTATTGTGTTTGTTTTAAATACAAATCTTAATTGCTTTCAAACAACATTTGCTCTTTTCAGAGTTGAGAGAATTTGAACAATTAAACTTTCTTGTACCTTATTGTAATAATGATAGCAGTTTTAATTATATTCTATGAGTTTTTATAAAAATTAATTTGTGGTTGAAAATAGAGAAAGGAAATGAATTTTTTATAGTATCAATTGCGGCTCATATTGAAAATAATAAAATTTAGAAATCTTGCAAACTTTCATTTTAAAAAATATATATTGTTTATTATTCTAAAAAAATTTTTTTATTTATTTCTAAATGTTTTAGTAAAGTTTTTGTCGTGTTTTTTTTTTTTTTTTTCTAATTTTATAAATTACGGATTCCAATACGAAAAATAGCATTAATTATACTTCAAGGAATTTATGAGTTAAAATAGCAAATAACTTTGTATAGCAAAAAAACATGATTTAAATGTATACTAGCTAATAGATGTATGTAAGCATGGGCATGTATTTTAAGAATGGGCATGTATGGGTAAGCATCATCACAGTATGCTTGTGTGATGGTTCCCAATGAGTCCAGGTTAGTTTCGAGTCCGATTTGCGCCAGACTTTCACATAAAGAACTACTAAGACAACATTGTTGTATGGCCCCATTACAGTGGCGCAGGAATACTCTATCTCAGAAGTTTCCAACTGGCGGCCAGGGGCCGCATTCGGCCCGCGAAGCCATTTTTGTGGCCCATGAACTAAAATATATTAGTTGTCATTTTTTGCGGACAATTTTCGTAAAAAATCAATATGGGTGTAAAATACTTTTCTAGTTAATAAAAACCTAATTTCTTCGTTTCTGATAAATTTATCATACCAACGGTGCAAAAAAAAAGCACTTTTTCAGGTTTTGCATCCAAGAAAATATTTATTCAAATACAAAAATAATCGTGTATGTTGCTCTTTTTTATTTCATTATTTTTTTGTATTTTGTGAATATAATTTAGTATGTGTGTATCAGAAATTTTCTCGAAGAAATTCTTCGATTTAACTTTTTGAAACCAATCATTTTGGACGAAAATATTTACACACACATTTGTAAATTTTAAATTTAAAATGTAAATATCTATTCTCTAAAGGTTGCAGTAGACAAACCTCAATTTTGTCATAGAACATTTTGTGTGCTACTATGTATGTTTTAATACCTACCTTTTTAAAGTTTTATATCTTAACAATTAGATATTTGTTGCACGTTAATTGTTTCATACATGGGTGCACATTAAAGTTATTACAGCCCGAATTTTTTAATATGCAATTAGATATTTTTAAAAATCTACTTCTTATTTTAAATTTGTAAATCAATACTTTTGTTTTGTACAGCTTGGTAAAAATCTGACAGTAATAATTAATGTTCCTTCAAACATAAAAGAGTCCTCCATAAAATTTTGATAAAAATGCGGACCACCATTTGATTTGTGTTTTTAATTGTGGCCCCCGGCCATATGTAAGTTGGAAACCCCTGCTCTATCTGGATGAAATTATACTGCACTCCAGAACAGATCTGCATTTTCAAATAGGAATCATTATGAGCCAAATTTTATTGGGACACCATTTTGGAGCAACACATATGCTTGTGTAGGGGTGCCATGGGTGCAGAATTTGTATTTATGTACGACAATGCCCATCCCCATCGAGCAAACATCGTAAATGAATGCCTTTAATCTGAGGATATCAACGGAATGAATAGCATTCTTACCCGACTTAAATCCGATAGAGTATGTAGGAGACGTGCTTGGGCGACAAGTTGCATTTCGTAAGCCAACTGCTGCCCTACTGAATACCTGGATAGCTCGCTTTGGAGTTCTAGAAACTGTAACTACTGATAGAGGAGCACAGTTTGAAAGTGAACTTTTTTCACAATTATCCAGAATGCTGGGTATACACAGAACTCGAACAACAGCTTACCACGCACAAGCTAATTCAATGGTCGAATGCTTTCACCGACACTTAAAATCGTCCATTAGAGCCTATGCCACAGAAAAATGGGTCGAAGTCCTCCCATTAAATTTTTTAGGAATGAGAACTGCTATTAAAGAAGACCTCAACTTTTCAAGTGCAGAGATGATCTATGGCACAACCCTTCGATTGCCTGGAGATTTTTTCCGACCTTCCAGTACTGGCAAAGAATCCCGCAATGTCCCGGTTTTTCTACAAAGACTTCGTGATTTCATGCCTACGTTGCTTCCTACTCAAGTACCACGGCACGGACAGCACAATATATTTGTGCATCATGACTTGAAAACGTGCACACATGTGTTTCTGGGAATTGACAGTGGCCGCCGAAGCCTCGAACCTCCGTATCACGGCCCACATAAAGTCGTGAAGCGCAACGATAAAGTGTTCACCTTAAAAATTGGAAATAAAGAGTCAACAGTAACCATTGAGAGACTTAAACCATGCTTAACAGACAATACGTCAAATGTGCATCCAAGAGTTGAAAATCTCCCCACAAATCTTCCATATAAATCTATTCTAAAGAACAGTATGGGATCTTATATATATATATATATATTTATATATATATATATATATATATATATATATATATATATATATATATATATATTACCAATGAACAGCACAATCAGTCTTGCCGATGAACAGACCTAGTGCGTTCTCCAGAAGTGGTATCCACTCTTCCAGGACCACCACAATGGGTGAGATACCGTTGGCCATGTTAATTTGGACGTCTAGTTTCTGCCACACTAGATAGCAGCGCCAAGACTCTATTTGGATGCTAAAGTGCAATAAGAATTTAAATTTACTGGAAATGCCAGGAGTCAATAAGGCACTCCAGGTATCTTTTATATGCCTTTATAATCATACGACATGACCGCTGAGGATTTTCTGCATCCCAAAAATCCGGTGTCTGGGCAGGGGATCGAATCCGCAGACTTGGGCTGAGAAGACCGGCGACAAACCAACTGCGCCTCCCAGCCACACAAGCGAAGTTATTTTACAATGCAATTTAAATTAAAGCAGTTAGTTTAGAATGCCTACATATATTCTAATTCTTAAAATAAAACTAGTTAGTAAATCAAACACAAGCGTAGCACAGAGAGAACATTGAGACTAATTCGAATAAGACGTCATGTTAATACGAAAAAAATTGAAACCCAGTATTATACATTATTTATTACAATTGGCGGAAAAATACACAACTAAAAATATACATACGTTTTGTAACGGCGAACTTTTTTTCTGTAGGAGTAAAGCACCGTGCAAGACAATAACCAATCAAATTTAATTTCGTACTCAATGTGTACGATCTACAGACGATGTTCAAAGTACGCCAAAATCGACGTTTCTTGGAAGCGAAAATATTTCTCAAATAGTGTGAATACGCTTGAGTTCAGTGAAGGCATTATCCTTAATTGGTGTTTTTTTTTTTTTTTTTATAACCGTCGTTGAACAGCCGACCCAACTTAATGGGTTTACGGCTACTAATGTTCAACTCCGTAGCCTTGTAATTTTGAACCCAATCCAGAAGACAAGGGAACTCCTGGATCGAGTATTGGGAGAAATTTGCCTTCGTGGAGGACTTTTTGATGGAGCTAACCCGCATTTGCGTTACATGGAGAGGAAGACCACGAGAACCTCCCACGGTTAGCCTGACGGCAAGGGGACTCTAACCCATGATCCGTCTACCACTGAGGATATTTCACGTCAGCACTGTGGTCAGTGCAAGCCGGATGCGGAATTCGTATCGACTGGGATTCGAACCCGGTTCGCCTCATTGGAAGGCGAACGCTCTATCCCCTGAGCCATCGCGGCTCTTAATTGGTGTTTAGATTTAGCTACACTCTCTAAAGCATATATATGGTCTCTCGATTTGGTATTAACTTAAAATAAAGTGTTCCACCTTCCATTTATCGCCTGGGTATGTTCACATAATTATCAACACTTCATTCGGAGAGATATTTTCCACGGTTTTTAAAGTGTATTTTAAGCATACAAAAGTTCGAAAATAATCTTCAACGTTTTCATCTATTACATAAAAGGTACACAAAAGGTTTTTTTATGTTTAAATTTAATATAAAATTTTAGCTATTTATTCCATTACTTTAATTTATTATGATACTTATTATAATATCTAATCTATTAGTACATTTTCATTATTTTGTACAAAACATTGCAAAATTCTTTGACTAAAGTATTTTCAAGGTATAAAAGTTAAACAATACTTTTTGCAGATGAAGGGGCAATCTACCTAAATAAGAATGTTTTTAAAAGATACGATGTATTTCAAAAAATATATATGCAAATATAAATATTTACTATCTTGTTCAATCGAGTGTTAAGTATTTTTCTAGTGCTCTGAGCGGTAGTCCCGACCTTTTCCAAACTTTCAGATGCGGGCTTACAAGCACGGAAAAAAACCTGGGTTTTTTCCCGTTATTGAATAGAGAAACAGAGCGTTGCAGGAAAATTTCTAAACACAAGGACTTAACGCTTGAAGTGCAAGTTTAACTTAAAACTTAGATTTAAATTTAAACGCCGAGCTTTTAATCTTTTAATATCAAAAATGTCATTGAATTCGAATTTATTATAACAATTGGATTGACTGCAAGGTATATATTGAAGGTGAATTGTTATATTTCTTGAGACTACCACGGATGAAAGTCGCTACCTGAGTAATTAAATGTAGAGATAATTAAGAGAAAGTTCTTAAAAGTAGTCCTTGGGTCCAAATATGCATACGAAGTATGACTCCTTCCCCGAGGTAAGCTTTAGCCGCCATTTTAAATTTACTGAAATGACCGGAAGCACAAAATGGTTTAAAACTTAAACATCTCTATTTAGACACTTGCGATATTGTTTCTTGTGAAACTTTGTCGCTGAATTAAATGAGATTAAAATAATTCCTGTAGGACTCATATGTTCAGCATTAAAAAAAAAAACAGAAAGTTTCTGTCTAAAATGAACAATCGGAAACTCATTTCTATTTAAACGTTTAACATTGCCATATCTATATGCAAAGTATTGAATCTTTTGTATTTTTTACGATGAATTGGATGAGAAAGAAATCATGCCTCTCTCATTAAATTTGTTTGTAATTATCGTTACAAGGATTTTAAAGAATCTGTTGAAAAATTCGGTTTAAAGTTTAAGTATGAAGGTTTAGATTAGCAGAAGATGACAAAAGTCATACAACGTGATATTGGAAACGAGGAAAAGAACGAACAAGGAAGGAACAGAAGCGAAGGAAATAATAGATAAAAATTGATATTAATAGATGAAAGAATGGATGGTTTTGTAAAGTGAGCAAAATAAAACAAATTATACATTTTAGAAATCTTGTATTATTTTTCATTATTTTATTTAATGAAATTTAAAAAAAATTTAGATTATAAGGTATACAATTTTTTACATCATTTTAAAAAATGTTATTTTACATGACAAAATACACAATTTAAGTATAGTTCGGAAAAACCTGATTTTTAACATTAGATTTCTCAAGAACTATTCAACCGATTTAGCTCAAATTGTGTATTTTGTTATGTGAAATTACATTTTTTAAAATGATGTGAAAAATTATATACCTTACGTTAATAAAATTTGTTGATTGTTAATAAATAAAAATGTATAATACCTAATAAAAGTTACTTTTTGTATGGAATTATCTTTGGGTAAGCTAATTTTATAACTGTGAGCAGAATTTTATTTTTCGCTTAAAAAGTTTTCGATATTTGGTGAAATACCGAAATACGCAAAAAGTAAAATTAACATTAACAAGTCCAAACTTTGGACCACTCTCCTGACCAAACTATTGGGACCATAGTGGCATTTTACCCTTTCCTCTTGATATCTAGATTGTTCGATTGTTAAGCTTTCTGGTCCTTGTAGCCTAGAAATAAAAGTAAGAATTAATAAGTGGCACATTGCAGAAAACCCGACGAGATGAGAGCCTTATCTAAATACTTGACAGTGCCCTCTGGTGAGCAACAAAACCCCACAGTCGCAGGCAGTGTTCAATCAAATATTAGTTACACTCACTCGCTATTCGACCTCTTTATCAAGACTTATTACGCTAAAAAAACGACATTAGTTAACATATCAATACTTCAATAATTGTTTATTAGTACTCTTACATGATTTTCAACCATTTTGAATTCTGCTGACTCAGTGTGTATAATATATTCAATTTTAAAAAAATAATAATAAAATTAAACTTGTTTCCCTGAAACAGATTTTTAAATGTCAGGCAAAATATCCTTCACTTGTGATAAAAGATAATCTCCAAAAATAATTTTACATCCAAAAAGCTTATAAACTATTTTTCAAAGAGTAGTTCTCTTATCTTTAAAAACGCGATTTTATTTCATAATTAAAATTATAAGAATGAAAAGCAGTCTAGTATTATACGAATAAAATTTTTTACTTCGTTGTTATTGGGTAATTAAGTTTGCAGGATAAAAAAAAATACAAGCCCTACACAAATAAGTTTGAAATTAATAATGTGATATTTTTTAAAGAAAAATAATAAAGTACACTTTTTTATAGTTTATTAGATTTTTCTAGAACACTTTTGTCAAATTCTAGGATAAATTAGTTTCTTCAATACTATTTTACTCGTTTTAGTTTTAGTTTATCAATTATGAAAATAAAAACATGATTTGTGCATCCATCGAAGCCGGAAATTGGAAGAGAGTTTTAATTTTAATAAAAGCGGAACCATTTTAAAAATATTAAACAGTTTAGATAATATATAGAGGAACTTTAAGAGATTAGAAATGCCTGAAAAAGCATGTGAGAGATGAATTCTTTTTAAAATTCTAATTAAGCTTAGATTTACAAAAATAATAAAAAATAGCAGTGAGAAAAATTCAATTAACCTTATCACGCTGATAATAAATTAAGTAATAAAATGTAGCTTAGGCGGAACATAATTCTGATAAAAATCATACCAATAAATTTTAAATATAAAAATACGACTTTTTTATCTTAAGTTTGAGTTTAATATAAATAGAAGAAGTTTATTCTTGCTCAACAATATTAAAGTATTTATTATATATAATACTAGGTATCTAATGACGTGATGGCTAAGTGGTTAAAAGCACTGAGATTGAGGTCTAAGGTTCACTCCTCAGTGGAGGCTTGAAGCCCACCCAACTTTGGATTGATAAGGTCGCTGATGAAGTAAAGGAATGTGTACAAATGGTGAGCATCTTCTTGTTGGTCACGATTTGCATGAACTTAGATAATTATTTCAAAATTATAGCTCTTATTACCACACGTTTAGATAAAAAAAATACAAAACTGAAAAATAAATTTAACCTGATGAGTAATTTCACGCCCTGCTCTATGTATCATGATAAAATTACCAAATTTTATCTCATATTATAAAAATACTATATTGAAAATTACTGAGCTTTTTGGTCTTCATATAGAGACGGAAACACGGTATATTTTACAATAGTCCGATAGTTTTGACTGTACTTTTTACTCTGTGTACATTTTGAAAATAAAGTTTTCATAAATAAATAAAGCGTGTGGTATTGAAACAAAAACAATGAATGTATTGTGATATAACTCTTCAGCTTTTACCTTCATATTATATTTTATATCCGTCATTGAAAAGCCGACCCAATTTTTGGGTTTACGACTACTAATGTTCAACTCCGTAGTCTTGTAATTTTGAACCCGATCCAGAAGACAAGGAAACTCCTGGATAAGTACCCCCAGAGGTTTTGATTTGTTATGGGAACATGGAGGACTTTGCGACTCGACAGATTTAACGTGCATCAGTCACCGTTTACTACACGGGGAGTCTTCGGCCTGCGGGTATTGAACCCACGAACTCTTGGACAGGGCTCTACCGACCAGGCTATTCCGACCTCTTCATATATGAAAAATTTCGTTGTTATTAAAATACGCTTTCAAGAAATTTATAATAAATTAATTAACCAACATGCCCTTTGGATTTCACAATAACGCTAATAGAGGCTTTCAGTGTAACTGAAAATATTATTTGTAAAGTTTAGAAAAGTAATTTGATTATGTGTAGTAAAGACTACGTTTAATTATTATTTTGTATCGTTTAATGCTTACGGAAGTATAAACAGATTTTTCTAATAGCAGTGCTGAAGTTATCAGATTTTTCACTTCCAACTTTCCAAATTAATGAGCAAATCAAAGAAATTTTTATTTTATTTTATAATTAAAAAAGGTATAAAATAAACAAATGAATTGACCTTGCTGTTGCTGGTGACTTCTAAACATAAGCTGTCAGTATTGTTTTTGTCTAAATAGAAAAAATTTCAAAGATTTTTTTTTAATTTTTTGTATTTTTATTGTAATGGTTCACAATAAAAAAAACTGCTTTACCATTTATTTCGTTTTTTTTTTTTGGATAAATTATTCGCTTGAGATCTTTGAGAACCTTCTTCTGTTTCATGCGAATTCTTAAGAGCATAAATTTAATTTATAGAATTTTAGAGAATTTTGTAAAAAAAAAAAGTTTTACAAGATATGTTCACAGAATGAATGTAATCTTAAAATTTATTTTTTAAAAAAAAAAAAATTCGAGCTGCGTTTCAAACAGAAAGAAAGCATTTCCGATCATATCGTCCTATGACGCCATAGTCAATCAGTTGTCATTTTTAAATCCCGCTTGTTGTGTGTCGCAATCCGTGATGTTTTTGGTCCAATTTTATTGTTTAATAATTATTATATATTATTGTGTTATATAAATATATTATTGTGAGAAAAAAGATTCAGAACTTTAGATTCAGGATTGCTTTTTTAAAAATAAGTTTCCACTAAAAATAATTTTAAACTTTACTGTAATTGTCTATTGCTGTAATTGTTCATTAAAAAACCGAATTTTAAGTATCTCAAATAGTTTTCTTCATTATTCCTAGCACGTCTATCTATTAAAAAATATTTTTAATGATCAATCACAATTCCAAAAATTTTGTGAAAATCTGATGCTATTTATTAAATTACACTTTGCTAAAAATCAAAGTTGATTAAAAATCATTTAATGCATTTTGACGTGAATTTCTTTGTCTTTTGCAGGTATTTAAGCTTTTAAATAAAAATCTTTTATTTGTGGCTAAAAACAAACTTCTGACAGATAAAAATAACGCAAAAATCAGATCTGAAATTCCAATTTATCCGTATGAAAAATGAATATTCATCATTGAGTAAAAAAAATGAATTCACATCATGTAATAATCAAATTTTCCTGTACGTAGACAGGATTTGAATAATTCATAGGGTTTCATTTAATTATAATATTTGATTAGTGCTAATAGTTTAATTCATTAAACATTAATTAATATCTCCATAATTATTTCATTTAAGTTGAGCCACTCACAGAGCAAAAGCTTAGTTTGCTTTTGCTTAGTTTTTGTTGTTTCAAAATTTATTTTTCTCTTTGTCAAATAGATTGCAGCGAAATTTCGAACTACTTCGTAGAATTAGGAATCAGATGAAGTATATATGAGACCTGTCAGAAATGCAAATTCAAAACTTCAGTGTTGGTTGGAAAAAAAATATGTAAGTACGTCTTAGAATTTAAATTCTGCATATATTTATAAAAACTGTGTGTAATCAAATTTAATTTTAAACCTATTTTTTTCTCAAACACAATAAAAAAAAAAGTTTTGTCGAAATTTCTAGAATACGGTAAAATTTACCCTACGTGTGGTAATAAGAACTAAATATTTGCAAACCAGAATTTCCGGTACACCGTTACCATATGGGAAAAAATTACCAAATGCTAATACTTTAAATGCCGTTGGTTTTTATTACCAGAATTATTGTTTTCTTTTACCCGAAATGTTATAATAGTACAGTACTATAAATTTACCATCCGTGCAGTTAGTGAAACACAAAATGTTTAAATTAAGATTTGCTAAACTTATGTGCATTTATAACAAGTTAATTGATAATTTTATTATAAAAACAAATAACACTAAATCATGTATTTTCCTTGTTTTTGAAAACAAATTATTTAATATTAAATTTATCATTTTTCATTTTTATTGTTAAGATAACATACCTTTCGTAAACAAGTAGTTTATATGAAACAGAATTAAATTGCATTCTCTAACACCACATATATTTTATTTCCGTTTCAGTTTTTACTTCTTTTCTTCAATTTCCAATCTCTCTTATTTTTCATCGCGTTTTCTATAACATCGTAAACAGATATAGATTTTTCAAGAAGAACATATTTTCTTTCCAATACAATTCGCAATAGCGAACTTAGAGATTTTATTACAAAATCGAAAGACTGATTTTTTTTCAGTATCGTTAGGTTATTTAATTGCTTCAATAATTCCATAATACGTTAGAAAGTTAATTAACATAATAACTGTATACAGAGTGTCTAAAATTAGACTTACCGTTTTTTTTTTTTTTTTTTTTTAAAATTCGAACAAAAATGCATCGCAATCTTTCAAAATTTTTCAGTGAATAAGAATCACATAACTAAATTTTCGAAATGTTCTTTGTCAGCCATAGTCACATGGAGTCATAATGGAGATCGAAATTTTTATGCTTCAAAACACGAATAAAATAGTGGAGATTATTCACAGGGCCATCTATTGGTATATGTTTAAAATAAACGCAGATATTCTGGGAGAAAAAAATTAGCTCTTGTCATATGTCATGCACAAGTTTTTTTTTTTTTTTTCTTTTTTTTTTTTTTTAAGAAAGAAGTTTGTAAACAGCCACTCTTATTCAGCATACCCTGTACAAGCAGTTCCGAAACTAATGTATTTTAAAATCTGAACATTAAATGAAAAGTAATTAATGTTGAATGGTTTTTATTCTCTCTCTTTTTTTTTTTTTAAATTTAACTATCTGTTCACACTTTTGCTGTTATATAAATTTTTAATCCGTGACGAAATCAGATGTATTTTGTTTTTAAAGTATATTTTTATTGTAATAGAAAACTATCATAATCTTAGTTTCTTACTCAGTCATAAAAATTTATATTCTTTTCTTGGAGATTGTTCTCATTTAAGAGCCGTGAGAAAGTTTCTTAAACTAGAAGAAACTGTCTTTCTTATAAGAAAAAAAAAAGCTTGTAGCTACAAGGCATACCTGGTCTATTTGTATTTTCTTATTTCCTTGAAGAAGATACACTTCATAGAAAAAGGATGTTCATCTATGTTTAACTTTCTTATATGAGTTATGTTGAATGATTTCTTCTTATGAGAGCTCTCCTATACCTTCATTAATCATGAGTTTACAAAGTAACAATAAGAGCTTGTAGAACAATCCAGGAAAATAGATTTTTTACTGTTAATATTTTTTGAAATCTTGATATTGATTTCCTTTCAACAGTAGATTTATTAGTTTTTGACTAACTTATTTTAGTTTCTTTTTGATTATCAAAATAAGACATCGAAATATTTACTTTTAAATTTTTTTTTACATGTTAAGGAATAGTAACGAACTTAAAATAACAAAAAAAAAATTGTTTCCCTTTTTCTTTGCTTCCGATGACTATAAGCGAAACACATTTAGTTCTTGTTTTCTAAATTAGAGTGAAATATCTATATTGAGAAAAATGTGATAATTTGACTCATATATGCTAGCATTAACTCAACAAATTTATCTTTTCTTTTAAAATATGCCCACAAATTATAATGTTCTAAACTAACTAAATGTTCTATTCCTTTTTTTAATTAATTTTATATGCGTCTGCACTGCAAAACCTGTGCAGAATTACCTATTCGAATTTGGAGTTGAAAAACTCTAAAAATTGAGTGAATTATTGCTTAATTTCAAGTTAATACCGAATTGAGAGTTCTCACACGATTCAAAAATATTATAACTTCAATAATTGATGAAGCTTACACCAACCTGCATCCAATTGGTGAATTTGACAATTAATTACTATACAATTAAGCTATTTAACTAAATTCTTTTGTAAAATAACGGCAAAGCATATTTTAAATGTATAACAAATGGTGGTTTTGGGTACAATATTAGTGAAAGTTTTAAGGCTAATAACTGAGTAGTACAAATGCATGATAGTGACAATATGGTTGGCCAAGATAGCGGTTTGTTTACATGAAATGCACTGGTTCTTCTTGTCTTATTGATTTAACAAATTACTTATATAAACTGTTATAAAATGCCTGTATATTTTTAATTGTATAATAAAAAAAATAATTGTTCTCATAAGCTTAAAAAAAATCTGTCGATTGTAAAAAATAATTTTATAACATTTTACTGCTATTCATTTTGGTTTTGTTCGAATTCATATAAATATTCAGCATGTGCTGTGGGAATATTAGATTAACTTGCTAATATTATTTTAAGAAATATTGTATCGATGCATTTCACATTTATGATCCTTGCTTCATATAGTATCGTAAAAGCTATTTTACTTATTCTTATGTGTATAGTATTTTACTGTAATTATAAATTTTTGTGTAACTGAATAACAAGCATGATGGCGACTACTTGACACTAAGTAGTGTCAAAACCTGGTTTCACTAAACCAGGTTTTGAAGTAGTGGAACACTTAGTGTAACACTATTTTGGTCAAAAGTAGTTACCACTATGTTTGGTATTCAGATACATGGAAATTCTTTACAGTGTAACGTCTGCCAGTTTCCCATATAGACGGAGAAAAGAATTCTGTTAAAATTACCGTACTGTATGGCAATTAAATTTCTGGTAGAAAAAAAAACATAATTATGGTTTATAAGACCAAAATACTCGATATTTAATCCAAAATTCTTATCAAATTCTAATTTTTTTACAGAAAAATTAGGCTTTAGCTGGCTGCCACTGACAAATGTATTTTTCACAAAACTGTAAACTCAAATTAAGAGTCTCGTAATAAGTGCCAAATATACTTGTATAGGTATAAAATATTATATTGATATATTTGGTGATTATTAAAGAAGCACCGATGCTAAGTAGTTTTAATACCGATACTTAGGAAATAAGTGTTTTAAAGGTCCCAAAATGCATATGTAACGGAAAAATTACATTAAAGTGGTAAATTTTGACTATTATGAGTTGGCCCAGTGCAATAATATCATGTCAAGTGATGTTAATATATTTTATCTTTATTTTATTGGAATGAACTACAAAAAATCAGTTTTGCTAACTTCAATAACGTAAGACACTGAAAATTGCAGCATGTATTATTAAATAAAAAAATTTAAGTCATTATAGCTATATTAGTTGAAAAACTTAGTGGAAAAACCATGTAAGTGACATTTTCAGAACGAAAAAAAAGTTGTGTCTAAATTATTTTATAACCAATTTATTAGAAAGTGAGAATAATGATTATTCACTTTATTTTATTTATCACTGCCTAATTTTAAATAAAAATCATGCAAGCATACTAAAAACTGATGTATATTAGTTATGTTAAGATTAACATGACGGCAAAAATAGTTTTGTTACATTAACCATGCCCGTATTGATGCAACCACTTTTTGTTATTTACTCTGATTCATTAATTTTCCTAAAAATTCCCCTTACATGATTCTTCCGTCAAGCTGAGTTGTCACATGCTTTTCAGTTCTGAGCTTGATTTCTTAGTGTTTCTCAGTACTGCTTCATTTATTCTTTACTTATTTTTTATTCACCCAGTACGAAGAACGGGTATTCAGCTAGTTTATTACAAAACCATTTAATTTTACCAATATCAGTAACAAAAATGCTTTGGAAAAAATTACCGAGCTCTTTGGTGTTCCCATAGAACAAGAAACACGGTAATGTTCACCCTATTTTGGTAGTTTTGACCATACTCTAATTCCCAGTGTACAACTGATGGCGTAAAACATAAGTTTAATTTGCCAAAATTAGACTACTCAAACTTTTCATTTCTAACACGGTACTAGAACGAAATTAATGATTTCAAATTTAAGAATACATTTTCATTTTTAAACCAATGTATCTAATACTAAGTAATTCATTGTTAAAGAATTCATTTATTAATTTATTTTAAAATCTTAAGCCAGTTTATATTAATAAATTCATGCTTGCAGATTTAGATTTATCGTCAGAGAAATAGCAAACCAATTTTTAACTAACCACAGTTCATTTCTTATTAGTCAGGGGAAGCGGAAGAACAATTAAAATAGTTTTCGCACCTAAATAGTATATAAAGTTTAGTGTAAAAAAACATTACATTTGACCGATATTTTTTTGACCTAATGATTTTCTTTAAAGAGTGTTTTAGATCAATAACTATTAAGAATATTTATGTTTTCAATTCCAATCTATCTCTCAACTAAAGAAAATATCACTTATTTTGCTTTTTAGCACATTAATAATTTCAGATAGAATTTTACGAGTATACAACATAATATTGGTACACTGGTTTCATGATTATGCAAGTATTACTTTAAGTAATTACATGAATTGTACCGTGTGAGTTATAAGCTATTTCACGGAGTTATAATAATTATGCACCGAAACTATTGAAACTAGTAGCGCATTTTGTGAGACGGAGATGTTCTTTCAAGCGGAAAAACATTGAACACCAGAAGTGATTATAACCTAAAGCCCCTGAATTAGCCTGGTAGTATAGAAGCCTTAATTATGCCTAACTATATGATTTAAATGGATGCCTGTAAGCAACGTCATGCGTGTGTGTTAAACTTGATTGGCTTCTGAATCAACGAATGCCGTGATTTACCAACGACGACGTCAGGTATCCAATAGTGAACACGTAGTATAGCTTGAGGATGCTGAAAAATATGTGCTTGAATGAGTACAGGTATGAGGTATCTATTCGTCATTTTTTTTCATCCGTAAATATTACATCTTCGTATTCGTTTATCAATCTTGTTCATTAAAAGAATCCATTATTAAAACAGAAAGTAACAATACTAACTATAATTTTTCAAAAGCTGTTGAAATATCGTCGTGTGATTTACTTCCTGCTAATTTGCACTTTTTTTATAAAATTTTTTCAAAAAATTCTTTATTAAAATAAATATTTATAAAATAAAATATCTTATCAGATGGAGTTCTATGAAATATGAAAAATTTCTTCTAGTTTAGACTTAATAAGAAAGTCATTCAGATATTTATTTCTCATTCTTTTGACATGTTCTTCTCAACAAAAACTTTAGAAATTTTGTTGCTTGTGTAATATCCTGTGTTTCAGTAAGTTTGTTCATAAACTTTTTCAACTTCATGAATTCTTTTTCCTTTTGCGTTCTTATTGTACTTCAGGGAGTAGTACTTCTTATCCTTATCAATTTATCTCCCAAGAGATAGAAAAACGACCTGTTTTGACAGGAATGAAATTATCGCTTACATCTGAACTATTTTCTTATCATTTTGCTATTGATTTATTCACTTCATTTCTTTTATCAATTTTGTAACTTCACAAAAGCTCTAATCGCTATTAAAAAGTTGTAATAAATCAAAAAATTCTCAACTGTTTTTTTTACAAATTCAGCTCAAAAAATAAAATTTTAAAAAATTCGTGAATTTTAGAGGGAAAAAAATATTAATATTTTTCAGAAATTTACACTGCAGCGAACTTTCAATTCTACTTATGAAGTAGTTTTTTTTTAAAAAGGTCAAATTCAATTAGTTTAATTCAGTTTAGTTCCAAACTAATGTACCTTTTTCACAAAATTTCATCATAGTAAACATTAAACATAGTAATGATTTGTTAATTAAATCTTTCTCTCGCAATTGCCATGTTTTGAATACACTGCAAAAGCCGTGGTGTAATATGCTCTCCAAATATGATTTTGAATAATTTAAAAAAATCATGTAAAGGCATTTTATTTCCTATTAACACCAAATTGAATATTCATATACAACTAGAGAGGTGTAATTTAAATCTTAAACACTTACATTCAAATAAGCTTGCACAAAAATCTCACGCTTTCACATTTGCGAGCATTATTTTAACTTCCGAAATCATCAATGTTGACGAGCCTTTGAATATTAAAAATTCAAGAAATGCCTAGTAGATTATCGCGAGTAGTTAGTTTACTATCTATAGAATGAACTGGCTAGAATTTGTTATTATTTTCAACCCTGATATTATCAATAGGATCAAAAATCCGACGTTAAATTTGTATGTATGTTCTTAGTTGTGAAATAAAGATCATAATATTTTAATTTTGAAATATCAGAAAACTGTATTACTGATTTTATAATGTATAATTTCCAATCATTTCCGTTCTCTTAAGTCTGGTTTGAATTCGTTTTAATATTTCGTCTGTGCTACGCGTAAGTTTTATTTACAAACTAATTTTATTTTAATAATTCCTCTACATATGCATTCTACTATTTTATTGCAAAAATAAATTCACTGACTCTTATGCGTATCTTATTTTATTGTAATCATAAATTCTACTGAATAACAAAAATGGTGGGGTTTGCTTTACACCAAACAGTGTAAAAGAACATTTTTGTAGTGTGACACTAGATTCAAAAGTTATATACGGCGTTTCACTACACTTCTTTGATGTAAATATTCCCCCTTTTAGGCGTTGAGATACACTAAAACTTTTTACAGTGTAAGTGTGAAACTATTTGGAATCGGTTATCAGGCAGTGTGGGGAGAGTTGTTAACGACAATGTCAACCATCATCTATGAAAAGGTACCCCAACATAGAATCGAGTTAACATGCCTTATATAGACTATTGGAATTGTATTTTTGTAGTGGTAGACTCACTACAGTATTCCCCCACCTGAATTATAGCTGTGATGGAATTCAATGAACGGATACTACTAGTTAATTCATTAATGCTTTGCGAGAAGCCGGGAGAGCTGTATAAAGATCACCGTACTGTTTGAGTGCTGATTGTAAGAGCTGTATTAAGTTCATGGTCATGGTCGCTCCTGTGTTGCCTTTAGCAATCGAGTGTAAACGTTGTACGTTGTGTGTGATAGAGAGTATTTAGAAACAGCACGAGGAGATGGATAATGTCGCAGTCACAGGTAGCAGGTCAACTGTTCAATGTTTACCATCCATCAAAGTAGGCTCGTTCAAATTGAAGTGGTAGTTTCTGTCAAAGTAGGCGTGTTCACATCTCGTCCGAAGGTCATCAATGTGAGGAAAGTTGTTAACGACAATAACAACCTACATCTATGAAAAGGTACCTCAACATAGATAACATGTCTTATATACTAGAGTATTGAAATTGAATTTTTGCAGTGGTAGTCAGGTTATTTGGAAAATAATACAAATTCCTCAATAGAAAAATAAATAAGCAATCAAATAATAGAAATTGGAGAATTAATTCACTATAGAATTTCTAGAACTAAATTAACATTTGAGATATTACATTGAAATTTTAAATATAGCCAAAATTATCAAAAGAAAGTATGCGAATAGGTATATTTAATGCTAAAGAATTCTTATCCCCATAGCAATAAGTTATGATACAATAACAGAAGCAATCGATATTCAGAAAAAATAAGGCCCTGGTGTACTTCTTAAAATCGTCCAGTATAATTAACATTGCTCGGTTTTTCTCAAAATTAATGAAAAGGAACTTTTAAACGTAAAATATTAACTTAATTACTTTTTAAAAAGATACTAACATCTAATAAAGATAATTTCATTAAACTGTCAGAAGAAATTTAATTATCTAATCAATGACAATTTAATTAGATTGCATCCTGAAAGCAAACAATCTAATTTTTAAACTGTGCATATTAGGTCGTTTGTCTAAGCTATGAAACACAATTTACACACGTTTGTAACAGTTAAGCAATTACCAGTCTGACAAAATTCAGTAAATTGATTACATCTTTTAAAGTCAATGTTCTGTTTAAAGAAAAGTTAAAAACTGGAAATTAAATTAAAAGAATGCATAACATAATTTATAGAAGTTTTATTTCTGCTGCATGTTAATACTAAAGGAGATAAATTTTCGTAAATAAAAAGTTTTTTCAGAAATAATGGTTATTACAGGTTATTTACAGGTAATGGTTATTGCAAAAAATGGTTATTGCAAGTAATGGTTATTATAGGTAATAGTTATTAAGGATATAAAATGGTTATTTATAGAAATAGAACCATAATCTTTTTGCACATTCTTCCCATGTGCTAATATTTTGAAGGGATAAGTAGCTCTTTAATCAACATACAGTCTAAATAAACTTTTTTTTAAACTTAAATTTAGATTAAAGTAAATAAAGAAAAGATACTCGCAAATAAATAATAGCATCTCAATAGAAACTCTATCTTTATAAAGTGATGTTATTTTAAATAGTAGCCGCAATCACACCAATTCATTTAGAAATGACGAAAATTGTAATCTAAATTAAACTAAACATTTAATTACGAGATTATAAATGAAATTAAATATTTTTGACAGGTTACTTACATCAGAAGCATAATTAAATGTCTTATTGCGATCAAATGTTATTGTGAAACGGGAAAGACTTTACTTGAACGGGATTTACTTGATGAACTAATACTTTTAAAAATACTAAAGAAAGAAATACAAAACTTATTCATGTATGGTTCTTGCTTAGCAATGAAACATTATGTGCGGATTTTGAAAAATTAAAGTAATATCTAAGTTATCAAAAACCTGGAGATATGTTCGGACCTGTCAAAAAACAATGTTACCCCGTAACTCGTTAATTGTGTTTATGTCTTAAGAATAATATCTTAACTTACACCGTAAATCAACATATACCGTGTATCTAGAAAAAATATATCAACACCTATCGTGAAACTAGGAGTGATCTTTCAACATATGTCGTACTTCTAGAAATATATTTTAACATATACCATGCATCTAAAAATGATATTTCACCACTGATTGTGCAGCTAGAAATGATTTTTTTCACATATATCGTACATCTGGGAATGATATTTTAACTTCTAGCATATATCGAGGAATGATCTTTCAATTCTTGATATTTCATCACATACCGTGTATTCAGATCTAGGAATGATATTTTAACACGAATCGTGCAACTAGGAATCTTTTTTCATCATGTATCGTAATTCTAGGAATTATATTTTAACATGTACCATGCATCTAGGAATGATATTTCAACACTGATTGTGTTGCTAGGAATGATTCTTTAACATATATCGTACAATTGGGAATGATATTTTAACATGTAACGTGCATCGAAGAAAGATCTTTCAACATAAATTACCGTAAACAGGGGTTACTTTTTCTGTATTTTAGTTACTTTCTTTTTTTCAGAAATACGCTCCTACATAAAACAAATTTCCCATTTTCCTTTTAAACTGCAGGAGGGATTTTTATTTCAAATGAATTCTTCTTAGCTTGCCTTGATTCTGAGTGACATAACAGAGTTATAAGAAGCAAAAATAAAAAATAATAATAATGGATATTCTTTCGATAATAAATAGTCCCTTATAAAAATAATGAATGTAAACTTACATGAGAAAAAGAATAGGGCAAAATATACCATCTGTTTATTTGCCACCGATTACATTTATTTTGAAATATAAAAATCTATACATTTTCGGCTTTGAAAAACCCATTATTTCTGTAGCTTATTCTCTAAGGAAAGTTTTTAAAATTGAATATTTTTTCCGGAAAAAAGCTTTTTAAGTTAGCTTTTCTTTCCCAAAGAAAATATCTTCCTTGCTCCTTTTTGTAAAATTTTAAATTAAATTGCTGTCATACGCCATTTATATTCTTAATAAGGTTTTATTATTATTTTGTAATCGAAATATTTTAATATATAATGCAATTAACAAAATTTATTAAAAAAACTGTTTTCATTTATTTTGGCGTTAACAATAAAGTTAACATGTTAACAGTTTCATTCAAGTGGAAATTAAAGGAATTCTTATTTACAATTGACTTCATTGAGAACCGCATTCAGCTTTAATATTCTTTCTCTACAAATATCTCACAAAATAAAGTGACAGAAAATTTTTATATACAGTGGCGGCCAAAAGTGTGGAAATTTTTTGAAAGTTTCAGGTTTTTCAACTTAGTGTGCTTGTAGAATATATTAATTTTCAATTAAATACAAACGTTTAGATTACAAATTGAAGGTAATTTATAGTAGAATTTAATAATAAATACAGTATTACAATATCTGTATTACAAAAAAAGTTATGCAACTAATAGTAAGATCTATCTGAGATTTGCATTTTTTTTAAAGTGATACTCGTACTTACACAATCAATACTTAGTAGGATAACCCTTACTTTTTAAGACAGCTTCACAGCGTCTTTTCATCGAGTGAAAGAGTGTTTGGAGTTCATCTTTCGTAATCACATGGTGCGAAGAATCAATTATAGCTTCGATAAGTCGTCTTTTATTGGATGGACGTTTTATTCGTACAAGAATTTTCAAACGTCGCCACAAATTTTCAATTGGATTGAGATCAGGGCTGTTTCCTGGCCATGGTAATATATCTATGCCTTTATTTTGAAACCATGCTTTGCATACTTTTACTGTGTGGCATGGAGCTGAATCCTGCTGAAAAATAAATGGTGCGTTGTTGGGGAAGAGATCCCTGATGGATTTCAATTTTGGTTTCACGACAGTTTCGATGTATTTTTTGGCATTCAGGATGCCATCAATCACTTGAATTCAGCCCACACCATCTGCAGACATACATGCCCAAATTATGATATTTGTTGGGTTTTTTGTAGTTGTTTCAATGCAATCAGGATGAAGTGCTTCACCTACTTTACGTCTCACGTATTTTCTACCATCATTACCAAAGAGCGATATTTTACTCTCATCGTTCCAGATTACTTGCTTCCATTGATTTTCTGACCATTTAATGTGTTCTTTTGCCCACTTAACTCGTTTTTCGCGTTGCCTTTGATTTAAATATGGTTTTTTCCTTGGAATTCTAGCTTGTAGTCCACATCCTAATAACCTCCTTCTTATTGTTCTTGAACTTACTGCAATACCCGCTGCATTCATTTCACATCTAATGGCACCAGTTGAAATTTTTCTATCTTGAAGGCATAGCCGTTTAATTTTTCTATCGGCAGTAGCACTTGTGCATTTTTTTCGACCTGATTTGGCTTTATTTTCATTTCATTTCGTTTTTTCATAACGTAAACAAAACTTTCGTACACCAGAACAAGTCACTGAACCACCAACTTGTCTTGCAATTTCAGCATAAGAGAGGCCATTTCCTCTCAATATGACAATTCGGCTTCTTTTTGTAGATGTCCAATTAGTTCTTCTTGTTGATGACATTGTTTAAAATTAGTTTAATTAAAAAAAGGACTTTAAATATTCAAAAACAGCAATACTCTATTTAATTTTACTAGTATGCATCATTCCGCAAAATATTTCCACAAAAATAACTATTTTACCATCCAAATAACCTAAACTATAGTTACAGACATTTGATTGGTCCTAAGAACAGTGTTTGTGAATGGCTGGTACGCTTTTATTACAAAACACGTCCTTATTCAAAACGATTTGTGTTTGTTTATTCTACTAAAATGAGCATAACTTTTTTTGTACTACAGATATTTTAATTATGTTTTTGTTATTAAATTTTACATTAAAATACCTTCAATTTGATAGATGAACGTTTGTATTTAAGTGAAAATTAATATATTCTACAAGCACACAAAGTGGAAAAACATGAAACTTTCAAAAAATGTCCACACTTTTGGCCACCACTGTAAATTGAGCGTCTTCTTATTAATCACTATGTTGTATGCATTATAGTTTTGTCTATTTATTTCTATGTACAATTTTGTCCATGTACAATTTTAAAAACGATATGTATAACAAGGGATCGCATATATGTTGCGATAAACTTCTATGGGAGTTAAGGCACATCATCAAAATAAAAAGGACATATGAACCCATTCCCGGAAACATCGTTATATGCCTCTAGAGGTGCTTCCCTATTTAGAACTGTTTCTTCCTGTGCCTCTATGTAGATCATAATAGAAAAGCTCCCATATCCGCGTACGAAATCATATTTGAGCATGTGCTCTTGTGCAATTTTAATGCTGATGATTTGCCTTATATTCTTACATTGCCTAAAAAAATTTCTCAACATTTATACGACCTCTTATTACACAGAACGATCTTGAATTTGTACATTTTGGCAAAAAAAAAAATACTAAAAATGTCATTTTAAAAATAAAATCCTTAAATTTAGGATTAAAAATTATTTCAAATTTAAAATCCCCGCACCCGAATCAGGTAATATCAATTATTTATATAAATGCAACAAAAAAGTTGTTCCTTAATGTTATACTAGTAACACCGTGTTTTAATCTCCTCGTACCTTCTCCAATAAACTATTAAAGCTGACTTTTTTTTAAGTAATAGTGTTATACTATTTTAAATTTAATTTTTAATAGGCCTGTTTAAAAAGTTTTTTTTTTTTTTTTTTTTTTTTTTTTTTTTTTGTCAAATGGGTAATAAGTTTTTTTTTGTAAAATGAGTTTAATCATCATTTATTTTTAAACTCATTTTTCATTACTGCTACATGCGACATCGCATTCATTGATTTTCGAATCATGGATTTTGATTCTTCTGCAATAGCTTCATAAAGAATTTTATGAATTCCTTTCAAAATACGATACTGTATTTTTCTTTCACGAACAGTATAACACGTTTACTGTAAGCTGAAGTAAAAACCGTAATATTCACGTTAAACTATACGAACAATAATGAAATAAAACGAATTCATTTCGAAAATTACAACATTAAATTTATTTTTTATTCCTAAGCAACCAATTTTACGAACTAACAAAAGGTTTATTTACTCAAATAAAATAATCAACTCTATAAAGTCATGCATTACAAATACTGTTTCTTATTTTGAAGGCATTATGTATTTCTGAATTTAGACAGCGTATTATTGAAATGGAGACAAACAAAAAAAAACGTATGTACACTTGTAAACAAGCCTACTTCGAGGTCGATTTTGTTCAATAGAAGTATTTGGATTTAAAAGTTTCAAATAATATAGTTTCTAGTGAATGTAAATAAAGATTTTTGTAACCTTGGCATTAAATTTAAGCAAACAGATATCGTATTTTTATAATCTAAGTTAATAAAATAATTTATTTTATATTTTTTTTTAAAACATGCATGCTGAAATTATGATTTCTGTTACAATATCTTAAAACTTATTGCAAATATGACAAATATTCATTTTACTTCCCCACATAAATTAAATTTTTGTTAATTGGTGTAATAATTCAAATTACTGCGTTCTTATTCGAAGTAAAATTGTTGACATCTATCATCAAGTTACTTCTCAAAAGGCAATTAAATTAAATGGCGTCATTATGCTTTTTTTTTAATTACTAAAACATGACAAATAACCAAAAAAATTAACAAAGAGTCATTAGTGTTTTTAAAGTAATTATGAAAGAATAAAAGATATTTTTTTTGCAGCGATATATCCATTTCCGTAAACAACTGCATATAAATCAAATTGACCTAAAAATAAGATCATTATAGCGTTAAAAATATTGTTTAGAAGAATGGAAACGTTTAGATTATGATTAAAAAAATTTATGTAATACTGCTAAAAGACTTGTAATATAATACTGTAAGAACACTTTAATAACTCTATAGTATATTTTATAACATTGACCTTCTTTTCAAAAATACTAGAATAAGTAATGAGGTGCTTAAAAAGCATTGAAATTTTTTATTCATTTAGTTATTTATTATGCTTGAACCTTAATTCACATTGAGCGCTGAAGTCAATGACTCATCAAAGCTCAACCCCGTCCCACCCCCGTCAGGGGGCATCCGGAGAATACTGTAGGCTCTAAGTGCGCATCCGTGACCTCTCAGCAAAAGAAAAAGAGATTTCAAAAAGGTAGGCTTGGTGGTGATCCATGGCAACACCAGAAGGCCTCAAGAATTTAGTGAAATCTTAAAATTAACAATATTAGTTACTCAGAAAATAGAATTTAGGAGTTTGAGTGTTCAAACATAATAGGCAAGGCATCAATTAAAAAAAGAAAAAACACATTGAAAAAAGGTAACAAACATATTGCGATGATGATAAGTACCAGAATTTGTCCAAAGCCCATGAAAAAAGATACAATTTCAAAAGAAGAGTGACGGCGAGGCAGCCGTAAAGAAAAATCCACAAACAAGAGGAAGATCAAATCATGAATAGTTAGAACATTTGAGAAATTTTGAACAGTAAATTAATCGAAAATTCGAAAATCATTTCTGAAGAACACAAATACAGTATTTGCGAAGGTTACAAGATAAAAATAAGTAAGTAAATAAATAAATATAAAAAAATAATGATAATAAAAATGCCATTAGCATACAGAAAATTTTTCACAGCGAGATACAATTAATGCATTACATAAAATGTAGAGTTCGTTAATTGTAAAGCACACATTTGTTGACGCCGTCTAGTCAAGTTCCCTTGTAAGGAAAAGGCGTTCCATTATTTTAATGATTCCCTGTTTGACTTTCTTTTTCTTCCAAAATAATTTAAGTCGGGTGAAATTTAAAAGTGCAGGGAAAAAAATTTCTCGAAGGTCTTGAAATTTACTGCAATTTAATAAAATATGTTCCAGATTTTCAAAAGTATTGCAGGAGTCACAGAGTGCTCCCTTGCCAAAAAATCTAGCCTGGTGCTCTCCGTGAGCTCCGTAATTTGTGAGAAATTGATTGAGAAAAAAATTTGCTACTATTTTAAGTCAACAACTCTTGGTATTACACTTTAAGCGTAAGCACTTAAATCGAACTGTTCTGCATTTGCGCAGTGGATGCAATGCGCCAAACAGTTGATTCGGCGCTCAGTGTGAACCCAGCCTAAGTTAAGCTTAGTCAATAATTTATTTAAAAAAGAGTATATATAATAGCTAATAGTGTATTTTACTCAAATCATTCAGCAAAGAACCGGGTCAGCCTAGTTGGTAGGGCACTGGGCCTATGTCCAAGAGGCCTTGGGATCGATCTCCACCAGCCGAAATGTAGTAAATAATGACTGATGCACGCTAAATCTGTCAAGTCATGAAGTCCTCCATGTTCCCATAACAAATCATACCTTTGTGGGTACAAATCAAGGAATTTCCTTGTTTTCTGGATTGTTTCAAAATTACAAGGCTACGGAGTTGAACATTGGTAGTCGTAAAGCCAAAATTGGGTCGGTTGTTTGCCAATCAACAGTGCAAAAGCACCTGAATCGTAATTCTTCCTATCAGTAATCTAGACTCAAAGCGTTATAAATTGAAGTCTTTCGATTACTTTGAGCGTAATTTCAGCAGTTTGATGGTGTAGCGCTGAATTAGTTAAATAAATGTAACTTTTATGAAAGAATTAGCCAATCAGTAAAACTCATGAATTGTCACTTTCTGATTCCGATAGATTTATTATAAATACTTGATAAAAGATTGTTTCTAAATGAATACTATAATATAAATGTCTTACAGTCAGACATAGAGTATGTGCGCATTGAATCTCAGAAAGTTCAATATAATGTGCTTGGAATAAATTCAAAACCAAGAACCACCTTTTTCATATGACGAGGAAATAGTCTGATGCTATTTTTAATTTAAAAACCAAAATTATCATTTAAATATTTTACTAAAATAAACTATAACATATGTTTTTTACAAAAACCTCATTCCTTTGGCATGTCTTAAGCTAGAAATATTTCTAAAAAGATCAACTTATGAAAAACGCAGTAAAAATGAAATTTTTAAAGCAAAATCCTCAGTAATAAGTATATCTTTGAAACTTTTAAAAATGTATAAATATTTCAAAGTTTTTTCCATTCTGCCAATAACAATATTGGTTTTATAATAAAAGAAAGATAATAATTAAAAATGCAAGATTTCGACACATTCGTTTTCTTTAAGTTTCTTAACCAGAATTTCAACATCAATTTTAGGTCAACATCATTTCTAAAAGTACACATAGGCACACACAAAAGTATTTGTAATCGTCAATATTTACAATAAAATTTTATATCCGCGAAGAAATATTCGAAAGCTCTTTAGGCAACTAATAAATCTTAGCATTAGGGATTTTTCTTATTATTTTATAATCACTATTTTTAGCAAAACTTAACAGTGGCTGCTTTCATCAAATTTACTTCAGTGAAATGCTTTGAATGAAAAATAATGCCTTAATTTCCCCTATAAATTACTTTGCTTTGTATCAGTAATGAGATACCATTACTGTCAATACCTTCATTTAAATTTTTCCAACATAACTTTTCATCAATTTCATTATCGTCTGAATATTTTTTTTTTTTTAAACTAGACTAATTTATATAAAAAAAAGGTTTGACTAGTTTATAAAAGAGGTTATCAGACGATGGAATAAACTGTTACGTAGGAGGGAAATAATTATATGTTTAGCTATAATAAATAAGAAAATTTTATAGTTTCATATTGCATATAGTTACTATGATATATATAATGATCAAAAGCATATTCGAAGTGAAATTTTTTGAAAAATGGTCAAAATATAATTAGCATATCAAAAATCAAACACATTAATATAATTTACTCGTTTCTTATTAATATTTGGTCATTATAAATTCGAAAAACTTATAGTTTTATGTTTTCTATTTTTATTATAATATATAATGATAAATAGCATATTTGTATGAAAATAACTGAAAGGATTGTCCAAATATATTACCATATTGAAAATCAAACATGTTTATATAACTTACTATTTTCTTAGAAATGTTTAGTCATAATAATAAAAGAAAACTTATAGTTTTATATTTCTTATTTTTATTATAATATATATATAATGATAAATATCACATTTGTAGTGAAATATCTTCAAAAATGGTCCAAATATAATTACCAGATTGAAGATCAAACACGTTTATACATTTTACTTTTCTCTAAATAGTAAATTGTAATATTTAAATTAGGTAAAATTTTCAACGGCACTCTTCTGTATATCGTAAATAATAACTAATCGTACAATTTACTATTACCTGTGTACATACAATTTTCTTTGAAAGATTTAAAATAAGTGAAATTTACACCAACCCTTTTTTTATATTGATAGCAATAAATCATGTCTTTTCACACTTTAACTTAAACGCGTGTGGTTTTGAGTTAATTGAGTGAGATGTTAATTGAGTGAGATTTTGACAAACATTTTTTTTTTTTTATTGTTAACAATAAATCATGCTCAAGAGCTTATTTTTGAGTGCTTGAAACACGTCAACTGTTATTTCCTATTTAAATATTTTTGAAGTGAGTGAAATTTTAAAACAGGTAATATCTTATCTCTTTAGTTTCCTGGGATTATTTATTTAATGAATCATTTCTTTTCACATTTAAACTTATATTAACATATTTTTTTTACATCTCGAAATGATTGAAATGTATTTTCCTAGTTAAAAATAAATAAAAGGTGACAGAAAGAGAATTGTTTAAAAAAATCACTATTCTAGATTAGCATTTCAAGAAAACGCAATACAATCAAGGGTAATTATTTATTACTTTTTAATTTTTGAATAAAAAGACATTATTAGTTGAACTATTTTTTATTTGCTTTTTTTGTTGTAGAAACTATTTACTTTTCGTTATAAAAGCTAGATTTTCAGGAATAATAATATATAAAAATAATATAAATATATAAAAATAAATATATAAAAATAATATAAAATTTAGGTATGTAAAAATATAAAAGCTATATTCTTATTAAAATTCTTTTAACCATGCTATACACAAATAAGAGAACGAAAGCTTTCTATAATGAGCGCTAAATTTTGATTTTCTTCACTAATTAAGAAATAAAGTATAGTGAAAACTACAAGAATATAGTAAAATTTAGTGCGTTTCTGACTTTTCAGGAACACCAAAATGCACGGTAACTTTTGGTAAAACTAACAATAAAATATGGTTTCATTATCATGCTGTTTGTTAATAAATGCAATTAAATATGCTAATTTTAACCAAGAAGTCAAGATTTTTTTTTTAAAAATTTAAGATGACTCTAAACTGTTCAGTTTAATAACTCTATTTTATCTGGCAAAAGATTGTTAAATTGATTTTTGACGGCTAGTCTCTTTTATATCAATGCAAATTACAAGCTAACCAACTGTTTACCAACTGTTAAAACCACATGAAAATGTTTAACTAAATGTAATAATAACCAACTGTTAAAACCACACAAAAAAGCTATAATAAATCAACAGCTTAACTATTACGCATCAGAGCTGTTAAAATTCTCAATTGAGCCCAAAATTCTAAAACAGAAGCGTAGAGATAGCTGGTTTGAAATCCATCGCTCTGGAAGTTTCCATTTCCTCATATTTATTTATTAATTGCTATACATCAGACTTGTATGCTCACTACAAAGTGAAATACAGGTGAAATGAAGTGTGAAATTTGATGTGAAAATGAAATTTGAAGGTGAAATACAGATAACACAGGATAGAAAAATACAGCATTAACATATATTTTGGTATTCGATGATATTCAAACCAGCTACTTTCACTGTAAAATGGATGTAATATCTTCCTTTAATTTCGGCTATTTGTTATTCAACTTGACTACTGCTTATACTAACCATTCTTTGCTATGAGCAAACAACCCTGCATGCATATGTATAATAATGAATTATAAATACTGGTGAAAAATAATAAATAGAAGTCATATAGTCCTTAAAAGGTTAAAATTTTCAAATAAATATTAAAATGAATAATTATTCTGAAGAACTTTTAAGTAATTTTATCATGAAACCACCAAGTCAGGGATAAAAATTTTTTTTTTTTTTTTTTTTGTAAATTTACTTTTCAGTTTTGTATACTTTTGAACTATACTTTTGAAAAACCAGAATTTCCAGTTAAACGTTACCATAAAGAACAGAAAAATACCAAATGAATGCTTTAAATACCATATATTTTGGTTTTATTACCAAAATTATGGTTTGTTTATTTTTTTACTAGAAAGGCCATTACTAAGCAAGTAAGGTAGTTTAGCCAGAATTTTTTCCCAGCTTAAGAGGCATCAAAAGTTACGAAAAGCAATTTTATGGTAATGTTAAAAATAATATTTAACATTATTAATGGTATAACAGCAATGTACAGTGCGCAAATAAGGTACCATCCTGAATAATTTTTTATTCTTAATGATCGAATCTTCACGATGTAGGGCTCAAGAGGGTGACCCCAAACATGCTAATTAATAAGCTTAGACGATATTTTAAGTTACAAAATCAGGCACAAAACGCCCTTTTTTGGAATTAACATCGGACTTTTTTTCTGATTAACTCTCGACGGATTCAGATTTTTGAGCTTGGGTAGGGGGTGGCAGCAATCTGAAAAATATTGTCCCAATAGTTTGGTCAAGAAAGCGCACTAAAATTTGAACCCCCTTAATGTTAATTTTACTCTTTGCGTATTTCATGATATCTCGAGAACTTTCTTAACAAGTTTTAAAAAAAATTGGCGCACAATAATAAATTTCGTTTATCTAAACATAATTCCAAACAAAAAATTCTTTTTAGTAAATACCTATTATTTTTTTTATTTTATTTAATAAAGGTCAAAAAAATTTTTGAATATTAAAATGTACAAATGTTTAAATCATTTTAAAGAATATAATGCTAGAAGGCAAAATACAAAATTTTATCAAAATCAGTCAAATAGTTATTGATGAATCAAATTTTAAATATCTGAATTTTCACTACTTGTCTCTCTCTTCATTCTTGGGAAAATTAACAATAAAATATAGTTTAGTAATTTGTGATAAAATTTGGTAAATTTATCTTGATAAAACCTAAGAAAATATCATAAAAACAATTTATTCGAATAAATTTACTTTTCACTTTTTTTTATTTTTACTAAATTTAAAACTAAGAACTATTATTTTAAAAACCAAAATTTCCGGAAAAAAACTTTACCATAGAAACAGAAAACTGATAAAAAATAATAAATATTTACTAAAAGTCTTCTAAGTCTAAAAGTCTTTTCATGGAATTTTCCTTAGATGAATTAATTTTATAATTGTGTACGAGCAAATTTTTTAATTCGCTTAGAAAGTTTTCGGGGTAATAGAAATTAAGACAAAAAAATTTAGCGCAATTGGTAAAATTAACATTAAAGGGTCCAAACCTTGGAGCGCTTTCCTGGCTAAACTATTGGGACGATATTTCCCTGATTGCGGCCACCCCCTATATTTTGGAGGTCAGAAATCCAAATCCGTCGAAAAAAGGTATGTTTAATCAGAGAAAGTACCTTTTTGTCTCTGATTTCATAACTTGAAATGTCGTCTGCACTTATTAACTAGCATAGTTCTCGAGTCATTAACATTGAGTTCTAGAAGGTGAAGATCCGATCATTAGATCAAAAGTTATTCAATGTGATCCGATTTTTTATGCGCACTGTGAGTTTTACGTTATTTGATATGTTTATTTTTTAAGATATGCTTACAGAAAATGTTTAAAAAATTAAACTTTAGAATTTATCAATCAAGGGCAAAAATTTAAATATATTTTAAAACAATTTTTTGTTGTACATATATCAAACAAAATACTTCATTCTTATAATTATTTAATTAAAACGCTTTGCTGAATATTTTAATAATTTGAACTTACGGCCGTTCCATTGTTATTCAATACATATGAAATTAATACATTTGTCTCTAAGAAAGCGCTACAATTTACATAATACAAAATGCAAATATTTTTATTTATTTTAAATGTATAAAAACATCTCTCTTTTTCATTGTAATCTTATTTGCATTTATTACTTTCAATAAATCATGCTTTTTCAATAAAGAAAATTCTTAGTAATTTGAATAAGTATTTTCAAAAGAATAAGAATATCGTCATAACTGAAGTCTTGAATACATTAAATCCAAAAACTTATTCTAATTCATCAAAAATTAAATAATTTCAAAAATAATATCACATCAACCATTGAAGATAAATTCTTTAATTTTTTTTCTTTTTAAAAGGTGGTGAACATTAAATAATTGGGAATAAAAAACTTCAGATAAAATTTTAATTGAAGTAAACAAATACTGATACAATGAAATTTTTTACTTTTTAGAAATGCATATTTTGTAAGAGAAGTATTGCATTTTTTTTTTCTGTTAAATTAAAAAAATACAATCACGTATTCTTTTCTTTGACGTCAGTTTTTAGCACACACAATTTCATTTCTATTAATATTATCTCTTTGCTACCATTTATTACTCGCTTTCAGCATTAATTTAGTAAAATAATTGGAAGTATTGTTAATAAAATAATTAAAAAATTTCAACTATATTTGAATTTTTGACAAAACATAATTTTAATGAAAAGTTATCTGCGCTACGTAGTTTTTAATTTAAAGTCATCAAAATTAAATACAATTAATATTTTTCTTATTCTGTGGTCTTATGAAATTATAGTTCTACTTTTTATTTATAACAATCTCGCGAAAAACAAATAAGGAAGAACATTTTTTTAATTTATATAATTTTTCTAAATTTTTCTATTTTTTTTTAAATTACATATACTTTTAAATTATAAAATTTTTAAAATTATATATACAATATCGAGAAAAGCAAATAAGGAAAAATACTTTTTTAAATATTTCACAGGGCCGAGATAGCCCAGTGGTGAGAGAATCGGACACTGGTCAATACCTCTTAGAAGAGAGAAGGCCTCATCACGGTTACCATAAACAAGAAATTTTATCCTTTAATAGTCTAAACGTAATGATATATTTCGCATCCCCCCCCCTGTGTATCTTATTAGACCAAACATTGTGGCATCTTTCTTATTCCCCTCCACTGCGCAGTTACGTCAGACTACTAAATTGATCCGTACTGAGGCCTTCTCTCTTCTAGGAGGTATTGCTCAGGTTCGAAAGGTCAGGGTTTTGATCCTCGACTCAGTTAAAACCCACCATTTACGTGCTCGTAAAATCTGTGGAATCAAATGACCCGTGGTCGATCGTTAAGCAATAACATGGATACAGGAATCTAGAAATAATTTTCTTCCCCTTCAGATGTATGTGCAAATTGATGAAGTGACCATCACAAATTATAATGGCATGCCTTCAGATCATCCTCAGAAATGTTTCCCAGACCGTCGCCAATAGCCCATTGCACAGCTCTAGTGCGACCTAAATAAAGTATCTACCTACCTACCTAAAATATTTCCCAACTGTGACTCTAATATAATTTTAATAATAAAAGAAAAATATTAAATCTTATTTTAATTCTCCTAAATTGTTTTTCGTTTTCAAGTAACATCTAGTATTCAGAAATTTCGTACATGTAACAAGGAAGTTTGATGTTTCTTATACAGTGAATTTCAACTGTTAAGAGTTGAAAAATATTTGCTTTTAAACATACAGTAATGCATTGTTTGTTATTATATTTATCATTTCAAAGAGCAGAAGCGGAAGATGCCAAGCGTGGGACTGCCAATCATGGTCGACTTACGCGTTTGATATCCCTTGCAGGTATTCAATTAAATATAATTCGAAAATTGAATCCGCGTGATAATATATCCAAGCGTTAAAGCTATAACGTTAAGACACGTCATGAGCAATCACGTGATTAGAGATAATCATGTAATTAATTACACAACTAATTAACAGATAATTAAACATTCAAATATGATTATCTTCATTACACTTTTGAAATTGAGCATATATTCCGGAAAAGTGAACCTTCGCTTCTGGAGATGTATTGCTGGGTCCAAAGCAACAACAAACACACGTTGTCTAGTAATTGATTGTAAACAATTTACTGATGATATCTAAGTACGCCAAAATTGCTGTTTTCAGAATCAGAAATAATTTAAGAATAGTTCTGCCGTCTTCATTATTATTTAGATTTAACTACTCCAGAGTATACGAACGCTCGGTTTGGTAGTAACTTAAAATAAAATGTTTCTTTACACAATGTTTCAGGTTGTTTTTTAACACCAAATTAGACGCGACAGTTTTAACTGTCAAATTTCTGAAGGTGATCAATGTCTTAAGAGGTTTTGTTTTTATTACTACTTTTGCCTCATAAATTAGTTTCATAATATATATTTGTCAATACAAATAGTTTTAATCATCATTTTATTAACACATTATTTTGATGGTTGCTATTACGGAACTGTTAGGGTCAAACACCACTGGAAAATTACTTTTTTAACACCGCATGAAATATAGAAAAAGTTTTACTTTTTTTTGTTAACAGGTATTGCATACACCTTAAAAAAATAAAAATAGGGACCAAAACATCGCTCAAAAGGTAAATCTGCATTAAAATTTTACAAAATCGAAAAATAAATTACTTTCTATTCAAATAACTACATAAAAATATATATAGATATATATAAATATAAATAAATATATATCAAGGTTTGGATTTTGGTTTTTCTACATCTTTTCTAAAATCGAAACATAGTTTTCATTTTTTAAGACATCATTTTCCATGCAACATACATAGTACGAGTTGTCATGCATGAAATATAGTTTAGAACGCATCTTCCTTTCTTTTCAAAAATAAGAAGAAGAAAAGGTAAAATATAGCTGCCATTTTTTTTTTTTTTTTTATAAAAGAATTTTTTTGGTAAAAAATATCATGCCTAAATAATGGATTGAGTTTTTTTATGTTTACCTGTCAAATTTCGTTTCGTTTTGGTACACTTTCTAACCAATTTTGTTTCGTTATTAATTTAGTTTTTAAAATTTTATTCCATTCTATTCTTCTTTTTTTTTCACTTTAAATTGCATTTTAATTTTTCAGATAATTTTGCTTACAATTTTTAACGAAATTATTTCGTTACTATTTTAATTTTATGTATTTTATTTCATGGATTAGCATTTACTTTTCACTCTTTGTCTCTCCTCACTCTTGGGAAAATTAACAACAAAATATATTTTTATAGTATATGATAAAGTTAAGTAATTTTATCATGATCAAACTTAGAGAACAGCAAAAAAAAGCTATTTATTTAAATAAATTTGCTTTTTACTTTTGTATTTTTACTAAATGTAACTATTATTTTAAAAACCAGATTTTCCAGAAAAATCGTTACCATGGGAACAGAAAGCTTATGAAACTTATTTTATTGACACTAATTATGGATAATTTTTACCAGAAATGTCATTACCGTGCAGTACGGTAATTTTACTAGATTTTTCTTCTTTGTAGCAAACTAAAATTAAATAGAATTTTAAAGAGAAAAATTGCAGATGAAGTTTCAATGGCGACCGAGAAAGTTTGTGATGACAATAAAGCTTAAATTAGATATATTACATTAATAAAGTGATTGCTTAAAAAGTAAAAGAAAAATTATTTATGTTCATATATATACCTTAAAAAAATCATGACAGTAGTGTTTGGAATTGGAAACCGAGAACCTGAGCAAACAGAATTATTTTTAAAAAATACATTTTAAGTGAATATTTTCAACTTTTAAAGAAAAAATACTGGCCACTGTCAAGAAACAAAAATTATTGCGAATCAATCATTGGGTAGTCGCATGAGAATCAATCTAGTGAGTGGCAGCATAAAGTGGATTCTGTCTTCTGGTCTTTTATTAGTGAAGCATATCATATAAATATTTTTAAAAAAACTTTTAAAACTAAAATAAACTTTCTTTAGAGGTTTCTTTGAAGCTGTTTTGACCTGCTAAGGTTGTTTCTGGATTTACTTGAAGTTGATTCCAAAAAACGACCTTAAAAAATTAACATCCTGAGGTTTATAATCAAGTTGTATGAAATTTCTTTATTTACATTAGGTTACTATTAGGTTATTTTGAGGTTGATAGAAACCTACCTTTGAGCAAGCAACCAGCTTAGAGAAGTTGGTTTTTGAGGAGTACTGGCTATTTTTGTTCTATACTTCAAGAAAATACGTTTATTGAGGTGTGAATAATAATAATTAATCAAATAAAAGTACTGCTGAGATATTTACGAGGTTGTTTTTAGGAGGTGTAATTTAGGTTGAAATTTAGGTTTATGGATGAGATTATCTTTGGTGCAAAACATAGCATCATTTTTTATCTGAGGTTCATTTATTGTACCTGGTAGCTTCAAAACACCTTATTTTTTGCAAGAGTTCAAAGAAAATAAATTGGAATACATGTAAATAGAAACAAACGCAAATTTTTAAAATTTTAATGATACTTAAGTTGTTTATTGAACAAAATTTATCCGATGGTATATCGAATTCCATAGGCTCCATTTGATGTATTGATAAAGACTGGTATAGACTGAAAAAATTAAAAGTTGATGAAAGTACGTTTTATTGGTGTCAGTTAAGTTCTGCTGACATCATTTCATGTATTGATAAAAACAATACAGACCATATAGTACCTTATTGATCAATATTTATTGATACCAATGCACTATTGGTGTCAGTTGACATCAGTTGAATTGTGAGTTAAATTAAATGCTAACTAATAGAATACCATTGATCAATATCTATTGATACAAATGCACTACTAATGTCAGTTGAAATTATTTGAAGTGTGAATAGAAACAGGTACAGACCAACAAAATTCTATTTATATCAATAAATGTTTTTATTGATTTCTATTTATCATTTTTTGTAAAGATGTACAAAAACAATGTAGTATCTCAAAGAATTAAGAAAAAAAAAGCATGAGATACACAAAATTTCCTTCATTATGATAGGATTTATGAAGAATAGAAATTTTGTGAAGATTTGATTTGTATAATGTTTTTCATCGCTATTTTACAGTACTTTGCACTAAAGATGATTCTCTACTGTATCACCCAATCTTGGGTGCAATAAAATATATTGATTGGTAAATTTTAACGCTAGCTTTTATATTTGTTAATAAGGACTATATTAATGCCAAGATTTCCAAAAATCATGTTCTTTATCTGATTTATATATATATATATATATATATATATATATATATATATATATATATATATATATATATATATATATATATATATATATATATATGCATTATTTGAAAGCAAATAATGCATTTTAAATGTAATACACTGGCGAAAAATAACATTTCCTGTATTTTTGGATTGCAACAGATAAGAACACATTCTTTTGAAACAAAAGATGCTTAAATTACTAAAATTGTGCATGTATTGCAGCTCGAAATATGTCCTAAGGTAGAACAAGCTTTATTGCAACAAAGTAAAATTACTAAACAGTTTAAGTATTATCGAGATTCAGATCAATTTAAAAAGAAACTATATGTCCTCATAACTAAAAGAATAAAAAAAAATATTCTTTTCTACAGTCAAAAAAATTCAGTTTAATAGGTTTATAAATTCACAGTTCATGTTAACTCAGAAAATAAGAGAAAATGGAAGAAAGAAAAAGATGAAATTCCCCGTTCTCCTCACAAAAACATTAATTTATTGTTTCGAATGCGAACTTAAGCTGTTATACTATTTATGAGTTACGATTACGATTAGAAATAGAAATAATCTTAATGTTACCATTAAGTTCTTAGAAATAGTCAATGTCCAAGGTACAAAATTTTCCCCGACACTTTCTATAATTTAATATTTCTAAGTGTTGAGTTTATGTTCAGCAAAACATATGGTAAGACAAGATTAAACACTGAAAACAATGACAGTGAAAGTAAAGAATACTGCAGTTTTGTTAATACAGACAAAAAAAAAACAGTCAATGAGATAGCTTTTGAAATACAAGTTGAATCTGTGCATCAGTTTCAAATTTGGATGGGAGATAAGGCACATCTCAAGCGCCTTACCTCTTATAAACTAGCTGTTCATGCACATTTGAAACAATTCTTTTATTTTGAAAATTAACTCAATTACAGGCCAATTCAACATTTACAAGAGAGTATGTCAAAAATTGCCTTCAAATAAGTTCAGAAATAGCTTTCTTATTGATTTCGCAACCAACTCGGAGAATTTAACGCGTTGGTCCCCAAATCAATATATTACATAAAATAATAGTTCATAGGCCTGTATGAATGCAATTTTTGTCAAAAAAATGCTATAAAACATTAAATAAATATTAAGATAATTTAGATAAATACATTTGCTACTTCTAAAACGAAAAAAAAAGTTTGTTAAAAACTGGGTGGTAGTCTGGTTCGATGGCTTTTCCGAACAAGGGATGCTATTGCAACTAATAATCCGTATGATGCTATTCTTTATATTTACATTTTAGCACACATAAAAAGTCCTTAAATAAAATGTGTACAGCTATAAGATTTATTTTCAAAGCTCCTTTAGAAGTGTAACATTTCGACAATCATTTAAAAAGCGTAATAAATGTATTATAACTTGTATACATTCTGTATCTGATCAATGACGATGAAAAAGAGGCAATTTCTGATGGGGCAAAATAAGGAATCCAAACTAAATAATATATAAGATTGATCGATCAATGACTAGTAGTGTATACTTCCTTCGTTTCATTTCCGGAATATTCATTAGTGGGCTGTCCGGCGAGAAATCGATTATCTTTACGAACAAACAGGAGATGCTAACGACAGGAACAAAATTACAGGGGCACTTAATCAGTCTGCAAAAAAGATCCTACTTAGATGAACAGCAAGTACAATCTTTGAACTGTATTTTGCTCTTTTTAACCATTTTTTTCGTTTCGAAATTACGCAATCATTATTTGAGAACTCTCAAATATTTTACGAAAACTCTTCCACACTAATATCTCAGGTCAGTTTATTTCATGAATCTATGTCACTTGATACCTGTATGGTAAATATTTCGGTAGAATGTAGTTTCTACAGTATCTTTGAACTTTTTCATTTAATTAATAAGAAATGGTGATATGAATCATGTGTTTCAAATTAGGTACTATATTTACGTCACACTAGAGCTGCACCATGGACTATCGGTGGTGATCTGGGAAACACCCCTGAAGATGAAACAATGACCCACACATGCATATCCCACACATGCTCTATAGGATTCAAGTTCGGTGAGCATGCTGGCCAATCCATACGGGTGATATCCTCCGATTGAAGGCATTCGTCTACAATGTTTGCACGGTGAGGACGGGCGTTGTCGTCCATAAACAGAAATTCAACATCCATGGCGCCCCGAAACAAACGTACATGTTGTTCCAGAATGACATCCCTATAGATGTGGCCTGTCATCGTTACACTCTAAACATGCAGGTCAGTTCTGGAACCAAGAATAATTCCTCCCCAAACGAGCCATCCTGCACTACCGTAACGGTATCATTCAATGGTGTTGTCTTGGTGGTAACGGGTACCTGGCGCTCTCCATATGAAAGTCCGGCGGGAATCAGACTGCAAACTAAATCTGGACTCGTCGGAAAACATCACACAAGACCACTGTTGCGGTGTCCACAATGCATGCTTTCTATTCCAGGCTAATCGCAGGCGACAGTGAGTTGTGGTAAGTGGAACACATCTGACAAGCTTACGAGCATATAGACCAATGTGCCCTAAGCGTCTGTACACGGTCTGCCTTGAAACTGTCGTACCGGTAGCTGAAGAGAGCTGACGAGACAGGTCTGATGCTATGCTCCGTTTGTTTCTTTTGGCAGTAACTGCCAAATACCGGTCTTCACCCGGCGTTGTAACTCGGGGGCGACCTGTGTTGTAACGTCTACTCACATTACCATCATCTTGGAATCGTTGCCAAATCCTGGAGATGACACTCTGGGCGATTCCAAGTTCCTCGGATACTTCCAGCTGGGTACGTCCACATTCCAGTCGTCCGATGGTTCTGCCACGTAAAAAATTATCCAAATGCTTCCTTTGTGCCATAACTATGCGGTTATTGCACTGAAAGGCTTTTAAAGCGCTTGTGAACAATTTTACTTCTTTGCCACCATTCCTTATATACCCCTCTCTTACACTCTCGTCATTGTGACGTACTACCAGCGTCATCTAGTGGTTTCCTGTAATTTGCATATTCTTCTTCAGGATGTGTGTGATAATTCTACAGGTGAAATTTTAATTTTAGAGTTTGATTTCTGTGTGATTCTGAATTATCCTTAATTTATGGACATGAGTGTATTATACTTTAGAAAACTTTGATTAATAATGATGAAAGATTTATTGTATAACTATCTGAATAATCGTACTTTGTACAGAGTAAAATATAAAATTAAAGTAATCAGTAGGTCGATACTAATCGATACTGTGAAATCATGAACAAGGTTGAAAGACCTATTTCGACATCATTAATAAAGGGAGAAACTGTGACTCAGAGAAAAGAACGCTCGTCCCCCAATAAGGTGACCCAGGTTCGATCTCAGTGCTGGCTGGTCAATCCGAATTCTGTTCCCGGCTCACACTGATAACAGAGCTGACATAAAATTTCCACAGTGGTAGTGATAAAAAATTCCCTTGCTGTCAGGCTAACCATGAGAGGTTTCCATTGCTTTCCTCTACATGCAAATAAAGGTTAGTTACATCGAAATGTCATCCAAGAAGGCTAGTTTGCCCCAATACTTGATCCAGGAATTCCCTTGTCTTCTGGATTGGATTCAAAATTGCAAAGTTACTCAGTTGAACGTTGAAAGTCGCAAGCTCAAAATTGTGCCGGCTGTTCAACACCGGTTATAAAATAATTAATAAGGGTACCATGGTGGCTCAGGGAATAACGTGCCTGTCTCTCAATGAAGTGACACAGGTTCGATTCCCAACGATACGGATTCTGCTCCCGGCTCTCACCAACCACAGTGCCGACATAAAATATCCATGGTAGTAGAAGGATCATGGGTTAGAAACCCCTTGAACTTGAGCTAACATTGGGAGGTTTTCGTAGTTGTTCCCTCCGTGTAATGCAAATGCAAGTTAGTTGGGTTAGTTTTCTAAATTAGTACTCTAGTTTGTTCCTACGCTTAATCCAGGAGTTCCATTGTCTTCATAGTCGGATTCAAATTACAATGCAACAGAGTTGAACATTGAGTTGTAAACTCAGAATTGGTTCGGCTGTTTAATACCGGTTAAATAAAATAATTAATAATGCTAAAAAAAATTCAAAATTCGCTTTATTTATAATAATTTATTACCCTTTCCAACGACTTTACAATATTAGACTAAGGAAAATATGGTTTTTGAAAATTGTCACATCAAAATAATTATTAAATGTACTCACAGAAGATCTGTACATCTTTAAAATCTGTATTGAAACAATATTAAGCTTAAATTAAAGAGTTTGGTTGAAAAATTTGGATATGGTAAAAGTTTGCCCCTACTGCTGCTCCTGGGGTTAATTATGCCCCCTTAAAAATTAAGTTTATTTATTTATAAAATAATAAAACTTTATATCGCCAACGTGTTCATGGCGCAGCAATCCACCGTCTAACTGAAAAATCGGGAGTTCAAATCACAGATGAGGCATTTTATTAATACCTCTATATATCTGATGTAACAAGATTTATAACTATTTAGCATGTTTTATTTAATGTATAGCCTATTATATTTCTATTTAAATTAATTAAATAAATTTAAATAAATTTATAACTATTTAGCATGTTTTATTTAAATAAATTCTATTTAAGTTTTTTACAAAATTACATTTTTTAAAACAAAAACAATTTGATGGATGGATGTCAAAATATAAATAACAGTTTTTTTTTTAAAGTAGCTAATATATTTTAATCAAAAAATTAAAAGCAAACTAAACAAATAAAAATAAATAAAAAACTTTTTTTTTTTTTTTTAAAAAAAAGTTTTAATTTTGTAAAAATTTATTTCTTAAATTTAAAAATACTTATTAAAACATACAATTTAAACATAATTACTTGTTATCAATCTTGTAAGATTAGAAATATCGAAATATAAATAAAATATCCTTTAGTTAGACGGCGGATAGCTTAACCGTTACGCTACGAGCCGATGGGAGCTAAACAATTTTATTATTCAAAGTAAATGAACTGAAGGTTCTCTTATCCAAGGTTCTCTACCATGCTCTTTAAAGAAGCTTAATTTTGTTTTATTACAGATTTTACAGATGTACCCTTGTGAGCGTCATTTGGCATGAATCTATTTTTTACCTTATTTTATAACCGTCGTTGAACAGCCGATTCAATTTTTTGGGTTTACGACTACTAATGTTCAACTACGTAGTCTTGTAATTTTGAACCCGTTTCAGATGACAAGAGAACTCCTGGATCAAGTATTAGGAGAAATTTGCCTTCATGGAAGACTTTTTGATGGAACTAATCCACATTTGAGTTACATGGAGAGGAAAACCACGATAACCACTGACGGATAGCCTGACGGCGAATGCTAGTTTGTCCCAATGGTTCATCCAGGAGTTCTCTTGTACTCTGGGTTGGGCTTAAAATTACAAGAATACGGAGTTGAACATTGATAGTTGTAAACTCAGAATTAGTTTGGGTGTTCAACGTAAAAATAACTGTCAATTAGCTCTTTTCGGATTCTAAAGAAAATTACATAATAAGACCCCTTGCAGAATTCTTAAGCATTATCGCTTTTGTATATACGTTGATTTTTATATTCTCTAACATTGTACAGTGCGTGAAAGAAATGAGACCACCCTGAATAAGTTTTGATCAAATGATCAGATCTTCATATTTTAGGACTCCATCTTAATGGTTCGAAGGGGTGTCCTCAAATATGCTTATGATATTAGTGCAGGCGATATTTTAAGTTACAAAATCAGACACAAAAACGTATTTTCTCTGAATAAACATACCTTTTTTCGAAGGATTCAGATTTCTGCGTCTCAAAATATAGGTGGTAGTCGCAATCTGAGAAATATGGTCCTAAAAGTTCGGTCAGGAGAGCGATAGTAGACCCCTAATATTAATTTTATTTTTTGCATGTTTCACCATATCTGCAAAACTTTTTAAGCGAATCGAAAAAGCTTTGCACACATTTATGAAATACGTTTAATCAAAGATCGTAATCCAATGAAAAAATAAATGTTAGTAAATATTTATTATTTTTAATATTTTGTTTAATTACAGTCGATAGTAAAGGTATAAAATATTTTACATCATTTTAAAGTACCGAATTTTATATGGCAAAATACAAACTTTGGGCGAAATCGGTTGAATAATTACTGAGAAATCGAGTTTAAAAGAAACAACTTTTTTAAAATTTTATTTCTCAAGAACTATTCAACCAATTTCGCTCAAATTTTGTTATGTAAAATTAGATACTTTAAAATGATGTAAAAAAATTAATACTTAACAATTCACAATTTTTTCGACTATCATTAAATAAAATGACAAAAAATTAATAAATATTTACTGAAATTTATTTTTTGCATGGAATTATCTTTGGATCGATGAATTTTATGATTCTCGTTCATAAAAAATTCTCGTGATATGGCGAAATACGCAAAAAGTAAATTTAACATTAAAGGGTCAACTTTGGACCGCTCTCCTGACCAAACTAATAGGGCTATATTTTCCAGATTGCGACTACTCCCTAACATTTTGGGGGACAGAAATCTGAATCCGACTGCAAGGATATGTATATTCAGAGAAAGTACGTTTTTGTGTCTGATTTCGTAACTTAAAATATCGTCTGCATTAGTTAATTAGCATATTTGAAGTCATCCCCACGAGCCATTAAGATTAAGTTTTTTTCACAGTTTTAAGTTTTTAAGATCACAACTTTTTTTTTTTTTTTTTTGCAATATGTCTATTTTTCCCGACTAGAAGTACCATTTTCTTTCCCCACCACACTGGTCTACCTCACTGACCAAAAATCAAGGTTGGTGGAAAAGAGGCCGCATAGCGGCCTCATGCGCCCAACTGACGTATGAAGCTAAACTTGACTTCTATTGCTATGCTATGCTTTTCCGATCACTTTTACTATTGGATGACCGTGTTAGCCAGTGGTTAGAGAATCGAATTCAGGTCCGGAGGTGCAGAGCTTTGTTCCTCGACTCTGTTTAGACCCACTGAGTACATGCTAGTAAAATCTGTGCAATCGAATGTTCTATGGTCTGTCGCTGAGCAGTACCGTGGGAACGGAGATCCAGAGAAAAAATTTTCTTCTTAAGATCTATATCTAAATTAAGGAAATAGGCTTACAAATTAAATTCTCTCCTCAAAGCATTAAATTTGTGAGGCATTAAATGTCTTCTGATTAACCTTATGAATGTTTCTCAGACCGTGCCCATTGAGAAGCTCTAGTGCGACGTAAATAATGTGCCTACCTACCACTTTTACTATTGTTAACACGTGTTCTCGTCATTGTATTACTTGTTATTATTCATCATCTTAGTTATTTATATAATTTAGCTGTCTGATGTATTTTCCACGCATTATTACATCATGCCTGTAATCATCGTCATTTTTAGTATAAAGGTATGTCCAGATAATATTAAATACCTTCGCTTTTTAACATTTTGAAACTTCGCTGTCTCCTTCGATCTCAGTGCGTTATTTCCTGAGATATATATTCTTTCTCCCTGTAGCCGATAGCGCATAATGTCTAAGTCGATACGATACGTCGCGTGTGTAAAAGTGGTGACGTTGCATACCACTGGATCCAATGTAGTATTTTGCATTTAAAAGTAGCGAACTACAGCTGTGATGATTTAAGGAAATTGAGGGAAAAATCTTGATTTGAAAATTCCTGATGTCATTCTGTGGAAGTCACAACTGGACTGGAATGTCAAACTGCTGGTTCGTTATCGGCCTCAGACTAGGTTTATCATGGAGTTTCAAATGCAGCAGTGTTTCGTATCGTCCATTGCTTATTTTGTTAAAGTGCTTTTAGTGGTGTCTGAATGAACTTATCCTTGTTAAAGTCTTGTGATAACAAACTTAAGAAGTTCTTAGGTTTTAATGAAAACGAACTTAATAATTTTTTTCCTGCGAATCTTGGTGTTTACGATGTACACAGGAGACATGAAGAGAAGTTTCTGTCTGGCAAAATAGATCTGTGTGGAGGAAAACTTAAAGTAGATTGTTTTGTTTTATTTTCTTAATAAGAGTAGCTGGGTAAGTACTTTTTCCACTCTCAATAGTTTTGTAGATGCCTAAGCCCTTTAATGAATTTAAAAGTTGGTTTTCTATTAGCTTTGAATACTTTAGTTTGAAATATAGCATATTTTGAATAAGATGTCTAGTTGGATGTTATGCCTGTTTGTTAAGATTGATTTATCACTATTTTTTTTTTAATTCTTATTTTTCAGTGTTGCTGAAATTGAATTGATAATGATTGAATTGATTAAATTGATATCATAATGAAATCCTTTTAAATGTTTTTTTGTAATAATTAAGTTTAAAGTTTAATAAGAAAAAATGTGTTCTATGAAATTTGTAGTTGAAAATAAAATGTAAACTTAATGAAAAATACTTTAAAAGTTTAAAATTCTTATTACAATTATGAAAAGTAAAAGATTTTAAATTGAAATTATGAATTTTAAATTTTAGTATTGCCAATTGATTGAATTTTTATTTTTAATTAAAAATTTAATTTTAATTTTGGTAGGTATTTTGAGAAATTTATTGTAAAATATACTTAAAATGAGTTTAGGTTGTGAGAAGAAAAAATGATATTTAGAATATTAGAAGATAAGTAGCATATGATATAAATTTAATTTCTGTGATGTGTGTAATTCGTTGAGCTTTGCACTTATGACCTTGTTTTCTCTAATTCATTGAAATTCAGGTTATAACTGAAATTGTTAGTTTTGTTTTGGGAGTTATTATTGCGTTGGAGCTTTTTCAACTTTTTACTAACTGCTCAAATAAAACTGAAGTTTAACTTTTTTTTTTTTGTTTTTTAAATTTGAATCTTCCCTGTGTTTTGGGGATCACTGAGCATTTGTTTGCACAGTTTGATAAGATTTTTTTTTCTTTTTGTGTGTGTTTTTAGTTCTTCATATTATTCGGCGGCTGTGATTTCTTTGGAACTCAAATTTAAGAGTTTTGATGAGGATCCTTGCAAACTTGTAAACGGTGTAAAAAGATTAATTTTCACATTTAGTAAAAAGTAGCGTGTAAATTTGATATTCACTCGCTACTTCTAAACAGAATTGACTACAAAACATTCTGTTTCCTTCTGCGCTACTTAGAAAGACAAATAAAGTTGCGATTTTAAATGTGCGATTCTTTTTTCTTGATTTTTTTTAATGATTCACAGAATTCGAGAATCATTTCTCTTCTTATTAATAGCAATTGTGTGTTTAATGTTTAAAGATTCAATAATGTTTCTGAATTGTTTTTGAGAAATATTTTTCAACCCGTGGATACTTTTTTTAATAATTTATCAACGGTTAAAGATTAATATTTTAAGATAAAAAAATTTATGAAATATATTTTTCCTTGTCGTTCGTTTATAGTCTTAAAAATAGAATAAAAAATAGTTTTTGTATAAATTTTGTAATATAATTATTCCCTCTCTTGGAAACCCACAAAAACCAAATAAATTCTTATAGCTGGTTTTGATATTGCATTGAAGCCGAGTGATTTCATTACATCAATATCACAATGTTCAAACATAGAAAAAAAAATTTAATTTTTGCACAAAAGGTCGTTTCCATCAAAATCTACAGCACCAATACTTAAAGTATTTTGTTTCGTTTTGTACCTTTTCTTACGATGCACATATAAAATAGAACATAAGTGAAACTTTATTTTTTATATTTACGTATTTAGTGCTTTTTTGTCAAAAATGTTGAAAAAAAAAGAGCAGTATGCATTCAAAAAAGCTACAAGCATTGAATAATTTGAATTTTTTTTTTTTTTATTTTTTTTTTATATAAAATTTGTATATTTGGTAATCTATTTGGCAATCTTTATTTCTGTAAAAATGACCTCAAAATTGACCGTATAAAAATTGGCTACTTTTTACCATGCTATTACAGATTATCGATGATTATCAAATTACATTTTGCAAATTATTTGTTAATCGCTCTAATTTTAAATGAGATCCATAGTATTGGTTCACTATGCAGAATTTTAAATTTTGTATCTAACCCTTTACAGCTGTAGTATAAACTTAAAATGCTCAAAGTGAAATGATATCATTATTTTAATTTTATAAATATAGTGATTTTCTTCGTTTACCGCAAATACGAATTGGTCTCATCAAAAAAAAATCCAAAGGAAGAAATTGCATTAGTTTTGATTCAGGATTTCTTGAATTTGAGGCCCTAGTTAGAAGATATAGAAGCTTATGTTATTATGAATGTATTGATTTAATTAGCTACTTATTAACATTAAATATTTATTATTATTATTAAATAAATCGAAACATCGCTATCATGCTGCATGAATAAAAGAAAAGTGAAGCATAATGAGTCATGATACAAGAAAAGTTGATATATTTGCTGACCAAAACATTACACAGACATGAAAATAATTTAAAAAAATACATTTTTGCATTTTTTCTAATTTTTTTTTTAATGTTTTTTTTATATGTTTGTTTATTTTCTTAACTTTATTAAATTTACTGAAATTTTAATAGTTAACTAAATAATTACCGGAACAATATTTTTGTTTTACATTCCCGAATAGTAGTAGTAATATGTCTTGAGTAATATGCAAAAAAAGATATAATAGTTAATTGTACGATCCCAGACGGAAATTTCATATCTGTAAACACCTCATTGATTTACAAAAGGACTAAATATATTATGTTTAGAACAACAACATCAAAAAAAAACTTTCTAAAAACTTCCAAATCAGGAAGTTCCAAAAAAATTTAGAAATTTAATTCAAACACTTCAACTTTTATATAAAATTTTATGAAAAATATTCTATTAAAGGGTAGTAAAATCCCTTCTTATCGTAGATAGGAAAATACCTAAATCTCTAGGTTATGCTGTTAACTGGTCCGGTTTACCTGCGTAATTTTATAAGTAAATAAGGATAAATTTCGAACATTAAAACTTTTATTAAGTGTTTAATTTATTTTGAAAAATTATGTAAGTATAAATGTTTATTATACAATTTTTCAATATAGTTGTTCTAATCACCTATGTGTTTCCTTAAAAACATTTATACAAAATTAAATATATACTAAATTGAATATATACTGAAATATATACTAAACAAAATATATCCTAAATTAAATATAAACTAAATCCTATTCTAGAAAAAGGTTGGTGTTCATTGATTTATTGCTCCAAAAGCCGTTCTCAGATATAGAAAATTAATGATTATTATAATGATGGGGTATTTATTCAACCTTCTGAAGCTCAATTTTAATTATTGAGAGTGGAAGATTAATTCTTTGCTATTTTTGTTCAACGGTAATTCACTGGATTAAAAAATATGTAAAAAAATTTTTTAGCTTAGTGTGGTATCGCATATTTTGGTTCGTTCATGTTCTAATGAGATTACTTGTGCACACAATAATTAAATCAAAATGAAATTAATAATAAATAATATATCAATACAATAGTGTGAGGAGCACTTTTGAGTGCTCCTCACACTATTGTATTGATATATTTTGCTTTGGCTATATTGATACAATATTAGAAAGCACTCTTTTTCGGATATAATCGTGTGGACTGATGAAAAGATTATATCTTTTATTTTCCGGATTTTTAAAAAAACTTTATCCCTTTTTTTTTTCTTTTTTTTTTTAAATTAATTAATTCTTTTTCTTTCCCCAGTTGTTTGTCATTATCATTTCCCCCCCCCCCTCCTTTTTTCATTTGTCTGTAATTTACCTTTGTTTTATCTTCATTTTAAACTTATCTTATGAGTTCTATTTACTTACAGCTTATGCGCAATAAATGATACTTATTATTTTTCCTAATTTTTTTCTGGTTTTTTTGTATTTATTTATTTTGCTATATATATATATATATATGTATATATATATATATATATATATATATATATATATATATATATATATATATATAAATTTATTTATTTATTTATTATTATTATGATATATATTATAAATTAATTAAAGAAAAAAAACACAATGGTGGTATTTGGGGATATATGTAACTAATTGTAATTGAACTTTACATGTTGGGTGACATTTTAGGGTGAATTTGCGAAAATAAGTATCAATGTATCGAAACATCAGGATTCTATTCGCAAATCATCTTTATCCAAAGAAAACCATGTAACCTAAATATTTCGCCTTATGAAGCCATTTTTTTAAAGAATGAATCCATTATTTTACACCATATTATTACAATAAGTTATTCTAAAAATAACATATTTCAATATTTTTAAAATGCATCCAAACATTCACAAATTTCTTCAGTTATAGGAAAAAGAAATATCGTAAATTATTTATTTATTTATTACAAATACCCAGAAGATTGGCTATGACGCCATTAGTTTTCTGGTCTTCCAATATCTCTGAACATTACAATTTGAAAGCTCGTGTGCAGAACACGAGTCAAGATGAGTTGCATCAAAAATTTTATGCTGTTCATATATCGTAAATTATAAAATCCTAGTGAATGCTCATTAGAATTGCCATACCTTCTACATTTTTTTTTCGAGCACTTTACTTGTTTCTTTACACTTTCTTGCCTAGAGGACTCTATCAAAATTGCAAAAATGATTGTCTAAAATTTTGTATATAATTATAATAAGTTATGTAACTTTGATTTTAATATGACATCATCGTATAAATGAAGTAAAAACAGCGTAAAAAACACAAATGATGTCAGATAAAAAGTTCAATTTCGAAAAGCCTAAAGATTATAAATTTATAAATAGATTCAAATTTTCTTTTCAAAGAAGATTGAAAAGAAATAAAAACTTAACTTTTTAATAAGCTGAAAAAATGTCTATTGTCTAGAAACTTCAAAATATTTTTTTATTAATTATTAATAAACCTCTGGGAGCAATTAGAGAACATTATTTCAATTTTTTTTCGATTTAATCCTCTAAACTTAGGTCTAAAAATTTCTCTATGGCTATTTTAAATTACTCATTTGAGTCAGCCATTTTGCTTGACTGTTTTTTGGGACTGTCATCAAATATACATTGCTTCTTAGCCTCCCAATTTATGATCCAATCATTTTGAACTTTGTCTTTCCCCCTCCATTTTGAGGGTCAAGAATCCAAATATGTAAAAAAAAATATGTTTATTCAGAGAAGTACATTTTTGCGTCTGATTTCGTAAATTAATTAATAATAAGCACTAATTAATTAGCATTTTTGAAGTCATTCCCAGGAACCATTAATTATTCACACTTAGTACGTGAAAGTCTGATCATTAGAACGAAAGTTATTCAGGGTGATATCTTTTTTATTTTGCGCTCTGTACATTTAGTGTAACAGCTGCTTTTAGCGCGAAGACATCCTTAGATGCTGAGCAACCAAAATCGTTTGAAACTGTACGTTGATACAGGATACAGACAGATGTTAATACTCACTTGTTTCCCGGGTTTGACACGTTATGAAGATTGAATACTCACACTTTTTATTTTTCATGACACTTCCTGAGCAATAGTGTTAATCGATATGTTGCTTCAATATCGATTAGGAAAACCTAATGCTTTTCCCGATATTCGTATCCTTTAACAAGCAAGTGAAGAGGGTATTCTTCGCGATCTGGTTAAAATATTCAAGAGGAGCATTTTCAAGGAAATTAGTTTCTTGAAACTTTATTGTACAAGTTGATGAATACCGTTTTTCTGTGCGTCATATTTTCGTTTTAGCACTGAATTTACTAATTTGAAATTAATGTTGAAGTAAACGTTGGATTAAGAATCAAACATATCTCACAAAAACACACATTTTGAAGAAAAAAAGTTAGCAAAAATACGTTACTTGTACTTAACTAATTATTGTTAAATTTAAAAAACTATAAATTTTAAATTTCCACATTATTAAAGTTTACATTAAAAGATGGGAAACTTGAATTAAATTTAGAATTGTTGCTATAACTTATATTTACACATTTCATGAATTCTATTTTATTGTTAAACAATCTTTACATTTTATTGTTCCTATTACACTTTTTATTCATGAAAAATACATGAAACATAAAACTAAAATGTTTTTTTACTTCACTTAAGAAGTTATCTTATTTTGTATAAAATATTTAAACGTTTTATCTATTTTTATATTTTGTAGGATTTCCTCTTTACACAATTACTTTCTTGAACAATCATTTTATTTTTCATCGACAGTCTTTTATTTTCTAAATAATGAAATTAAAGGCTACTTTAATGTTTTATATAACGTTTTTTTTTTATTATTGTAAATCACAATCAAACAACACGATAAAGAGAATCAGCTTTTAATAAAATGTTTCAATTTGTTAAAAAAATAAGAGTTTTAAAAAAAGAAGAATTCTTCGTAAAACACATAAATTATTTAAATTAAAAATATATGAATTCTAAACACTCTTAAATTTGATTTTAATCTTTTGTCACTATAAATAAGAAAACTATACGCTACAGAAGAATCAAAAGCCGATTGTATTTGAACACTCAATTGTTATACAGTTCTCATATAATTAAAAATAAAATGAACCTTAAAATCCCAACTAAATATCTTTTAAACATTTATTAAAAAAAATATATAAGTAAATAAAAAAATATTTTTTCATTATAAGACAACTTATGCATATCCTTGGATAAAAAATGGGATGTCATAAATAGCGTTGTTAATCTGTTATTAACTAAGAAAATTATATAGGGATACCTTTAAATTATGTTTTTCTCTTTTTGTGCTGTAAGCTTTTACCGTTACATTTTTATATATTGAATATGACACTCTATCTGGGTAATTTTGTACTTAATTTTAATCTATTTACAGTTGCTCAAAGAAACATTTTAAAATCTGAAATTTTACAAATGAACAATTCATAATAAATCATAAGTTTAAGTAAATATTTTTAGCTATTACGAAACTTAAATTTTTCTATGTTAACAAAACTCATTCTAATAAACAAACGTTAACGTGTTCTTCACTGGGGCATATTTTTCCCCAGGGACATATTCAGGTGGCTAATTTGTACCCTGCTCATGCTTTTTGACCATGCACTTTAAGCTTAATTTTGTTTTCATAAGAATTTTTCAGGTTCGTACTTTCGTTAGTGCACTTGTTCGATATAAGCTTAACACATCCCAAGTTCCGATTCCAAGATTTGAAGCCAGTTTTCTTTTTTTAGTCCGTTTAACCGTGAAATCCGTCAGTTTTTTAAATGTGAAATTGTATTTCATAACTATGATTTTTTTTTTTTTTACTATGTGAAATTATAAGCCTCTGCACAACCCAAGCGTCATTTAAAATTACATAGTTTAAGATGGTGAGGAAATTTCCTTCCTTATACTGTAAGAGCTTTTCTACTATTATATGAAATAGAAATAATAGAAAATTATTAAAGATTATATTTTCCCTGGATCTATCTTTGGATAAATAAATTTTATAGGTGAGAGCAAGGATTTTCTTAAGTTACACAATTAGTTTTAGGAAAAAAAACGAAAACTAGAATTAATATTAAAAAGCCTTGCCGACTGGACTGTGAAGGGGTCAGGAAACTGGCTTTGCATCGAAAAGGTTCTAGGTTCGAATCCCCGGTAAGGTATGGATGTTCTTTCATTCTCTGTGCAATGAGTCCTTACTGTGGGAGCAACGTTGGCTCACCTAATATGGTGCCACTGAAAGAGTGGCCAAGAAATCTGTCACAACACAGCTGGGCATTGAAATTAACACAGTTGGGCATTGGAAATAAATAATTATTAAAGAGCATAAAATTACAACCGATCTCCTGCATGAAATAATAAGCCCTATTTTCTAGATTTTCTAGATCTACCTGTGTATTTTCATAAATCCGAATTCTTCGGAAAAAGATATTTTTAATCAGAGAACGATAAGAGCGTTTATTATCTCTGATTCTGTAATAATAAATAGTTGTAATAAATAAATAGTTAGTCTAAGTTAATCAAAATATTTGATGTTAACTCGTCGAACCATTAATATTGAACCTTAATACATAAAAATCGATTATTAGAACAAAATTCTTAGCTTTTGGTGGCCAATTCATTTTATCTTTCATTTTAAATCCTTGAGAAAAAAAATTATGTATTTCGTGTTGAATAGAAAAAAAATTTCTATTTTATAGAAAGCTTAAAAAAATAACTCATTTTATTTTTTTTAAACGTTTCCTGATTAATAATAAGATTGTTCGGGCAGCTGAAATATTTCATTTAGAATTTTTCTGCCATTAAAAAGTTTTAATAATCCTGAAAGTTAATTGGTTGAATGAAAATATTCTAGGTATGTCTTACATTGCGTTTGAAATTCTTTTCGTCAATTCACAACGAAATAGTTTAAATTATCCGAGAACAGAATTTTTCAATACTTGATAGTTTCGATATTTTGGTTATGGAGTTGGATGTTGGCCATAAAATTATTGAAGCAGTTTTCGCTCAGCTTTCTTTTTCAAAACCTAATAAACTTCTCAGCAATCACATTCCTTCATAATTAGCTAGTATCACTAAACTTATTATGAAATAATTTGAAGCTGAGTTAATTTAGGCATATACTTATCATCCAAGGAGAAAATATTCTGGTAAATTTATCGTACTGTTTAATTATGACATTTCCAGTGAAAAAAAAAACTTAATTTTGGTAATTAAAAACCAAAATATACGGTGCTTAAACCATTCGTTTGGTAATCTTTCCGTTCATTTGGTAAGAGTTTACCTAAAATTATGGTCCGCTTAATTATAGTTTTTATAACCACACCTTTAGTACAAAATACAAATCTGAGTAAATTAAAATAAATTTAAACTAAACTAAAAGTAAATTAAAGTAAATTTAAACTAAATTAAAAGTAAATTAAAGCAAATTTAAAAATAAAAGTAAATTTTGTCGAATAAATGCTCTTAGGTATGATGATAAAACAACCATATTTTATAGTTAACTTTACCAAATCATAACAAAAGTGCTTCTGTAAAAATTTAGTTTTTTGTGTTACCATAGAACTAGAAATAGTATAAATTTTACCATATTCTGGAAGTTTTGACCATACTTCTTTTCACAATGCACCTATATGCCAGCAACTTTCATTCATAAATTATAGATATACTGTCATAGCCATATGAGATATATACAAGAAGCCATAAATCGTGCCTATAAATAACACATAAAGTTACAAAGAAACTTTGTTCAAATTTCTTTTGTAAATTATATACTAATTACATCTTTAACTAAGAAAGAAAAAAGTTTTAAAAAATTGGAAAAATTTTTGCTTTAGTCCTTTAATACCTTTTTCCAAATTTACCCGTCCAAGGCCGATAAAATGGGAAAAAAGAAGTTTTTACTCGCACGCTCCGACAGTATACGTGCGTACTAATGCGTAATATGAGAGTACCAAATTGAGACCAAGTTCATGAGATAATAAATAGCTGGAGGAGTCGGAAAGGCTCTCCACAAACGTGGTACACTGGGCCATGAAATTAGAACCGGTTCATCACGCATTTGTGATCACTTTCTTGAATGGGTTAATTTAGATGTTTTATTTTCAATTTCCCTTACTAATAAAAACATCGCAATCAGTTTGTTTCCAATACTATATGATATCTAATAATTATGCTTTGTATAAATATTAGATAGTAAATAATTGTTACATATGAAAAGTTTTCTATGCGCATATTCAAGGACACTAGTTGCTATAATAGCACACACATTTCGCCAATACTTTTAAGAAATAAAATACTGACGTAGTGAAAATATACCCAAAAAGAAAACGAAATTTTACGCAAAGAAGTTCAGCTTTGAATAAAATATTTCTAATGTCACTTGAATTTTTATTTTTATATGCAGCAAAAATAAAAAGTACTTTCATATATTTCATCATATCTAAATGTATTCCAGCTTATTCTCACGACTTTTAACTCCATAAAGAATGCGATGGGAAATGAAAAAACCTATTAATTTATTTTAATGTGGTCCCTACTATGCGCAGAATATTCACTAAAATATTTATGTGGCATCTATTATACTAAACCTTAAGCTTGAATTGTAAGACAATTTACAGTTGGCGTTCGAAGGCGTTCGAAACACGCATTAGAAATTTAGTACAAGGAAAAAAATGCTTTAAAGAAACTACCATAAAATCCATCGTGACGTTTCTATTAATACTTCTTTAGTAACAGCGAATTAAAATCCTCAAATTTATATTTTTAATATTATAAATATTTTATTCTCATTTAGCTCAGGGTGTATAGCACTCGTCTCCCCGTGAAATGAGCTAGGATCGAACCCCAGTACATGCTGATCGATTTGAATTCTGACCCCGGCTCGCAGCAACTACAGTGTTGACGTAAAATATCACCAGAGATCATGGGATCGAGTCCCCTTGCAGTCCGGTTAACTGTGGGGAGTTTTCTTCTCCATATAACGTAAATGCGGACTAATTCCATTAAAAAGTACTTTTTCCCAATGCTTGATCTAAGAGTTCCCTTGTCTTCTGGGTTGGGTTCAAAATTACAAGGCTACGAAGCTAAGCATTGATGGTTGTAAACTCAGAATTGGGTCGGCTGTTCAACACCATTTACAAAATAAAATAAAAATAAATTAAAGTTGTAGTTATTTGAGTTCAAATTTTTCAAACTTGTAGCATGTTTAAAAGGTTAAATCCCTGAATCAGCTTGTCTAATTTTGCAATTTCGAATTATGACTGAAACTGCTTTAAAAATTATGCGTATTAGATGTTTAGGTTAATATTATACAAGACACAAGTGAGACCTTTTTTTTTTTTTTTTTTTTTTTTTTTTTTGTTCTCTCGGCCCCGAGTGCTTGCAGTTAACAAAGCAGTCGATAAGAAACTGATGACTTGTAAGAGAGAAATATTAAGAGAAATTTTCAGAAAGATTGTCAGAAATTTTTACAAAGAGAAAATGGAACCTGTAAAGTTCGTTGAAACCATGAATTACATCTCAAAATTCAAAGACCCTAAAATGGTACAACATGTGGATATGAAGATGAAAATACAGTTTTTAAAAAATAACCTACCAAACGCAAGAGAGAAAAAGAGGAAAACCTAGAACGAGATTGTTAGATTGAGTAGAAAAGTGGTTAAAGGACTTTGGAATTAACAAGTGGGAAAATATAGCATTGAATTGATATTAATGTAGTAAACTGACTTAAACGGCCTATGCCAGTAACCGGCTGTAGTGCCCTAAGAAGAAGTTATATTTTTTAATAGAAATTTTTTTTGTTAAATTATATAAAAGAAGGATTAAAAAAGCATTTAAAAAATTAAAGAAGTATTAAAATTTATATTTACGCATTTGTGAATATTGAAACTTTTATACAAAAATTGCCGCTCATTCTTAAACATTTAGTAATAAGAAAACAGAATATTTTTAAATAAACAAGGCAATAAAAGTTAAAATCAAGTTCACAAATTTTTAAGCCTTCTTGTTTCTCCACAAGCAAAACTCCGTTTTTATCAAACACAACTGAAGTACTACTATTGATTTTTTTTTTAAAACAAAAGCTTTTATAAATCGGGATTTCTAACTATAATATCGATTTTACACCATTGGCGACACTTGAATATAGCTTAGATTTGTTTTGACAGCAGATTATCGTCAGACAAGTTCGATACTTTACTTAAATCGTTTCAAATAAAAACTCTTAAAAATAGCGCATCTCCAAATTTAATAATCTTAAAAAGCATAAATATCTTTCAATTCAATTCAGTTCAGTTTTCAGTTTTTCAAATCAGCTTAGTTCAATTTTCTTCATTTTTGCATATTTTGAATTTAACTACATTGCGATCTAGGTTTTGTTTACTTTTCCAAAATCATCTTTTTAATAATAAATAACAATAAATAAAAAGAAACTGCCTTTGCTTCACGAAAAAAGCAAATTGGAAGTAACAATCGACTTATTTAAAGCGCTCAAAAGCAGACACCCATTCTCAAGACTTCTCAGAATCGATTTAAAATACGAAACGTAAAGTTGCCAACGAAAAATTGGAAAAACTTAAAGTGAGAAACAAGTCCAAAAAAAGCAGTGACCGAGAGAGGAAAATAATGAAAAATAGAACAAGAAATTCAGAACAAATCAAGTTAAAATGCATTTCTACGTTTGTGAGGAACTAATGTAATGTCGTTAACATGATAATCAGCATTCATTTGAAATAATAGTTCCTCACCTCTTCTCCATACAACATGGAAATGTATGTTACCATGATTCTTATTTCTGGTTTTATTTCTGGTTTTATTTCTCACCTCATGCATTTAATCCTGATTGGTATTTCTTGTTTATTTCTTCATCTTTATTTTTCAATTTTCATTGTCGACTTAACGTTTCATCTCTGGCGAACATTTCTCATAATAAGAAAAGTGAAAATAAAATTTAAAAAAATACTTATGTGTTCATGTTACGGTCATGTACGAGAGTTTTTTTTTTATTCCCAAATTGAAGAAATTTAATAAAAATTACTCTGCTTCAAAAAAGATTCACTGGTCAGCAATAACTTGGAAAACCAAAAGTCTGCCTAAGGCTAGTAGCAGAAATATACATATTTTTCAGATTGCTTAAAGCTGAATAACTGTCTTACCAAAAAGTGGTCGTTTTTATGAGTTTAAAAGGTAAATTGAGGAACTAATCTTAGACAACTTACAAGTTTAATATTAATATAACTTAATTGTCTTATAAATTAAAAGTAAAAGTGTGATACTTGTGTCGTGTAAAAAAATCAGATAAAACTGAAAAAGCAAAAAATATTATCAAGAAAAGTATCAAAAAGTTAAAAAAAAGCATTTAGCTATCTATATTTTTAATACTTTGAATCTCGTTAACGTCAGCTTGAAAGGGCACAGAAAATTTACATCATTTTTTAATCAGAAAATTATAATCAGTTTAGCTTTTTTCCATTCTTTAGAAAGCGTTTAATACAGACTATTTCATATTAACTACATATAAAATTCTAAACTTAAATTCATATAATCAAAATTCAGAACAGTATACTTTTTATTTTATGTCAATAAAAATACTTTTTTTATGAAATAAATTTTTAAAAAACTGCTCTCGAATTAATAAATTACTAATAACTTTTATATTCTCCTAATGAATTCAACTAATTCCCATAAAATTGAAGAAGTTATTAAGCCAATATATAACAAAAAAAAATTAATTTGTTTAGATAAAGTTTAAAAAGTGTACAAAAAATGTGCTGTTTAGGTTGCGAAGAAAAGGCTGCTCACGAACTATAATGTTCGTAAATGAAATCAGAGAAAAAAGAAATATTTTGAAATTCTATTTCTCAGAATGATCTACAAGAGTAAGTGAAAACAGACCACCCATAACTGAGCAGAAAATATAAGTTTGTTTGTTTTTAGGGGGGAATGTGTGAATATTCGTAGGAAATATATCCTTTAACGCACGTAAGGTTAAATAAAATGCAAGAAAGTATAAAAATAAAATTGAAATTCAATTTTCTAGAATTACCAGCGATTATGAGAGAGAAATGACAACACATACCTAGCAAAAATATAAGTTTCTTTTTTTTTAGGAGGCTTGCTTTTTCATATTTATACGAAATTATCTCTCTTTACACGCGCAATGTTCAAGAAAACGCTCTCTTTATAATAAAATACAAAGAAACTTATCTCGTAAATAAAATTTAAAAAAAGTGGAAAAATTTAAAAATTTAATTTCTTGGAATGATCTGCGAGAGTTAGGAAGAAATATCTACCAGTAATTAACAAAGGATATAAAATTTTCTTCGGAAAACATACTTTTTTATTTCACGTGATATTATCTCCCTTAACACACGTAAGGTTAAAGAAGACTTTATATTCCCATTAAAATGCAAAAGGTCCTATTCCGTTTCTTATTTCCTAAATGATAATATTTATAGATAGAGACAATTCATTCATTTCTTCCAAACGCACTGAACGAAAGCTCATTCAAAAGGAAATTAAAAGAATTTTTCATTGACAATTAACGATCCTGAGAACCTCGTTTAATTTTATTTTTTTACCTTAAATAATAAAGTGGCAACAAATTTTTACATATTTTAAACGATACTCTGTTAGCCACTAGTATACAATACATTTTTGTATACTGAGTTTTGTGTAGTTTTTTTTAATTTCTTTATGAGGATTTAATATAAATAGCATTTATGATCATTATTATGAACCATGTGATTTTATATATCCGATATATTTATTGTCTATTTGTTTTTTTCCTTGTAAATAATGGCACTAATAAAATGGTTTAAATAATTTTAAGAAGGAAAGTAAAACATTAGTTTTTCCTTCACAGTTATGAGTTTGAAAAAAATTCTTTTCACGTCAAATGTAAAAATTAAAGTAGAATTTGGGAGGAATCTAAAATTAGTTAATGTTAAAACATATTCACGTTTAGCGTGTTCGCGTTAACGAAGTTCGAATACTTATCAATTTTGATCTGAAATTGTCTTTAACAAAACTGTTTTGGAAATATAACATAGGTGACATTTAAGCTTTTTTCTTATCTGTTGCAGTAAAAGGAAAATGTATAGACAGTGTTTTCTAACTTTTACCCACTTATGGCAATTATAAATAAGTGTGTATTTATTTTATAATTAATAAATAACTGTAATAATAACTGTTAGTCAAATCAAGTGCTGTTTATAAAAAAAGTTTAATAAATTTCAAAAAATTTTGGAAAATTAGACTGGTGAATAAGCTGCTTATAAATGCAATGAGTGATACAATTTTTTTATTAAATACAGTATAAATACAATACAATATAAATTTGTTATTAATTTTTTTATTAAACTCAATATTTGACTAAATTTATTATTGAGCCGTGTGGCACAGGGGATAGAGCACTTGTCTCCCAATGAGGTGACCAGGGTTCGAATCCCAGTGATGGCTGTTCGATACGAATTCCGCACTGCGGCTCGCCCGACTACAATGCTGACGTAAAATACCCTTAGCTGTAGACGGATCACGGATAAAAGTTCCTTTGCCGTAAGACTAACCGTGGGAGGTTTTTCTATTTTTCTTTTCCATACGTAAATTGCAGGTTAGTTTCATGAAAAGTCCTCCACGAAGTCAAATTTCTCCCAATACTTGATTCAGGAGTACCCTTGTCTTCTGGATTGGGTTCAAAATTACAAGGCTACGGAGTTGAACACTGGTAGTTGTAAACTCAAAAATTGGGTCGCATTTCAAAGACGGTTATAAAACAAACTTTACTATTTTATAATAAAAAAAATTATTTGAAAACAAAATTTATGATTTCTAATTACAATTTATTCAATTTACTTATATTTTGATAATTGGCATAAGAGCTTTATACTGAAGAAAAAACGCACTGAATGTTTATTAAAAACTCGAAGTGTAATAAGGGAAATTTCACTGATAGCGTTAATCACTTTACATTTTCATTTAGAGTGCATAGTTAAGATACTTAACTTAAAATTTAAGTGAATTCATGAAATAAAATTTGGAAATTGAGGATGAGACAGCTGTTAAGAATAAAAAATCAGAACATTTTCGTCAGATTTAACTTTGCTTCATTAACATATCCTCACCTGCAATTAGAAAGATGCAAAGATACTATTTCGAGAAACACTTAAGCAATTGAAGCTCTTGAATTCCATTAAAGTATCGAAATGTTTTCTCTCCAAGAACTGTTTCAAGACAATCCAATAAAAGAGAGAACGTCAAATTCAACTTTGATAAGTTTTTGAAATTCGAAAATAAAGAAAGAATGAACACTTAATGAAATGAAACTTTTGATTGCATTTCAGGAAATCAATCGTAAATGGGTAATTGTTCTTTCGTTTTGAGATTTAAATTATACAGAATGTGGCCTTTAATTTCATTTAAATTGTAACTTCATTTAAATTTTTCAGATTGCGTTTACCCCCCCCCCCTATATATTGGGGGTCAGAAATTCGAATCTGTCAAAAACAAGGTATGTTTATTCAGATAAAATATGTTTTTGTCAGATTTCGTAGCCCAAAATATCGTCTGCACTAACTAAATAGCATATTCGAAATCCCCCCTTCGAACCTTTAAGATTAAGTCGTCAAATGTGAACATCCGATCATTAGATCAAAAGTTATTCAGGGTGGTCCGATTTTTATTTTGCTCACTGTACATAAAAAATTACCTTATTTTGTAACAATTTTATTTACTCATTTATTTGTATAAAGAGTAATAACATGGTGATGACTGAATAAAAAACACAATTGTTTTTCAAAAGCAACTGCAAGAAGCATTTCAATCATCAAATCAGCAGTCCTCGAACGTGAACATCTGATCATTGCATCAAAAGTTATTCAGGGTGGTCCGTTTTTTATTTTGCGAACTGAACATAAACAATGACCTTATTTTGTAACTATTTTATTTATTTATTAATTTTATTATTTATTATTTATTTAATTTTTTATTCATTATTCATTTTTTTTTATTTATTTTTTTATTTATTTTTTTTATTTTAAGTATAACAACATTGTTATGTCTTTATAAAACAAAATTGACTTTCAAAAGCAACTGCGGGGAGCATATCAATCAACAAATCAGCAAATAAAAAAGGCAATTCATTTGTGCTGTAATTATATCGAGTATATTTCTTTTTATGAGCAGATGGTGGCTACAGAATGGCCGGTAGCCAAAAATAGTAACTGAAACATAATGATTTCCATGCAACATGACGAATGTATCAGGAAAGAAAACATCAGTGTGGTGGCAAAAGGTTAGCAATTACATGATGACGGGAAAAAATATATTTTACTATGTAGGATTATTAATGATCTTGGTCGTCATTTATAAAATGCAATAACAGAAGCAGTCAGAAAGAGTTATAAAATAAAAAATAATTCTGAATTTTTTGGCATATTTAAAATGTACACGATTACTACTCTACGCCCGTTTTGAGTTATGTTTATTTGATATTTGAAATTAATTGCGATCCCCCCCCCCCATGGTTTAATAAAAGTTTACCATGAGGTGCCCAGAAAATTTAAAATACAAATTTCCATCGTGTTTCTAAAGAAGTAAATTATAGCTATAGAACTGATATATCAATATAAACAGATAGAAATTATAAATAGATTGAAATGTAGGTTAAGTAATACATATTTGGACGGAAAATTTTATTGATTAAATAGTTTTAAAAAAAATAGTGCATAGAGTCCCTCCGCGCGGAAGAAGTGAAACTTCGTAATGTGGAAATGAAAATAGGAAGGGGTAGAAATCGATTTTTAGTGAAATCATATTGTTTCTTTAAGACAAACTTTATTAACATTGCTTACAACCACCTATCTACATAACTTTATTTTAAAATGTAGCGCAGAATTACATTGCAATAATAATAATAAACTTCGTAATGTGGAAATGAAAATAGGAAGGGGTAGAAATCGATTTTTAGTGAAATCATATTGTTTCTTTAAGACAAACTTTATTAACATTGCTTACAACCACCTATCTACATAACTTTATTTTAAAATGTAGCGCAGAATTACATTACAATAATAATAATAAAAAATAATAAAAAAAAAACAATTATCTTAGTTTTAAACTCTTGAATTAAAAGCGTAATAATAGCGGTACAGGAAAATAACATTACATTAGGGATGCAAAAATACTTATAGAAAAACAATACTTTTATTAATTTTATGCTAGTGAGAACCAAAACAATATGGAAATGAATGAGGGAAAACTGGATCCTACCACGTGATTTTCCGACCAATAAAAATTTAGCGTTAAACGTTTAACGCGACCTTGTTGTAAGTCGCATTAGAAGTTTCACTTCAAAAACTTTCTACCGTGACAGCAGTGAGAATTTTTACACTGTAAAAGAAATCCCATGAAATTTACGAATTTAAACCAGCAGCTGGATTGGCTGTGTAAAGTCATGACACTCATGAAGTAAATTCATAGCCATGGTTTTTTAACATAAAACATTTTCTCCGTAAAAATTACAAAATAAATCCGTAATCACAACTTATTTTAACAATACAAGAACAAGTTTCCTCTGAAACAATTACAGAGCAAATCCGTAGTCAGAATGTTTTTTTTTTACCATCCAAAACATGACAACGGGTTTCTACGGTTTCTACCCTATGGAAACATGTTCCCTCAATGAGAGTTACGATATTATTCTGTACATACAACAAATATTGATATTTTATACTAGCAATTCAGTTGGTTCAAACCGGCAGCAGAATTCATATCGGCTAATCACTGAGATTCGAACCTGGGACACCTCATTGGGATACGAATGGGCTGTCCTCTGAGCCACCAAGTTTTATTCTGAAGAGAAGTCCGAAACTGTCTTTACCTTTAAGGTCTTACAAATTTAAATCTTATTTATGTGTAAAAACGCTTAAAACTATTAAGACCTACCTTATTGCCATGCGTAAATTATCAAAAAGTTGTATCTATAGAAAGATAATAATCAGGTAAAGAATCAGTTTGATAAAAAAAATTAAATAGCACTTTTATTTATGCAATGTTCAAATCCATAAAACTAGAAAACCTTAAAACTAGAACAGAAAATAAATGCAAAAAAATTTGAGAAATGATAAAGTTATCATACGATAAGAAAAAGTGGATGGCAAAAACTAGAAATTGAACTGACGGGTTTTTATGATTAAGGTGAAAAATTATTAAAAAACCATTTTGGCAACAAAATAGCTTTAATTCGGTAACTATATGAAGAAAATCTGGAAATAAATTTTTGAATGCAGTGAAGTTTTCATGGGACTGTATTCTGAATACACTCACTGAAATTTCAAGAAAACATTCTGAAAAGTATAGTATAATACTGAATTCATAAATTTAGTCTCCTATATATTAAAACACATCTATGAAGAACGTAAAGAAATATAATACAGAAAATAAGCCTGCTAATAATTTACATGTTACCGATAATAACATAAGTACAAATAAACTTTTGAATTATATCATTACAATAAGAAACCATAATACATAAGACTGACATAAAGACTGACCGTTGTTACATAAAGACTGACGAAATAAGTATTAAGAACATTTGCAATTTTTTCTTAATGCTGCAAGCTCAATGAAGAAAACTTTTGTGTTTCTTTGAATTGTGCTTTTATTGTATCGTTTCTTGTTGCCCTGGAATAGCCTAGTAAGAAATTAAATCACTTTTCTGATCGATCGATAGCTAATTTAATTCTTGAGGCGGATTTCTGGGTATTACCCCAGATATCCCGTATTGGAGGCGCCAGTGATGCTTGAAAATTTGTAACGCAATTCTAACCAAAAATTTTTGTTTTATTTTGTGAAAAGCATGAGCAGAAAATAATAACGTATACATACGTAATAGTAGAACAATAAAGTTATGAGGTTTTACAAAATATTGAAGTATACAAATACCTTCAAGCATAACTTTTAAGCTTTCTCAAAAATAGAAATATATATGAGGAACAGTCTGGTATTTTTTAGATACACACAGACGAGAAGTAGCAAAAAATAATTAAAGTTTTAATTTGAAAATACAAATTATTTTGTCATTGCGTACGATATTTTATTGACTTAGTTTCAAGTTGTTTAGTTTAACGTAGAATAGATTTTTGATAGAAGAGAAAGTGAAGCTGATGTGAGAATATTATCGTGCTATGATTTTCTATGATTTTAAAATGGAATTACATCAAGAAGAATGCTTTCAAGCATACAATTAGCATTTGAAAATATATTTATCTCATGATATTGTATTCAGATGGTTTACAGAACTTCACCGATTTTGCAATTCTTTTAAGGAAGAAACAAACAGAGGAAGGCCGCCATCAGCATTACTCCTAAAATAACGCGCCTACCATACGGAAATTGAAATGAATAAAAACACATTAAAGTGATAGAATATCAACATTATTCGCCAAATGTGTGATTTTTGGTTATTTTTTAACCTAAAAAAGAACTTACGTGCACTTCATTTTATTTTGGGAAATAGATTGATGTTAGTATAAATGCATTTTTTCATTAATACCAAGAAATGATTGATTTGAAGCATTTAATCTTTGAAAAATTTATCTACAGAAGTGCTTGAAGAAAATTTCGTAAGTATAATTTTAAAAAACCTAGATATATCTTAAACATTTCAGAGTGCCCTTTACATTAAAGTTTAACTCTAATTTTATTTCTGAATAATGATTTAAATTCATAAAATACATTTTTTCTTCACGGAATAATTCGCATTTCTTTAACAATGAAAAACATTAATTAATGACTTATCTCTAATAGTGCCATGTATTTTCAATCATTTTATTTCAATGCAATACATGCAATAAATGATCTTATAGAAGTATCTAATATATCTCTATAGAGCACACAAAGTATCTAATAGATCGAGATAGACACTCCTTAGGGAAATGTTCTCTAACGTGGAATACTCGATAACTTTAATTATCTAACAGAATAACAAAATTGGATTACGTATTTATGCGAACAATTTCGCATGAGTGACAAAATTGCTTTCAATTATAAACTAAATTCTTTAATTTGTACTAAAAAAAACATGTAAAAAAATACATATTTAGAAACTTAAAAAATAATATTTGATTTATAAATTTTAGAAACTTATGGACCATTCCTATTGCCCCAGTCTATCTTAATTTCACCAATAGATTCTCAAATTTAAAAAAAAAAATTTTAATTTCGATGAAAAATTACAAAACGTTAAGCGAAATATCAATGAAAAATTATAAGAAGTAGATTTTTTCTTTCATTTCTTTTATCAGAAGAGGTATTACATTGCACCATATAGTGGTGCTAAGCTATGTTTATTAAATTTTCTTATGCCAAAACCTGTGCTCACACAGACCTGCGCTCATACCATTAACATTTCTATGATAAGAGCTCAAGCTTTTAACCGGATCTTTTTTTTTTCCAAAATCAAATATAAGATGGATAGAAAGCAAGAATAAACAGAGTATAGCAAATATAAGATAGAAAAGTAACTATTTTATAGAACAGAAAATATAAAATGGAATAGAAAATATAACGTAGAAGATAGAAAATATATGATAGAAAGCGGCAAACAAAGTGTTCACACAATCGTAACTAGTCAATTATTTTTAATTAATATTCTGTAAATCTGTGTGTGAAAATGCTGGTTTTGACTTGTTGGCGAAATTAAAAACTTTTTTTAAATTATCAATGCTTTTTTTTTTTTTTTTTTATCAAAAGAAATTTTTCTTAATCTTCTATTCAAGGCCTTTTTACAAAATGCTAAGAAATTCTGTTGGTCTAAGAACTTCATTTACGCTTTGAAGAACTGTTAGTCTAAGAACTCCACTTTATATTTTGGACCAAAACTGCCAAAGCTCATTTTCCCTAAATAATACATTTAAAAATATTGCATCATCTACAAATGCGTAATCACTAGACAGCGGATTATATGCACTAAAAAACGGACAAAATATGCATGCAAATATGCACTAAAAAACTTGAATATATGCTCTTAAAACTAGAAATATGCATTTAAAATAGAAATTAAAAGTTCAACTTATTTAAATACTACTACTTACTTTTTCCAACAAACACAGCTAAAACATTTTTTTGTTAAAAGGAAGAAAATCAAAATATTTCTTACTTGAATCTACACATTTCTGAAAAAAAAGCCTAAAACTGAAGTATGATAAATGAGAGAAGAAAAATCATCGCATTTTCCGGAAAGATTTTATTAAACTGAATAATTTTTTTTGCAATACACAACTAAGTGTTTTTCCAAATTTTCAAGGGTGAATTGATGTCGTCGGTCATCAAAGCATTTTGAAAGCAGAAAATGACCTCTCCATGTCAACCGATATTATTGGACAAAACTGGTACAATTTCGTACTCATTGGTTTTACTTTATCTGGAAGTTCAGTTCCGTTTCCATTAAGAAAATCATTTATCTTCTTCACTGCTGCAAAACCCGAATTTTTGTTTTGAACGAAACACCATTTTTCTTTTACTTTCTTCCCAACTGAGTCTGGAAGAGCATTGATGCACTGTTGAATTTTTTCAATTTCGGATATGGCCTCAGCCAGGAGAAGACCTCGTGTTTCGAGCTTTGTTATTGCTTCACTTAAGAAAGAAAAGTGAGTGTCAATTATGGCCAAGTCCTTCTGCAAAGAAATATCCTGTAGTAATTCTTTTGTGACATAAACTGAAGAAGCACAGGAACTGTCAATTGCATCTACAACTGACTTTATTGCATCAAAATTATTAGCGTAAAAACGTGCAGCTTCAATCCATGTACCCCACCTAGTTATCGCAGGCTGTGGAGGTAAGGGCAAATCAGGATACATTTCTTTATACAATTTTATGCGCACAGGTGCCTTGAGAAAAACTTTCTTGATACTAGAAATTAAATCATTCATATAGGAGAATACTTCTCGAACAGTCTCAGCCAGTCTGTGAACAGCATGAGCCAAACATGTAATATGAAGCATTCTGGGATAAAAAATTTCCAGTGCTGCTGCAGATTTGACCATATACGGAGCGGCATCACTGACAAAAATCAAAACATCTTCAGAACCATCTCTATCAGGCCATAATAATTTGATAGAATCATTGACAAACCTTTCTATGGTTGATTGATTGACTTTTTCACGGGCTTTGCTTGCTAGAAGATGTGGTCGAGTAGGAATATTATCCATTTTTCCACAAATAAAATGAGCAATCTAGCGACCGCACTCATCTGTCGTATTATCGACTTCAATCCATATAGGGCCATCTTCAATATCTCGTCGAATATCATCCAGTACTTCGTCATATATCGGTTGAAGGTAGTTCTTTCTTAAAGTCGATTCATCGGGAATGATCTGATTGGTACAATATTTTTTTAAAAACTGTCTTAAGTTTGGATTATTTAACTTTTTTAAAGGAATATTGCTGCTTACTAAGGCTTTGCATAAATCACTAGAAAAATCACTTTCCTTTTTAGCTGCTTGAACAGGAATAGTTAATAAACTTTGAACAAATCCTTTTGTATTATGCTTTTTCTTCGCGGAGTGAGCATTAGTCTTTATATGTTGATCGATTTGGTACTTTTTTTTCACAGGAAATATGTTTTTGACAAATCACACAAAATACTATTTCCCCATCGGTCGTAAAGTCCTTCCCATAGGCCGAAATCCATGTCTTCAGTAAATTTGATTTAGTCGACTTAATTTTTGGCATATTATAAAATTCAGCAGTCAAAAATCACGTTCAAAGCTTCACTAACTTCGTATTCAACTGATGGAAGTCGAAACTATCTATCTATCGGATGGACTATCGAAATATGTTAGAATAGCAGCTCTCTCCGAAAATGTATTCACTCCACCTTTTAACTAATCAATCACAGGAAAGGGAGGTAATTTTCTACCTACCACAGAAGCTTTATTTTTCCCACACAGATTGACAATTATTTATTCCAGGAAAAGACATCCCTTCATAGAATATCTGACCATCCCTTTCTGAGGTTTCTATGACGAATGTCTGTTTGGGTGGGCCCTTTGTACCCCCCTTCCCGACACACACCTCATTTCTACATCTTTTTCACGTGATTGCAATCACCCCCAGCAACATCAATCCAGCTGACCCTTTCAGGTGATAAAGAACGACAAAACAAAATTTAAAGCGCTCCTTATGCTAACATAAAAAGAATAGTAATATGGTTTTAGGAGGGAAAAGCCATAAAATGCTGAAAATATGCATTTATAAGAGCAGATATACCTTTTTATACATTTATATGCACAAATGGCAAAAAGTGCTAAAATATGCAATTGCATATGCACGTATGCAATTGCATATTATCCGCTGTCTAGTAATCACCAATAAGCCTGTGAAATTCGATTTTTGTCGCCACCAAACTTACCCAACCCCAGATAACATTTCGAATATAATATTACAATGTAGTCTATATATGTAATATAATATGTAATATTATATAAACTATCTGTGTTTATATGGTATGTAACTAACTGTATCTAACTGTGTTAATATAGTATGTTATAGGAATAAAATAGTATGAATTGAACTTAATTTTTTTCGCAAGTTTTTGTCACCTGCGTGATTCGTTACATTTTTGCATTGGCTCTCACATGTTTAACTTATCTTCATTTTTTCCACCACTAAAGGGAAATAATAAGGTTGCCCTTATCTTTACCAATCATACGCCGACGCACGCTAATAATTTTTTACATAATTTAATGCTTTTCATAAATTATTTCTCATAAGTTTAGCATGCTATTATATGATTAGTATATTTTTAATCCAATACAAAATCTTATTGCGATCTGCCAGGAGAAGAGGAATAATTTAAGAATTGTATATTTTCCAAATATCAGACTCGTGTTCTTTCTTAAATCTAAGAAAATCATATTTTTCAGAAATGTTTCGTATTTCTAATATTTGGTCGTGTTATATTTTTGAACGACAGATAGCTTTTTCTGTATCAAATTACTCAAAATGTAATTTGCATTTGTTTGTTCTGATGCATTTATTCTTTATAAAAATTTGTAAACGGATATTTGATTTTAATCTATTTTTATGTTTCCCCACCTTATTGATGTTTGATCCGAATTTGGCCACGTTATGATAAACCATCCTTTCAGTGAATACTTTTTCCTTTATTTTTTAAAAAGATTTTAAAAAGTATACTGTTAAGGAAGTCATTATTGAACAACGTTTGTGTATTTTTACCGGATCAGATATTTACCGAATCAGTTGCTTAAAATGTCTCCCAAAGAAAAACTCTTACAACAATTAACTTAGTAATGATGAAGTTGCTGTTACTGTCGCATGTCATTAAGGCAAGAGATGCGATTGCTCTTGTTTTCCAGTGGAGCCATCTATGGCCGAGGATTCGACTTCTGACACACCTATGCGTCACACCCGTTTAAAAGGCGGACCCATTCATACATCCATTTATTCATTCACAGATCGTAATTTTGACCTGTACCAGAGAACGATCAATCTCTAATTCAATACTCCTAGAGGTATAATTCGTTAAGGAAACATAGAGGACTTTGTGATGCAATAGATTTAACGTGCACCAGACTTCATTTACTACACCGACAGGCTGAATTCTCGAAATAAAATAATAACGGATGGTTTTAAGTGTTTGGAACATTCTTAAACATTATATTAAATTATCCCTATAAAAAATTTTGACCTAAGTATGATAAATTCAAGCATTTAATTATTTAATTAAATGAATTTAACCAGCAATCCCATTTATCTTTACAAGGAATAAAGAAAACCTCTCTGTATGATAGTGACATGTCTGGTTTAAAAAAATCATAATTAGGTTTAATAAAATTTAAATAAACAGTATTTAAACCATTCATTTGATAACTTTTTCCTTCATATGATAACAATGCACCAGAAACTTTTTTCAAAATTATAGTTCTTATTGCTACATATTTTTTAAAAAAAAAATATTTGAAACTGATAAGTAAATAAATGAAACCGAATAAAGGGTTTTTATACCATGCTTTAAAGCATCATGATAAAACTATCAAATTTTATCTCATACTAGAAAAACCTTACTTGGTCATTTCTCCAAATTTCCACGGTGCTTTGTTAAAAATTATGAACTTACCGGTGAGAAATAGATCATAAAGCTAGAAACACGGCATGTTTCACCACTTTCTGGTAGCTTTGATATTTTTTCTCAATGTAGTATTAATTTTTGATTGATATCTAAACGCTATTTGAAACAGAAACGTGAATTCATAACAACTAATGAGCATTTGTAAGAAACTATGTGAGTCAGCTATTAAATTACTGTTGTTTTTCGCATTTTTATAATGTTCTTTAAACGTAAATTTAATGAATAAAAAGTTAAATATTTAATTACACAATAAATTTAGCAACTACATTTCTCATAATAATGCGTGAACTGTGATCAGAAACTGTTTAACTATAAAAGTAGTCTTATTTAATTGATGTATTAATGTTAATTGAACAAAAGTATGGTTTCAATAAAATAAATGTTCACTTATAAGAAACAATGTAAGATTACTTCTGAAGAACTAGTTTTGATTCATGTTTTATCCAAAACAGAAAGACAATAATATAAAAATTGGAATATAAATATAGTTCTTATACGAAACACCAGAAATAAATACGTGTCAGTTATTTTCCAGCTGAAAAACCATTATTGTTTCCTTTTCATAGTATAAAAAGTTTCAGTTGAAAAAAATAACTCTATTTTTAGCTATTAAAGTTCCCAACATGAAATTCCAGGAAACTTCCTTAAATGATTTTAGAAAATAGAAGTTGGAAGAATGGTTGAATTCTTTTATTTGGCTCTGTTGGCGTTTTGTTGACTTTCTTTCTCCTAATCGAACATTAAATAGACGAAATAAGTATTTAGTATCGATGTATGTTTTTGCTTTGGGAGGCGTTTCTAAATCCCAAATGGTTAAGTTAAAACTATACTTTAGTTCAGATGGAGCAAAAAAGACATTACAAGAATGCATGATTTCGTTATAGAACTAACACTTGAAAAGCTCTGTGTAACTAATCAAATGGGAAACATAAAACGAGGAAGACCTTCTATTAGGTAAAGAAGCCTTTTAATAAACTAAATAAAGGAAACTGAAAGAGGCTAACTGCGGATAGGACCAGATGGCGAACGCTACTCAGGACCAGGACTAAGGGCTGGTTCACTCTTTTGAAGAAACTGTCGCTGCGCCAAACCTCCGATTTTTTCCAGTGACGTCACTGTGGCGCGAAGCTTGCACTTTTGCTTCAAGAATGGAGCGTTCGGTCTAATTAGCTCTAACTAATATTGGAGCATTCCTTTTTGTGACATATTCCAAGACATTTTTTGTTTTATAAAATGATTTTCCTCAGTTTATTGCGGTGAATTTACAAAAAATTTAAAACTATTAATGAAATGCCAGTTTACGCGATTGCAACTTGCAAAAATTCTAATAATATAATTTTCCACGTGTTTCCTAAAGTAAATGAATGACTATGTAAAGAATGGATTCAACGAATTGCAAACGAAATGACACAGTTGATATAAAACAGCAACACGTTTATTCTATCGTTAAGTACTTTTATAAAAATTCGCCATCTAAATAGAAACCACCTCGTTACCTCAAAAAGAAAAGCAGGCGAAAAAAATAAAAAAATGGATAAAGTCAAAGAAGATTAAAGCGTGAATAAAAAGTATAAATAAAATTTATAGTATATAGTTAAAATTCTCCTAATTTCATAACATATTTTTTATTGTAGTTATTCTAAATATTTATGTTTTTTTTTAAATTATATTCTCTTAAAATTAAATATCTATAAATTATATTATCTTAAATTTAAATATCTATAAACAATTGTAAAATTTCAAATATTATTATGAACCTAAATTATTATTTTGATTCAGTAATTAGCGTTTAAGATTTATGTTTCCTAATGATTAAGTATGAAATTGCTATTAGCGGCATATTTTAAAATCAGGATTCTAAATTTAACCCAACTTATAGTTATCAAAGATTATGGAGATTAAAAAGTGTCGATATATGCTTCTCTTAGTAATTAAAGTTAAAACTGAACTTTTTAAAATAAAGTATTTATATTGTCATTTTCGCCAACTAGTAAAATATTTTTAAAATGGTATTTTTTTTTTAATATAATGGCCAAGAAAGTTTTTTTGAACTATGTTTATGAACGGAAATAATGTGTTTATGTAAAGTTTGAAATCTAACAACCAGAAAAATTCTAACTTATTTTTACAGAGAGAAAGATGCAAAGTTATCATAATATCTTTGCTAGCGATCACCGAGATCTGTGTACACAGCGACGTCATGAGGAGAGAAATCGTAGCTTCCGCTCTAAGAGCGGAATGAACTAGCCCTTCTCTCTTCTCTTTAGCCCTGCTCAGGACGGCATTGGACTATAACAAAGTGTAGTGCCTTGAAAGAAGAGAATACATAGCAACTTTCTGAAAAATAAATAAAATTGGAGTACAGGCGTATTTTACTCTCATTAAACCATGACTTTTCTTCATATTGACTTTTTGCATCATTTTCAGAACAAGTATCGAAAGCGCTGGCTAAAAAATAGGCTATACTTGACCTAACAATTGTAAATAACTCTTACACACTCATACCAGTTGGGAAAATAGCATATTTTGATAACGAAAATCAATGCGATTTCATTCTTCTAAAAACAGCCTTAAGGTCTGCCTTCAAACAGAAAAGGGATTCAACTTTCCACGCGTTAACGAAATTATCTTAGCACAATTTCATCACTTGTCATTTTGCTAAATAAAACAGCTTTAAGGTCACCTTTCAGAAAGAAAAGTGATTCAACTTCCAAGGTGTTAAAGGAATATATTAGCGCAATTTCTTAACTTATGAAGTAATTAGCTTTTTTTTAAAATATTCTTTGATTCATATTACTGAAAACTGTTCTACTAGGCCAATTTATAGAATAAACTTCAAATAATAAATTTATAAGATCTTTTGAAGTTTAAATTTAAAGCAAATTTACAACCTTAAAATTTAAAATTTTGCAACTAATTCCGATAGAATCACGAATAAATAAAAACAAAAAAAAAAAATATTTAAAAATGTTTATTAGTTACTTAATGAATAAATCAAATTACATTACCCAGGTTCTGTTAGTTAACATGGTTAACTAACCAAACCGGGATCAAGTTAAATCACTTTTTCTATGAAGGTGGTGGAAATAGTTTTCTCAAAAATCTGTTTCTAAAACAAACATATTTTTTATATGTTGAAGTCTTGAAATTTTTCATTTAAAATTCATTTCAATAATACAATATGCAAGAAACTAGGTATAAATTAAATAATAAAGTAGTGTTTAATTGATAATTAAAACAAAACTTCTGTTTAAAGACGTCAGAAAACCATGAGGGCGAACGGTTTAGGTCCATGAAAGCTGATTTTGAGAGGAAAAAACTATTATGCGTGCAGAAAAAAAGCGTTTTTTAACAGTACGGCACGTATTCAGTGCGTAATAGCTCTCGGGGAGAACCAATTTTTTAGATCTCAGCAATGTTCAAAATGCGACAGATGGTGATCCAATCATCATTTTTCTAAAAAAATGGACATAAAGCATTTTTCTTCCTTAGTCATCATCTGCAAACGTAATCTTTATACGATTTCCTATTTTATACAATTTATTTAAAATTTAATCAACTTGTACGTTGTGTAAATATTTGTCGTTGCTCTTGCAATTTTGTAAAAAGACTTTTTAAGTAGAAAAAATATTTAAAAGTTCTGGGTTTAAAATTTAACTAATCAAAGTTATAAGCACAACCTAATACGTTCAACATACAACAGTAAAATATATGTTGTTAAAAGTGTATGTAAACTGAATGAACTTTGAAGTGGTCATCGATGCTACTTGTACCTATACGATTTTTACAGCATATTATTGATGTATTATTGCAGCATATTCTTAGTAAAACTCCATAAAAATATTCCATAAAACCAAAGTTTTTTATTAATTTCAAAATATCTTCAAAATGTTCAAAATATTCAAAATGTCTAAACACAATTAAAGAAATAATTCTCTAAGAGCAACAGAAATTTTATATACATACTGTTTAATATTTAAGTACATATATTTTCAATTAGCTCTCGTGTCCATTTGTATATTCATGTAACAGCTTGTATAGTATTAATATTTTTTTAGTTACAAGTAGAAATTTATCAGAAAAAACTCTTTACAATTTTTTTTGAAAGCCAGATTTTGTTGAACTAATTAAAATATTTTTATATACATGCTGGTAAATGTTTAAGAAAATTGGTTTATAATGAATAGAGAACTCGAGTCTGTTTGTCTACATTTCTCAATGGACAGAGCTAGGGCCTTGAGAGCAGTTGGCAATGGCCAGAATCGCAACTTGGGAATCCGAGAAGATGACAGCTTGATCGAAAAGAGAAGGACGAGCATTTAAATGAGTTAAAGATACTTTTATTGCCTCAACTTCACCATCAAAAGCGGTCTTGGCTGCTCCCAACGAATGATAGTAGGAGAAATGCTCACAATAAATACCAGCACTGGCAACGCCATCTATCTCAAGCTTTGAGCCATCTGTATATATGAGCAACCATGCTTCAAGAGGAAAACGATTGTGTATAGTCTCCCTCCCCGTGCTGAACAAAGCTGCTGTACAATCCTGGGCTTTTAAGACAGGACTCATAATGTCCAGGTGATATAATATTTTCCTAGCTTCCATAGGATTTAAGGTGGGGGGGGAGCAAAGGTTCAATCCGGGAAGATATCACATTCATCCATCACTTTTAATACAGATTGAAGGTAGACGTCCTTAGTCTTCAGCTTACGAGGTTCAGACTTCAACATATCGCTATGAGGTAGGCGAATTAGTTTCTGGTAGAGCTTAAAAAAATAAAGTAATAACCGTAAACTTGCTATTACAATATTTTTATAAATAAAGCCCTCCCGCAATAACCAGTTTATAAGCAAGGCAGAGGAATAGAGGTTACGACTCAACATTTTTGAAACCAACAATATATGGTGAGTGATGGTGCTGAGGTCAGCATTATACACTGCCTGGCTGCCTTTACTTCCTAGACAGGCTGGTACTCAACGATCGTACGTTCAGTGGGCTTTTAGCCACCACCAGACATAGAACTCAAGTTCTTCACAACGCCAGTGAGTGCCTTAACTCACTGTTAGAAATTTCTTGGAAAAAATTGCTAAATAACGTATTTATTATTTTACCACATTCAAACAAGAGTCCAATAATGGTGAATAATATCTTATTCAAACTGTTAACTGTGAGAAAAACTGTTTTCATTAATTGCTTTCCTCTAATACAATTGAAAAATCAGAATTTTACCGTACCAACTAGGCCCACTTTATGAAGACCTTCAGTCGCTTGCATCTGAGTACATATTATAGCCGAGATGGCTAATCTATCAATCTCATGACCGATAGAACAGAGGTTCAATTCCCAGGGTTGACACCACAATATTTCCTCCATTTCCTTTAACATATGAAGTGTTTCCAGTGTTCTGCACTTCCCGATTGGCTATAAGAATATGATTACTATTAGAATACGATACACTCACTCACGTATAGATGGTAGCACAATAAAACTGCTGAACCAAAAAATGACTAGCCTTTTTTCCATATCCTACGATAGATGAAACAACCAGATAAACTAATTAAACCACATCCAACGGTTTTCTTGATAAAAAAAAAACTCAACCCCAACCTCTTCAATGCCTATTTTCTAACGAAAAGCCTAGTTCCAATGTCCAGTTAAATTACTTTTTTTACGGTTTTTAAACCATGCTAGTTGTAAATGGTTACAAATCGTATAGTTTTGTATTCATAGCTTCTTAACTGTACTAGTTATAAAAGGTTTAAATACTGTAAAGGTAAAAGTGTTTTTTTTTTATCGTAAACTTTACGGTTAATTGTATGGACTACTGCCTGTTATTTTAACGTAATTTCAAAATGAAAATTCTAACAGTACAATCATAAAACTCTTAAGATTTTAGCAAATATAATAACCCTAAGACTTAAGGAGGCAAAAAATATTAAGTACAAAAATGAGAAGACTAGAGTTATGTAATAGTTATATTGCTGTACAAACTTATTAACTACAAACAGTGTAAATTCCTTTTTTTATAAAAATTTTGTAATTCTACAAGTTTCTTTTTCCCCAAACAATCATTCTTGCAGAAACAAATTATGCTAAATATTTCGAAATTGCCTTTGAAGATTGAAAAAGTGCATGTAACTCTTTGTCAAAGTCAAATACGAATTTTTAAAAAAATGTTTTCATTTTTAATTAATCTTAACATGTTTAGTTTAACGAAAACCTCATCTTTAGTTAGTTATTGTTCAAAAACTTTTCAAACACATTTTTCATATTTCAATGTTTTTTAAACACTTGGCTTGGTTTACATCTATAAATCTTGTTTAGTTTAGTTAATCTTCTTATTTATTGGCCTGTAAAAACAAATTGAATTTTTCGAATTTAAAATCAGAAGACTATGGTAAATTTTTACCTATGACATAAAAAGATTTTCCACTTCAGCACAGAAAGTAATTTATTTTCAGTATTGTTTCATGAATCTTTAAGAATTGCTCTAACATTTAAATAAATTTGCTTTCCAAATTCCGGTTAAATAATCACTGGTTTGAAATAGAATTTTGATGAAAACGCATATCTTAAACTTCTAAAATTATTTACATTTATTAAACTGTAAACATGTCAAAAATGCTCAATATGCGAAACATTTTAGTTAATTCTATTTATATTTTCATAAACAGCATAGCCTATTTAAATTTTATAATTGACTATAAGAAATTTTAAAGTAAAATAGACATCCATTTTGAGTAATAATGTATATTTATAGCAGAAATTTTTTTTGAGTAAATATAATTTCTAATTAAAATTAAATTTATAATTATGCATAAAATTTACGCTGATTTGAAGATTACGTAAAAAATGCCTAAAAACGCACAAATAACGTTAAAATAATGCCTATTAAAATCGGCTTTGATTTCAAAATCAGCACAATCTATTTTCTAAACATTTTGCAGTGGACAAATTGCATCTGTTATCTAACCACTTGCTTTCACTTTTTCTGAACGATGCATGGTTTATAATTACCATTAGATTGATATCCTTGTCAAAAACATTTTAGTTAAAAAGCAATTTAAAGGAGTATTTTGTGTCCGGTTTTTTTGTTAAACGAGCATCATTCGTGTTAGCGTTTAAAGAAAAGGTAAACTGAAAATCAGCAGTACTTGACTCAGTTTGAAGTGGAGTAAAATATCTTTAAGAATGAGAAATAGAACATCAATAAATGTTTACTTTTAAAAAAAATTTCAAGAAGTAGAGGGAAAAAAAACAGTTCATAAAAAGGTCAAAAGTAAATAAATCATCATTATTGAGCTGATTCGTGTTGAAGTTAAAAGCAAAACAAAAAACAAAAAGAATAATGAGAAAAAAAGTTCAATTGTACCTTTCTCACTTAGTAGTGAAGTAGAATTCCTTTAAAAAATAATGAATAAAATAAAATATTACTACTTAACATTTTTATTGAATTAATTGATTTTCATAAATTGAAACAGTCGATTTTGGTTAAAAATATAAGTAAAAGATCTAAAATGCAACATTTAAATACATTGAGAAAAATATGGTCAAACGTGCTAGAATCTGATAAGATACACTGTTTGAGAACATCAAAAAGTTCAGTAATTTCATCGACGCTCTTCTGTAGTGATTTTGGTAAAAATTAACACGAAAAGATGGTTTTATTAGTTACGATAAAATTTGGAGAATGAGGTAAAATTTGATTATATTATCATGATACCTTAGAGCATGGCATAAAAATCATTTATTCGGTTAAATTTGCTTTACAGTTTTGTATTTTTACTAAATGCTAAATAAGTGTAATGCTTGGCAATAATTTTTACTAAATGCTTGGTATAATTTTGAAAACCAGAATTTCCGGTTCCGAATTTCCGAATGGTTCAAAAATCATGTATTTTGGCTTTAATAACCGGAATTATGATTTTTTTTTCGAAAAAATCATTACCATACAGTACGGTAGTCTATCCAGAATATTTTTCTCCGTGCATTTATGCTTTTTAAAATCTTTTAAACAGAATAAAAAAAATAAAGGTAGGAATTTCTATAAAAATTATTAAAAAAAAGTCAATCGGATACATTTTGTTTTGGAATTTTTTACTTCAATATGTAAAGTAGAAAAATCAAATGCTGTCGGTTCAAATTCGGGAGAACAGATCACAACATTTCTCTAAAAGTATTTTTAGGAATCGAACGTTTAGTTTAAGTGCATAAATGATTATTCAGAAACCAAAAATAAATTTAAAACGGATTTAGTATTGTTAGAAATTTCCTTATATTCAAAGAAACTGAGACAAAATTGTTAAATAATAGAAATTTACATGCAAGTTATTTTGAGAAACCAGCTTAGAATAATCTGTCAAAAGTAAGGGTAACAGGCATGTAATCTGTTGCAGTCAAATCAGTTATATTCAATATTTCTCACTTTTACAGAAAAAAAATTAAGTAAGTTAAACCACCATAAAGTGGAACGATGTAACACGATGGAAATACATCGTCGTTAGATTTCATGAAATATTTATAGCACGAATTTTTCCGATTATATGATAATTTAAATGCATAGAGAAAAAGCATGGCCAAAGCTACCAGAATATAATAAAATTTACCGTGTTTCTGTCTCTATGGGAACACAAAAGAATTCAGGAAATGTTATCGAAATGCTTTGGTCAAGATTTTAACGTAAAAATTAAAATCCAAATGAATGATTTAGAAATCGTTTATTTTATTTACTATAATCAGAATTGTGAGGGTTTTTTTACCAGAAATGTTATTATCATACAGTTCGGTAACCTTACCATATTTTTTTTCTCTTTGTATAGATATACTCATTGAAATCTTTCAAGGAAAAAAATTAAAGGAAGGAATGAATGAATTGAAAGAAAACGTTATTTAAATGCATTTTGCTTTGCTTGGAACATTTTACTTCAATATGTAAAGTAGAAAAAAGGGATTCAGTTCAAACTCTGAAGAAACAATACGATTTTTCACAGTTCTTGAAAAATACTTCTAGCAGTCAAAAATTTAAATTAAGCGTATGAATAACTAAAACCAGAAACCAAAGTTAATAGTTAATTCAGTATTATTAGAAATTTTCTTAGATTTTAAAAAAACTGACTCAACGTAGTTAATTAATCGAGATTTACTTGTAAGTTCACTCTGGAGAAAGCATGAGTAAACCTGCTTAAAAGAATTTGTCAAAAGTATGGATAAGAGGCATGTAATCTGTCACACTCAAATCAAATATATTCTATTTTTAAAATCAAGTATCTTAAACCACTATAAAAAGACTTCCCCCGTCATAGGATTTCATGAAATATTCATGGTGCAAATTTTTCAGATAAATCTCAGAGCAAAACGAGTAAAGATACTAAATTCTGAATGACATATTTTCTCCCTGCTACATTAATGTATGAAACAATAAAAATCGACATCTTTATTTGATGTTTTTCCCTGTTGCTTCAAATGCAGTTTATTATAGATAAATGCTTTTACTCTGTCATGAGTTCAATTTTATAGGATGAAAAGTAGAATTTAAACAGAGAAAGGTAATCTTTCAGAAAAAAAAGTCATTTTAAAATGTGACCATAAGCTTCTAAGCATGAACCATTCTGTCAAGTTCAATAATTCCTGATAGTGTATGGATACTTATGTATACATTACAGCCTTAATAAGATGTTAAATTGAACTGTGCTTTGTTTTGTTCATAATATATATATATATATATATATATATATATATATATATATATATATATATATATATAGCCGCATTTAAACCCTAAAATCTTTTAAAAAGTCTTACTCAAAATTTCTAATTGAAACGTCCGGTTATATTTGCAGGAAATATTCAATAGTGTGGAAAGTAAAATTAAATATTTTATAAATTCTTTGTCAACATAAAAAATAATCAAGTCTATTGATGCTATTTTTATTATGAATTTTTAAATCCATTCAGCAGTTTTTGTCCATTAAACATATTATTTATTAAGATTATTTCATTAAATTAGCCACAAATTAATCATTATTATAAATTTACTGTAAGTTTTAATAAAAAATACTATTAAGTTTTGATGTTGATAAAATACACTTACGGATGCTTGTACAAATATGTACCATTTTAAAAATCTGTTAAGTATAAAATAATTTTAAACTAACACATAAAAGCAAAGACTTTTATTTTTACGCTACGGGAAGAAATGCTAAAAAAAAAACGCACAATTAATATTATAAAAATTTAGCCAACAATAAATCTACCTCATGTAATAAAGTTTAATATTCTGACTATAGCAATTTTTTATACATTTCTATATAAACCATTACTCAAAAAGCAAATCGTGGCCTTCATAAAAGAGTCGTTCATAGTTTTTTTAAACAAGATATTCTACTTTAAAAATATCTGACTTTTATGAAACAATTTAAAATATCTTTTCTAAATTAATATTTAAATAGACTGTCCCAAACATCCTGCAGTTGCTTATGCATGAAAGTTTTACTTCTCTAGCAATAGAAATACTTACTCTCTTTGTATCTAAAGATTGCGAGCATGAAGATAAAATTGATTTAAAAATTATTGAAGCATATGGTTCAGGTTTTCTTGGGATAAATTACCACTTAAAAGCCTAAAAAAAAAGGAAACTGAACTCCTAAACGTGTTCCATGTTCTTAATCTTAAAACGTCTGCAGAAAATTTGTATTTGGAATGCATGAAATACTGTAAAATCATTCCAACTATCTATTAAAGTCTTAAAACATTTTTTGCTTATTCTTCTTCTGAAGTTTTCTTTCCTTTTTTGTGCTTTTCAAAGGAGTTTTTAGAAGCAATCAATAAATTCATTAAACAAACGGCTTCGTATTATTCAAATATAATTTTTTGTAAAAATTTAAAAAAATACATTCTGAAATTTTCTATAAATTTCAAACTGATTAAATTTATTATTTCAAATTGTTATATATTATTACAACGTCAATAATCAACCAATCCACATGATGCATATGAGGTAATGTTTGTGGCCGTTTCTTTCTAATTCTGTACCTGGTTTAAAAGATAATTTCTGAATTAAGTATCAGAGTAATTGCACTGAGAAAAAAGAATTAGAGTCAAAACTACCAAAATATGGCTTTTGGAAATACCAAAAGTCTCTGTAATTTTTACCGAAACGCTTTGGTAATTATTTTGATAAAATTAACAGTAAAACAAGGTTTTATAATATGCGATAAAATTTGGTGATAGTGGTAACATTTGGTTATTTTAGCGTGATACCTTAGAGCGTGGCATGAAAACCATTTATTCATTTAAATTAACCATTCAGTCTTGTATTTTTTATTAGATGTATAGCAGAGATGGGCATTTGTCATTCAGAATAATGAATAAAGAATGATGAATAATTCAAACTCTGAATAATGAGTAATGAATAAAGATTTATTCATTAGTCAGAAATATTTTGAATAAAGAATAAATCATTCATTATTCTGTATTCAGTATCCTTTATTCATTAGTCAAGAATAGCTGAATAATTTCACTGGTCAACAAAAATGGGTACGGAATACTCTTACTACGATTATGACAACTACATATAAAACGTTAATCCTTTTCAAGTATATTTATATAATACTTGAGGAAATTTTCTTTTGTCTAACATAATGCATACATTTGAGAAATGGTTACATGGCAAAAAAGCGTTTAATTTTTAAGGTTAAAATTTTATTTAAAATTTTAAAATAAGATTATCGTTTGCTTTCAAAAACTATAAGAAATTGTGTTTTATAGATTTTAGAACAAAATTTTAAAATGAACTTAAGTAACTAAACTGTTATAAACCTACTTTTTAGCACAACTAAGTATGTTACGATGGAGTAAGTTAAAACAACATAAAAATAAATATTCATACTTGTCTTAGTTTTATAGTTAAATTCCTAAAATAAGACGTTTAAGAGCAAACAATGTTTTGCATCTCGTTATAGACAAAGACATATCGATTGCATTTTTCGCTGGTTATTCAAAATTTTATTCGGAAAAATTAGTCATGACTAGACAGCGGATAATATGCAATTGCATACGTGCATATGTAATTGCATATTTTAGCACTTTTTGCCATTTGGGCATATAAATGCATAAAAAGGTATATTTGCTCTTATAAATGCATATTTTCAGCATTTTATGGCTTTTCCCTCCTAAAACCATATCACTATTCTTTTTATGTTAGCATAAGGAACGCTTTACATTTTGTTTTGTCGTTCTTTAGCACCTGAAAGCGTCAGCTGGATTGATGTTGCTGGGGGTGATTGCAATCCCGTGAAAAAGATGTAGAAATGAGGTGTGTGGCGGGAGGGGGGGTACAAAGGGCCCACCCAAACAGACATTGGTCATAGAAACCTCAGAAAGGGATGGTCAGATATTCTATGAAGGGGTGTCTTTTCCTGGAATAAATAATTGTCAATCTGTGTGGGAAAAATAAGGCTTCTGTGGTAGGTAGAAAATGACCTCCCCTTCCTGTGATTGATTAGTAAAAAGGTGGAGTGAATACATTTTCGGAGAGAGCTGCTATTCTAACATATTTCAATAGTCCATCCGATAGATAGATAGTTTCGACATCCATCAGTTGAATACGTAGTTAGTGAAGCTTCGAACGTGATTTTTGACTGCTGAATTTTATAATATGCCAAAAATTAAGTCGACTAAATCAAATTTAATGAAGACATGGATTTCGGACTATGGGAAGGACTTCACGACCGATGGGGAAATAGTATTTTGTGTGATTTGTCAAAAACACATTTCCTGTGAAAAAAAGTACCAAATCGATCAACATATAAAGACTAATGCTCACTCCGCGAAGAAAAAGCAGAATACAAAAGGTCAAAGTTTATTAACTATTCCTGTTCAAGTAGCTAAAAAGGAAAGTGATTTTTCTAGTGATTTATGCAAAGCCTTAGTAAGCAGCAATATTCCTTTAAAAAAGTTAAATAATCCAAACTTCAGACAGTTTTTAAAAAATTATTGTACCAATCAGATCATTCCCGATGAATTGACTTTAAAAAAGAACTACCTTCAACCGATATATAACGAAGTACTGGATGATATTCGACGAGATATTGGAGATGTCCCTATATGGATTGAAGTCGATGAGACGACAGATAAGTGCGGTCGCTATATTGCTCATTTTATTTGTGGAAAAATGGATAATATTCCTACTCGACCACATCTTCTAGCAAGCAAAGCCCTTGAAAACGTCAATCATTCAACCATAGAAAGGTTTGTCAATGATTCTATCAAATTATTATGGCCTGATAGAGATGGTTCTGAAGATGTTTTGATTTTTGTCAGTGATGCCGCTCCGTATATGGTCAAATCTGCAGCAGCACTGGAAATATTTTATCCTAAAATGCTTCAAATTACATATTTTGCTCATGCTGTTCACAGACTGGCTGAGACTGTTCGAGAAGTATTATCCTCTGTGAATGATTTAATTTCTAGTATCAAGAAAGTTTTTCTCAAGGCACCTGTGCGCATAAAATTGTATAAAGAAATGTATCCTGATTTGCCCTTATCTCCACAGCCTGTGATAACTAGGTGGGGTACATGGATTGAAGCTGCACGTTTTTACGCTAATAATTTTGATGCAATAAAGTCAGTTGTAGATGCTATTGACAGCTCCTGTGCTTCTTCAGTTTATGTCACAAAAGAATTACTACAGGATATCTCTTTGCAGAAGGACTTTGCCATAATTGACACTCACTTTTCTTTCTTAAGTGAAGCAATAACAAAGCTCGAAACACGAGGTCTTCTCCTGGCTGAGGCCATATCCGAAATTGAAAAAATTCAACAGTGCATCAATGCTCTTCCAGACTCAGTTGGGAAGAAAGTAAAAGAAAAATGGTGTTTCGTTCAAAACAAAAATTCGGGTTTTGCAGCAGGGAAGAAGATAAATGATTTTCTTAATGGAAACGGAACTGAACTTCCAGAGAAAGTAAAACCAATGAGTACAAAATTGTACCAGTTTTGTCCAATAACATCGGTTGACGTGGAGAGGTCATTTTCTGCTTTCAAAATGATCTTTGATGACCGACGACATCAATTCACCCTTGAAAATTTGGAAAAACACTTAGTTGTGTATTGCAACAAAAATTATTCAGTTTAATAAAATCTTTCCCGAAAATCGATGATTTTTCTTCTCTCATTTATCATACTTCAGTTTTAGGTTTTTTGGTTTTTTCTTTAGAAATGTGTAGATTCAAGTAAGAAATATTTTGATTTTCTTTCTTTTAACAAAAAAATGTTTTAGCTATTTTTGTTGGAAAAAGTAAGTAGTAGTATTTAAACAAGTTGAACTTTTAATTTCTATTTTAAATGCATATTTCTAGTTTTAAGAGCATATATTCAAGTTTTTTAGTGCATATTTGCATGCATATTTTGTCCGTTTTTTAGTGCATATAATCCACTGTCTAGCATGACTAATGAGTTTATTCATCAATCATTATTCAAAATTTTTTATACATTTGCATAATGAATGATGAATAATGACTAAATTTTCATATGAATAATCATTCAGAATAAATTTATTCTGAATAAATTTAGTCATGAATAAAATTTTCGTGAATGATGCCCATCACTGATGTATAGTTATAAGAACTATAATTTTGAAAACCAGAATATCCGGTAAAACGTTATATCAACGGGGAAATTACGAAATGTAAGATTTAATTATAGTATATATTGGTTTAATAAACTAGAATCATGATGTGTGTTTTTTTTACCAGAAATATTTTCTCCATGTGATATCAATCTAAAAATATTTGTCTAATTTTGGATATTCTCTGTTAGCATCCGAAACCAGCTGGAAGCGTAACAATTTTTATATAAGAAATAAGTATCTTGCATGAACATTCAATGGATATTAATTTTCTCTTTTCACAAGGAGACTAGTATGGTAGTGATCTCCCTTACTGCTACAAGAAAGAATAGGCATAATTCTGTAGTATTTTATGAAAAACACTCATTGATTTTGATTATGATAAAACATAAATATGCTTAAAGAATGTTTTTGTGATAAAATACAACACGACTTAACAGTCTAAAACTAATAAAGAAATTGTCTGTGTTTTAAAGTTCCATCAATATAACTGGTTTCCAAATAAAGTCATTTTCTCAGAGTGGCTTCATTTTCTAAGAATTCATTGTATCTTTTCTTTAGATATTAAAAATTTACATATGTACTTTGTACAACGTTTCATTAGGGGGAATGGTATTGTGTATGGGAAAAAAATTTCATCATTTATAACATTTTCATGATTGATATGAAATATTAATTTTATTAAATATTATGATTTTTTCATGAAAAGTTGTTCCTAAATCTTACTGGCCGAATAAAATCTCTAATACTAAAGAAGATTAACAATTTTCGTCTATAAAACTGTCAAAAACAGCATAAAATCACCCACAAAGAAAAACTTTTTCAGCTTAATTAATGTTAACCAAATGCATTTCTTCTTGATTATTGATAAAAATAATGATTTTAATAAAGTTTTGGCAATGCTATAGAAATCAACCTTTGACCTTGGTAGTACAACACTCTGAAATACTGATTTAAGACAGAAGTTTAATTCAAAAAGTCAAGTGTCTGTAATCTTATGTTACATGTTTAGCCTACAACTGGTTGGGTGGCGCAGTTGGTTTGTCGTCGGCCTTCTGAGCCCAAGTCTGCGGGTTCGATCCCCGGCCCAGACACCGGATTTTCGGGATGCAGAAAATCCTCAGCGGCCATGTCGTATGATTATGCGGCATGTAAAAGATTCCTGGAGTGCCTTATTGACTCTTGGGATTTCCGGCAAAATTAAAATTCCTAGAGCACTTTAGCATCCAAATAGAGTCTCGGTGCTGCCATCTAGTGTGGCAGAAACTAGACGTCAAAATTAACATGGCCAACAGTATCTCAATCATTGTGGTGGTCCTGAAAGAGTGGATACCACTTCTGGAGAACGCACTAGGTCTGCCCATCGGGAAGACTGATTGTGTAGCTCATAGGAAATAATAAAAAAACATTTTTACCCTACAAATATTTATTATTGAAATTTACGGTTCAGAAACAAATTGCGCTTAATTCAAATTTGTTTGCCTTATTCATCCATTACTCATATCAGTAATGTTCGGACACAATGAGAATAAGATAGCTAAAGTCTTAGCTACACATTTATGTGGTAATTTAATGCAAGTAAGTTATTTTTATGATCTAAAAATACTTTCTAAACTAAATTAAAATTGAGCTTTTCATCTGAATTAAGTATGATTATTCCTACATTGTAAACAATTCTGGATCATCGGCATCATTCGTAAATCCATTTTACCGTAAAATATTACACCGTAATTTTTACAGTAATATTTATTTAAAGTGAAACAGTGGTTTTACTGTAATAATTACTGTACCGACACCCTGAGTGTCGGTAATTTTTGTAATAACTTGATCCGGTATTTTTTACTGCTTAGCGCAAAAGACAATGCCTTTAATTCGCTATTCGAAAAGAAAACATTTCCTACGCAGAACTACAACACAAACAGCTAACAGAATCAACATCAACAACTCTTTTTTTATAAATTAATGGGAAAAGACACAGATTATTTGATCCAAGCAATAATTTCATTTGTACGCTGAAGCACACAAATAAAAAAGACTCTTAATAAAGAAACGTTCAAATAAATGTCTTCTAATTTACTTAACAGACAAGCAAAGAACGAAATATCTATACAACTATGGTAGGGCATGATGAGAAAAGACAATATTTCCCAAGAGAGTTAATAGAAAGAAAAATATCGAACAAAACCGTAAGTAAAAACTGTGTTCGAATGGAAGAAAAAATAAAGAACTATTTGTAGATTTTTCCGAAGTGAAATCTTTATTTTCCCAACTCAGAGTTCAAGTATTGCTTGCAAACTTACGTTACTTTCATTATTATTCTTTTATAACATTTTACATTTTAACTGCTAAGTTTTTATATATATATATATATATCCATCATTCAGTTATATTTATTGAAATTTTTGTTTCAAATTTTGATCTTGAATATCTTTTGTAATTAGACAAACACATCAACTAGATAAAGAGTTGCAAAGTTCTTGGAGAATTGGAAAATTTTTCCAGTGATTATCAAGCATAATTGGTTTATTTTGTTGGCTTCATTTTTAACAAGAGTTCTAAAAATATAGATTAGGAGCAGTGATTATAAAACACCTAATTTTACTCACCATTCATCAAGAATTGCTCTCGAAATAATATTTCAAGAAAATAAATTGATTTAGATCAAAAAGTCTTCCTTTCAAAAAATCGCCAATTCTTATTATTACAAATTTAAGCTAATTCATCTCTAAAGCGTAATTCTGTATTTCTCGCTTCCTATAAAATGCAAATATGTCTCATTTAAACGCTTTTATTCCTAATTTTTTTTTTTTAATGATTTTATGTGTTGAAATTGACAAAAGATTTAAATCAGAAAATATAAAAATATCTTCTATTGCGCGTCAAGTTCTTTTTGTCAAATTATAACCACCCTTTTAAGTTTATCAAGAATCGAATTTATCCTGTAGTATAAAAAGAAGAAAAACTACTGTAGGCTGAGTTTATCTTATAAAGCTAAAATTAAGCAAATTTGACTAGGAGTGTTTATTTTTTCGGGAAATTTTTTATGCTACTATGTTAAGTAGTATAAGAATTTCCATCTATTAGTGCACTGAAAAAATATGGTTAAAACTGCCTGAATATGGCAAAATTTAAAGTGTTTCTGGCTCTGTGGAAACACCAAAAAGCGTGGTAATTTTTACGAAATCCCTTTGATAATGATTTTGATAAAAATTTAGCATTAAAATATTGTTTTATAATTTGTGTTAAAATTTGGAAAACGTGGTAATATCAAGTGGCGTTATCATGATACCTTTAGTGATACTTTGAATAAGCATAAAAACCATTTATTCTGTTGAATTTACTTTTCAGTTTTGTATTTTTGACTACATGTGTAATAATAAGGATTATAATTTTAAAAAACATAATTGCCGGTAAACCGTTATCATATAAATGATTTAAATTCTGTATACATATTTTGTTTTTCTTACCAGAATTATGGCGTTTATAACCAGAAATATCTTTACATTACAGTAATTTTATCAGGATTTTTTTTCTCGGTGTAGTATAGTGTTAAAAACTAACTTCAAGTTCTTTCTAAGCCAACCAAGTAGGAAAACTAAAAGAATTTTTAACAAATTTGTTTGAAAGTACCTCAAATTAGGTTTAATAGTAAATATGTTAAGTGTATGCTTTCCTTACATAGATTGGCATAGCATAGATTTTCTTGTGTACTGGTACATCAAGAAATTTTTTTATAATAAATATAAGGCAAGGTATACATCACTATATACATATTTAATTTTTTTTTTTTTTGTAATTTATTCTGGAAATTACTATCAATTCTAAAGGTGCAGTGAGTCAAAAAAATGGATCACCCTAAATAACTTTTGATCTAAAGATTGGATCTTTACGTTCTGAGACTCAATCTTAATAGTTCGAAGTGAGTAACCTCAACTATGCTAATTAATTAGCGCAGACAATATTTTACGATGTACGTTTTTGTATCTGTTACGAAATCAGACACAGAAACGTTACTTTCTCTGAATAAATACACATTTTTTCAACGGATTTCTGATTTCCAAAATATAGGAGGTAGCCGTAATCTGGGAAATATGGTTCTTATTGTTTGATCAGATACCTATGTCCAAAGTTTGGACTCTTAATATTAATTTTAGTTTTCATGTATTTTTCCATATATCGAGAACTTAAGCAAATTGAAAAGTCTTTTCGCCCAAGTATAAAGTTTATTTGTTCAAAGATAATTCCGTGCAAAAAAAATAGATTTTAGTGAATATTCACTATTTTTTACTATCTCATTTAATACTAGTCGAAAAATTTTTAATTGTAAGGTATTTATTTTTTACATCATTTTAAAAAATTTTGTTTTACATGGAAAAATACAAATTTAGAGCGAAATCAATAGAATAGCCTTATAGATAAAAAGTCGTATAATTATAATTAGATTTCTCGAGAACTATCAACCGATTTCGCTTAAATATTTTGTCACGTAAAATTGCATACTTTAAAATGATGTAAAAAAAATTAATATCTTACAATTTTTTTAATTTTTTCGATTATCATGTAATAAAATAATAATACATAATATAATATATAAATTAATGATAAATCAAAAATATAATTCTCATTAAATATGCCAAAAATCTACCCTCTCCAGTTTGTTCTAAAACTTATGTTCAGAATTTAATTTATTTTCTGTTTTTGACAAATATTTATATTTGAACTGAATATAATTATCAATTTATGGTGTGTTTACTCATATTTATTTAATATTGAAAATAATTTTAATTCTTATAAGCAAAATGTGTTTTGCCTAACTCATCTCCACTAGAAAGTCACAAGCTTACCCCACTTTGCACAAGCTATATGATAAAAAAATGTTATACTTTGAGACAAAATCGATTTTTCTTAATAATATGTCTTAAGTATTTACCTCACTAACTTCAGAACAATAATTACTCTATACTTAATAACTTTCACTATAGAAAATCTTATCATCAGTCTTAACATCAAACTTCGGAAAAAGGTTTTTTATTCATTTACAAAATAAATATATTTTACTCATTAAAAAATTATTTTTATAGTAAAATTTAAAGAGCAATAATATTTTAATTTCTGTAAAAGAATTTATTTCTCTTGCTCTTACTAGTTTTTTTATTTACCAAAGCATATATTTATTTATAACTCAAAGTTTGTTTTTATACAATAATAATTATGAAGACAAATCGTCATCCCATTAACGATAAACTACAAAAATATTATTCATGTTATGTAAACTGCAATTTCAGATTTAGCTCACAGAAGTTTGAAAAGCTACTTATTAAGTTTAATACAGAGTTTTTAATTTAATGAATTATTAATATTTCAAAAACAACAGCTAATCTTTTCAAAAATTTAAATAATATTTTCCAAGTGTTTTTCTTTATTTTATGTTTATACTTTAATTACTAAAATTTGAAAGTAAGGTTTACAAATCATTTAAATGTGTGACAAAATAAGTAATATATAGTAATAAACAATGCACGATAAAAACTTAGGTATTAAAAAAAGTTTTTAGACAAATTAAAATTTTTATATTTGAGTGCTCAGATATGCTTAGTACAAAACTATTCTACTAATTCTTTTTATTTTTAAATTTTTAAATCCTTTATTTGCTCTGAGATTTATAATTCAATAAACTTTAGTTCAAATAAATTTTCTCTGTATCGATTTGGTTTGTGTACGTATCAATTTAACAAAATCTTTTTAGCGGACGAAATTTTTCTTCGTTTAAGTCAACATATTATTTACAAAAGATATGGATATCCTTAAAAAATGTTTCATGCCAAAATAAAAACCTAAAGCATACTGCTTTTTTGAAACGACGAAAATATACCACAAATTTCAGAATTTTACTGGAATAACTTCGTAGTTTATCTTATTTCATATAATATTACAAAGAAAGATATGTTCACAAGTCTACAATTCTTTGTACTAAAAATAAAATTTTAAACCCTAACATCTGATATTTTTCGATAACCATTTTCGTGGATCGAAATTTTAAATTCTAGAAGGAATTCTCTCTTGCTATTACATTGCGTTATTTTATCCTTCTAAATTAAGTAAAAGAAATGTTAAGTAAAGAAAATTCAAAAAAAAAAAAAATTGAAAATAAATTTTTTTAATAATTGAAAATAATTAAATCATAAATAGTTTTACGACTAATTAGTGTAAATTAGTTAATGAAACAAAAAAAAAAGTTTTATCATTGAATAGTGATTACCGATGTGTTCAAACCTGTTGTTATTAAGTGAATTTTTCAACCTGTTGTTATAAAGTGTCCGAAAAGTATGTATGCAGTCTAAAATATCGCAAAATACGCCTCGAACAAAAAAATTTAAAACTGTCAAGTGGAGTGTTTTTAAAATTCAAATTCAGTGATTCCAAACTTTACCCCTTACCTTAGTAGATAGTAGTAAAAATTCTTATATAAAAACTTCCATTCCTTATAGTAGATTTGAATTTGCAACACTTTAATTAAAAGTTTTGTAGTTTGGATCACAGATGGCTCTGTAATCGCAAAATGAAAATGGGGTTTAAATTACTCAGAATAAGATAGCTTGGGATATACAAGTCAGATAAAAAAAATAAAAATATAGTTGTTTAATATTTTGGCAAAAACTACTCAATGACATCTAACTCAATCTCTACCCTTCGGGAGTCACCTCGACCTCAAGGAATGGCGAGGAGTAATTCCAAAATATCTCCATTTTTAACAAATGAAATCCAAATTTTATTTGCAATAACAGCACTATCTGTTAACTAAACATGCAAACTGAAACGAGATACTTTTTTCAGGAAAATTCAAATTTGCAATTTTATAAGATTTCGTTCCAACCACTCCTTGAAAGTTAAATTAAACGATCGAATTTAGTATCATAAAATGCATAACTTGTATTAATACTTGTATTACACTCTTGTATTAATAGATTTTTGATCCAAAGCGAAGTTCTGGAAAATTTCTCCGTTTCCGTACTGTTCGGTTACCATGAATAAAAAGGATGAAAATCGTTAAGTTAAAATCAAGATCATATTACTGAAACCAATCTTTTCAAATATTTTAATTTATTTAATAATATGCTGTTAAATTGTAGTTAAAAGAAAATGTCAAGTATTGAGATTCGGTGACAAATAAGCTCTAAATTATTTCCATTAAAGAACAATTTTTATGAAGTTCGATCAGATTCGACAAACACGATAAATTTTACAACATCAAAAAATTCTATATATTTAAATTAATGCGTTCTTTTTAGTCTTCAACGAATTTTAATTATTTATATAATTTAAAAAGTTTTCGAAACCGAACATTTTATTCTGAATGTTCCACTATCTAAAAATAAGTTAAAGTTGCTTATTTAAACATCTCTGAGCATTAAGTTTACTGTATCTCCGCGAATTCCTCAGAAATGACCTCTTGTCGGAATTTCAGACCAGTTCTATTCTTATCTTCATTTTGAATGAATTATATTCTAAAATTCTGATTCGTGAGGAGTTTAATGGATGCTATGATAGTGATATGAGAGACATTTATAATCGAGGAAAACATTAGGATATCTTTTATGCAATCTCTGCTTACTGGGTATCAAAAATTTGTATTTTTATTAAATATTTCTTCAAACGCTCAATAAAGCCTCGTTTTTAATATTATCATAAGTTGTTGATTTTTTTTTTAACATTTTTGTTCGTGTTTAGGTTTATGATGTATGTTGAGTATTTAAGATTTACCTTATCAACCCCCGTCTTTCTAAAGACCAGAAAATAATTATAAAATTTGATGTCTACTTTAACCCTTTCATCCTCTCTCCCGTCAAAATCACGGGGTGAGCTTACGGCTTCTATTTCTTGTGACCTTTATATTTCCGAGCTAGAACATACAAAAGTAATGCACCAAAAAGCTTAAAATATATTAATCTCTTGGTCAAGGAATTTGTTTATTTCTTACTTTGCACACTAAATTGATACACTAGGCTACTTTTAATGGAGATGGTTCATTTTAAACTAGACGTTAGCACTATATGTAATTGGGATATGCATTTCATACTCACAGCTCAGCTACTTATGCTCTTTGTGAATACATGTTGTTTAAGTTCTGTGAAAACATATTTTTTAATATTGATGGTGTCAGAATTACATGGACATATGGAGTTTTTAATTTAAAGCTAAAACAAATTTCATAAAATGAATATATATATTGTACATGCATCTTTTTCTTTATTAAAAAATAGGCCCTATTTAACAGTTTTCTTGAAAATAATAAAATGGTTAATGGGTTAAAGAATAAAAGAAAAGCTGTTCCATTAGATGAGGCGAGCGGCTACTCATTTGGAATCGGGTAGAGTCCATCATAACGATTTTTTTTAATTTTATACCAGTTAACCCAATTCTGAGTTACGACTATCAATAGTCATATCAGTATTCGTATCAAAGCCCAACATCAACTCTATAGCCTTGTAATTTTGAACCCAACCTGGATCAACCATTGGGACAAACTTGCCCTTGTGGAGGACCTACTGATGGAACTAACCCAAATCAGCGTTACATGAAAAAGGAAACAATGAAAATATCCTATGGTTAAACTGGCGCAAAGGGATTCTAAACCATGATTCGACTACAACCAAAGATATTTTATTTCAGAATTGTGATCGGTAAGATCCGGGAGAAGAATTCGTATCTACCATCCACTGCTTGGATTCGAACATGGATCACCTCGCAGGGAGGCAACCACAGCTCCCATCATAAGGATTGAGAATAGAAAAGAAAACCATGTCAGGAAATGCCATCATACGCCGCTAAGAGACTCTTCCCCGTTTTGAACTCCCTGTTCATACGCCTTTAAACAGGTACTTTTATTTAACTGAATTACCCTAGTTTAATATTTTTGACAACTGTTATTGAAAAATCTGCATTCCAATAGGTTCATAAATAGCTGTTTTATAGCATTTTAATGGTTTAAGTGATCAATTAAGCGAGTTAATAAAGTTATTTTCCAAATTATTAAATTACGATACCGTTACCGAATACGATACAGCTTTTACCGAATCTATTGGAAAACAGTTTTCAATAATAATTATTAAAAAAAACATACAATCATCAAAAAGTAAAATTATTTAGAGAAATAAAAGTACCAATTAAAAGGCGCATGAACTGGAAGTTTAAAATAAGAGCGAGGGCTTTTCCTTCCTTGCATTTCTATACCATTATAATGTTCCTTAAAAACCCTCCAAGTTAATAAGCGATGTAAAAAATTTACCTAAAGTTCTAATTGGGGAAAAAATATTTTTTCATTTAAATTAGTAGATTAATTCAATTTGAGCATAGCAAAATTTTATGTTATAAAACAGTTTTATTCATATTATAACAGCATTTTTAGTATCACCACACATATATTTTTCAATATACATAATGACAGAACAAAGAATTATTCTATTAAAGCTTAAATACAGACTAATAAGACAAGCATCAGAAAACATCAACAGTATTTGAATTATTTTCGCAAATAGCACCCATGAGATTCCAAAAAAAAAAATTCTTAACTGTGTTTGTAAAGATTCTCACAGTTTTGAGTATATTAGCTGTTAGGGACATTATTTGCTGACGATTTAGTTAGAATATAATAATTAAAGAGCTGTGTTTTCAAGGCATTTCGTTTTGTTTGTTGTCAACATTTATTTTTCATGCCTATATATTTTCTCAAATTTTTAAAGTAGTAAAATTTTACAATAGACTTAAAACGTTTGAAAACTGAATATGTCGCTTATGACAACTTATGATGTAAAATTGAATTTCAGTTAATGTCAGAACAAAATAAAAATCTTTTTTTATTTTCTTGCTTTTTTTCTGTTAAAATAGTTCATTAAAAAATTATTATTCTTTAAGCACTTCACTTTCACTTATTTTAGCATTTCACTTATTCGAGCCAGCTGGCACATAAGGTCTCAAGTCTCTTTTTATCCATGCGACCTATCTTGAGTCAGTCTTTTTATCCCCTCCCATACATTTAGTTTTGCTTTGCACCAGTCATTTAGCGTGTGTATTTGAAAAGTAAATCTCAGCCTTCCTCTTTTACATTTTCCATCGGGGGCTCAAGTAAGAGTGCTTTTAGCAGGACTATCTCGTTTTAGATGAAGGATATACCCTGTCCATCTCCATCTTCTCTTAAAAATTTCCTCTTGAATGAGGGGCAACTTTGCCTTTATTTTATCTCTTCTTTCATAGCACAGCAATATACATTTATAAGTAGTGTGCAAAAAAATTCAAAATAAATTGATTATCAATTAAAATCCAATTAATGAAATCAAAAAGTTTTCCTTGTTTACTCATATTACATAGCACGAAATATGTGACGTGCCACGTATGCAACCCGTGACTTTCACACATACAGCACAAATAAAATCACACATGAAATGAAATGGCATATTAAAGAAAATTTCAAATTTTAGGTTATTTCAATAAAAATGAAAAGGCATTTGAAAAAAATTGACATATGAACGGAAACAGCTTAAATGAAACTAAAACAAAATTGAAATGAAATTACATATGAAATTAAATTACAACAAGAAAATGACAAACCATTTTGATACCTAAACCTTTCTACAGTGAACATCGATGAAAAGTTTGAAATCTCCGTTATGAGTTTTCCGGATTCCACACGCAGCAGAAAAAAAATGACATATGGTTCAAAATGTAATATGAAATGGTAATAAAATGAGATTAAAAAAATATGTAAGCATTTTGGCACAAGAAATTTTTTTAAAAACATTATTGTACTTTTGGAAAATCTATGAAAAGTTTGAGAATTCAGTAATTTCATCAAATGTTCAGAAACACATCACAAATTTTCACCCCCAAAAAATTTATCTTTTTTTTTAACATTTGTCTTGGGCAAAAACATTTAAAAAAATACCGAAACATTTATATTTATTTCCTAAAGTGTAGAAATTTTCAACCATTGATAAAACAATTCATCGACGTTTCATATTAAACATTCACATTAAGAAACATTTCATATGGTTTAATGTACAATGACATGAGTAACATTTTACAAGTTTTCAGCTAGAAAGCAAGCTAATGATTATAAGACTTGAGTAAAAAAACTGATTCAGTAATATGTTATTGATAGTTTACTAAGGAATAAGTATTTAACATAACTTGAATCATTTTAATCACACATATTGGAAATCAAACAGTTATCTATAGTACCTATTTTGATTTTAATTATTGCTTTAATCAGTGTATTACAGGATATTGAATGGGAATAGTTTTGGGGTCTATTTTAAAAATATCTTTTTACCGTACCTTTATAGGTTCATAAAAGAGGTTTAGAAAGATTACATTTGCAACCAAATTTAAATAAAATAATATGGAAACAATGTAAAAAGCGTGAGCAGAAAAAATTTAAGAGATTATTGACCGTTTAGGTATATTAAGCAAATGCCATCGCCAGTACCGATACACTTAGTGGCTCAGCTTTGTCTTGACACTGATAACACTATCAAAACGACTGTCTGTCTCTAGAACTTAGAATTATATAAATATTATGTTATATCTACAATAGTTTACAACCAGTTAGAGCAGGACTCTATTTCTATGAGATGAAAACATAGAAAAACTTTTCGTAAAATTGAACAACGTTATTTCTAATAAAAAAGAAACATTTAGAAGACCAAATAGTAATTTTTTATTTTATATATTACGATAACAATTAAAAATATATTTACAGTACGATATGTTATGTTGCGCAAATATAGAACAATTCGCATTAATATTGATTATATTCTTGTTTTTTTTTAAAAAAAAAAAAAGAGGGATATAAATACAGATTCTATTGATGGGAATAGAAGTCATTGATGAAAAGTTTAGCTAGAAAAATCATTTAAATCCAAAATCCTCTGAATTCACACCCTGATAAGATTTCAAAAAATTTGCGCTGGTGAAAATAAATAGAAACCCAGCTTGATTCATCACTTGGCATGTGTTGATTTCTGTCATATTTATTGAAGCCCTTTATCCCATTTTCGTTTCTTTTATTTGTCCAGTTCACATTTTTTTTTTATTTATCCATTAAAGATACAGTAAAAATATTTATGTATATGAACACTAAGGAAAATTTCATCCCAATTTTATCACATTGCTTTTTTATCACAATTGCCAATTTCATCAGCAAAAAAAGTAATAGTCGATAATTATTTCTACGAAATTAATTTTTCTAATCTTTTTTTCTCCTTCCACAAGTTTTTTGCATAAAAATTATCGAATGATGATTTTTGTGCTAGAAATATCGCATATACTGTCTCAGTATTAAAATTATAACACACATAGAAATAAAAAATTTCGAATTTTTAAACATCACAAAGTCTATTTTGAAATTTTAAAACTAAGGTCTACTATTTTTTTATGTCATGGATAGTAATTGTAGCTTAGACTCTCAAATATACATTTATTAAGAAAAATCAATACGAAATTCAGCTGGCAGTGAGTCTGAATAAATGTAAGTAGTGAATGCTGATTAATATTTAACAAGTATATAGTAAAAATGTTAAGTAATAATTAATAAGTAGATTTTATCTTGAAATTTAAAAAGTCGCCAAATTTGGCGATTAAAATACGCCGTGTGGCAAAACCATTTAAAAAATATGTCAGCGGACTGTCTTAAAAGTAAATGGTAATGCTTAAAAGTTTGCTATACAAAGAGTATAATGCATTAGTTTTGTTAATAAAATATTAACTATAAAACTATTTAAGAAATAAATCAATATACTCGTATAAAAATGTGGCAGTGCAAACTTCACTCTGTCATGTCTGTCTTAAAATCTTTTTAGGCGGTAACAAAAAAAATTTCAATTCAACATGTTAGGAATAGATTTTTCAAGTATTCAATGAATTTCAAATCTGTAACAAGAGTGATAATGACAAGAGACCTATTTGAAGTAAAATCTCCCTATAACACGAACGTACGAATAACGTGTATTTTAGGTTGATATAATTAGTAAACAAAACGTAATAGTATTTGAGAAACATCAACTTTTCGTCAAACTTTTAGTTAGGGTACATCATCAGGATTAAAATTGCATGGGAACCCATGCTCGGAAATGTCACAATTGGCCACTTGGAGATGTTCCCTATTGATTATTTGTTCTTCGTGTTCTTGTAAACAAGCCATAATAGGAAAGTGCCAATAGACGCGTACGACAACATTATTATCGGACATGAGTTCTTATGCAATTTTAATCCTGATGAGAGCTAAATATTCTAGATGTTTGTCACAACATTTAAGCGACCGAACTAATTTTACGCGACTAAATGTTCAATTTAAAAAAAACACCTGTAGATTCAGAAAAAAACTAAGATAAGATCAAATATTTTTATAAAGGCAACAAAAAAATATTTGATTTATAATAATTTGTTTTAAAATTTGTTAAATAATAATAATTATAAAACCCTTGTCACAGAATTCTACTCATACTTACATAATTTACTATAAATCCAAATATCTATTTCAGTTAGTGTTCTTATTCAAGTGAATGAGTTCCTTCACACACGAGTTTCATTATCTTTTTGTATATTATTACAAATCAAAGCCGTTTCAATTTTTCTTGATGTCAAATCATTACTCACTTCAACTCTAGATGTTTTTGACGACACGGATAAAACCGACGTATTTTTTCGATAAGCAGACAAAGGTCTACGAAATCCCCAATTTCTGGAACGCATTACACTAGCAATCGATCTCACGGGCCTGCCGATACAACAATTAGTATACTGGAAGAGTAGGTATATGTATGGATTTAAAACACTGTTAAAAGCTGATATTACTCCACTTGTAGCAATAAGGTATGCATTGGCCTTTATTGTCGCTGTTTTACCTCCAAAAGCGAGGTAAAACTCTTGAGCAATATAAGGTATACTTGTAAAAAGAAACACAGATGTCACTACCATCGCCAACGTTAAAGTTTTCTTTTTGGCTCTTGGTAAAGACGACGAGCTTTGTTCTGAAGCGGAAAACACTTCCGACTGCTTACTTATTTTATAATAAATACCGATGTATCCAAAAAGCAGCAGTACAGTCGGAAATCCAAACACAATGACGACTACAACTGTAATGTAAACACGTCTCCAAAATTGCAAAGTTTCTGCGTCAATGTTGTTTTTCTCTGAATAAAACAGGGATACACACATTCCATCAGGAGTATGGAAAAGAAAGGGACATGGAACAGCTGGCACAATAGAAATGACCCATGGGAATATGATCCACCATTTCATGTCGTTTTTTCTAGTGAGAGCATTTATAATAGCATTGTAACGATCTAGTGCAATCGTAACTAGCATGTATCCGGACAATGCTAATGAGTACGTTTGCATGAATTTCATGCACTTGCAACTAACAGTATCAATAAAGTACTTTCTTTTGTCTTGTTCCCACAATAGCTGAGCACCCAGTGTGAAGAAAGCTACGAAGCAATCCGCAATTGCAAGGTACAAAAAAAGTACCTTAGCTTTAGGTATTCCTTTTTTACGATAGGGATAGAAAGAACAGAAGACTAAAAAATTCCCAAAAAGTGAAAATAATATCATGGCGCTCAAAAGGATTTTTCTGGTTCCCACGTGATAAGCCAATCCTCTTTTACTTTCTTCTTCCAGAGATTGGCTATCTGAAGTATCAGAATTAAATGCATGAACTCCTCCCCAATGATCTTCAGAAATATTCATCATGGCTTCAGTTGTCATCTCAAGATGGTTTTAAATCTTCATCAGGATTTATTCTGTGTTCATAGGTCGGAATTTGTTAATTCAGTAGAAGCAATGGATAATAACAACGCCCCGTAAAAATTAAATATTGAGAGATTTAGACATATTTCTCTGCGGAAGTTATCCATTTCCGTGTAATTAGTTTTAGTGTTCTAACAATATATGGAGTAGGTACACAATTTAGTTTATATAACTGGATGATTTTTTTCCATTTATCTATTGCTTTCAACTAGTTTTATTTCACTAGTTTTATACATAGTCTAAATCTGAAGCTCTCAATATCTTTCACTCAATCATTTTTCTCTCTTCAGTCTCCTTTACAATTTTCATCCATCCAGGCACTAAATTCTGAAAATGAAAAAAATAATTGCTATTTAAAGTAATATAATAATAGAATAAAGAAAAAAGAAAAAGAAAAAAGCAAGCTAATAGCATACAAAGTTGTGATTTAATTGTTTTACTTTATTATGCAAATGATAACTGGAAATACTAAAAGAAGAAAAAAATAGCGAACAAAGTTTCTGATCAAAAATGTAGTTTTTATATTTTCATTATAAATATTTCCTGTCCATTTGTTAAAGATTAAATAGCATCTAAATTGGTCAAATATACTGTTTCATAATTGGCAAAATCTGAAATGTTTTCAAGTTCTTCTTTTTTTCCTTTGATTTCGCTTGGTCATATTTCCGTAAAAAGTAGCATTTCCTTAATAACAACTGTAAACAGGCGTAACAAGGGTAGAACGATTCCATAATGCTAACGGATTAAGAAAACTCAGAAAACAATCAAAGGGAAAATGAGCTCAATATCAGAAAAATGTTGCTGGTAGGAACATCATTTGCTTGGAAAAGGGATGTCGATAATTATTTCCCTTTTAAATAATTTTCATTCCCTTTTTATGTAAAGAAATATAAAATTGAAATTCTTTAAGTTTTGAATGAATTTTATCTGAGTCGTGATAGCTTAGGGCATAGATTCTCAACCTTAGGAACAAAAAACATTTCAACGCCCTCTTTGGGAAAAATCCAGTTATTTAGAGCATGGGGACGGAAAGAGGTGAGCTGAATTATAAGAGGCAATATTTTTAAGCAATTTTTTTACGCTATAAATTAGTTTGGTTTTTTTTTTTTTTTTTTTTTTTAAAAAAATAATGTGTACATTACTCGATAATTTTCTCTGTTTGTTATGATCAAAATAAATACGTTTAATGAAAACTAAAATACAAACACCCCAAAATACTTTTTTAACACTAAAAAGTAGTATCAACAAAACATTCAAGTAAATATGTTAGTGGGATGATTGTACTTAATGGTTTAGAACCAATTTCTTAACGCTCGGTTCAATACTTTTAGTGAGATGAAGACGCATATCCCCTCTTTGAACGATTTCGAGTTGATTTCTCCTTTTTGTGACAAGATCCGTAACAGCAATGAATCCACGTTCGACAAGTTAGGAGGAAGGGAAGGCCATTAAAAATATTTTAACTATAGTCTACAGTCCAGGATAGAGACGACTGATGTTACCATTCTGTGAGACTATCACCTCTTCAAAGTTTCATTAGTTAGAAGTTCGACCAATTTCTCGAAAATCTGAACCTCTGCTGTATCAATATTTACAAAATGGTTCATAACCCATAAACCCATTGAGGAACTTTCAAGTAACAAAACATCTTTAAAACGGTCAGAAAAGTAAAGGTGTTGGCGATATTCTTTCGCATCATCAGAGCGAATTTCGCCAGCTTGGCTGAACTAATTCCAACCAAAATTCTGCTTCCACAAAATGAGATTTTTAGAAAGGCAGAAATAACTCATTTTGTAGGAATCAAACTGAGCTCGTCACCTTGAAGTTGTAAATTAACGTCATTAAATTTTACAGATAAATCAACCAAAGCCTTTTTTAAATTCTAGAAATCTGTCGCTCAGAGTTACATCTCTGTTTTCGAGGAATTCAAGCACAGAGTCGAATAGATTTCAATACTTGAGACAGAAGCTTTTGGAAAACCATCTGATATCTATAATCAAGCTTCTTGCAAAAAGCATCTCTTGAATAATTTTTCCTAACTTTATAAACCGGACCTATGCCTACAGTAAAGCCTACATTACCTGTCAAGGTTGATTCATCAACTTGAAGGGAAAATTCGTTTGATATCAAAAGTTTGCATAAAGAAATTTCAAGGTCTTCAGCCATCTCATCATTTCGTCGCCGAACTGTTTCGTTGCTTTTTGGATATTTTTTTTATTACATTGGATGCGGCAGGATAGTGTGAAACTGTTTCTAAAACTTCTTTAACAACCGGCAGTATTTACTCTGCTCCGACGGTATGAGCTTTCCCAGATTTAGCAATAAATTTTGATACATTATAAGAAACTATTAAACAATCGTCGCATTTTTGTGATGAGGTAGATAAAAACCTTGATATCAATGGTGCCTTCAGAAACGTGAAATAAGAAGTTCGTGAAAAATGACAAATCTTTATTTTGTTTGTCAAGATGAGTTTTTTGCTAATGCTCCTGCTAACGGTAAGATTTCATTACCTCGTTAGATAAAACTTTATCACAAAGTAAACACACGGGTAGTTGAGAGTTCAACAGCGATTGAACAAATCCCAACTTCAAGTACGTGGAATTGTATTGATGACACTTCTTTTTGTTAACGACATTGTTGGTGGCAAAATACAAACGATGGACGAAAATCAACTACTTCTCAAAATTAATAAATAATTTATGATAAAGAACTAATCCGCGCACGTACCTGGCCAAATAAACAATGAGATCAAATCGAAACTGGTGGGAAAACCGTAAGAAATCTAACGAAAACCATTATAAGAAACACCAAATCAAACATTCATACTGAAAGCGCATGTACTTCAATTTCCACCAAATGGCTTAAATGAGTCAGAGACAAAAACTACTGACTCATGCGCTACTGACCATCGGAGAATAGGTGTCGTATAAGTTCGTTTTATTGCAGGTGCAAATGGTGTATCGGATAAACTTTATTTATTATATTAATTAAATCTTTTTTTCTTTAATATTAATTTTAGATTAATTTTATTTATGAAATAAATTTTAATTTAATAATTTATTTGCAAGTTTTAAAATTAAATTTGAATGACAAAACATGCTCATTGACCCCCTACGGCCCAAAACATAACCAACGCCCCCCTACCGCCCAAAACAAGTTCACCGCCCCCGTTGAGAGCCAATGGCTCGGGGGATAGAATACTCTCTTCCGAATGAGGTGACCCGGGTTCGAATCCCAGCGATGACTGGTTGATACGAATTCTGCTTCCGGCTCGCACCGACCACAGTGGTAACATAAAATATCCTGAGTGGTATACAGATCATGGATTGGAGTCTCCTTACCATCAGACTAACTATTGGAGTTTTTCATGGTTTTCCTCCCCTTGCAACACAATTGTGGTTTAGTTGCATCAAAAAGTCCTTCACAGAGAAAAATTTCTCCCAATACTCTTGATCCCAGATTTCCTTATCCTCTGGATTGGGCTCAAAATAACAAGACTACGAAGTTAAACACTGCTTGTCATAAACTCTAAAAAAAACTTTTCGGTAGCTTAACAACGGTAATAAAATGAAATGAACTTTGTACAGTGCAGATTTCACAGAAAATGAAGTTTTTTTTACCTCTGGAGGGCAAAGGAACTATTCACAAATATAAGAGGTGTTTCCAGAAACTCTTGCCACGCTTAAAAGGGCAGATGATAAAGAAAAGTGACAGGAAGAGCAAAAAAAGAGGTGATATAACTCATTCCGGTAAAATAATAACACTTAAAACCAGTTATTTAAAAGTATCAATATTATTTATTTTTATATATTAATATCAGTTATTTTAAGAAGATTAAAATACAGTAATCTTCTTCCGATTTCATTTTCGATCTCAGAATCATTTAGTTCACAAATGCGATTAAATCTTACAGTTAAATCAAATTTAAATATGGAAATTATTATATATTATTATAAAAATCGAAATTTTTTGTCTTACATTTTTTTGCTATAACCTTAAAAATATTCAATAAAACAAAACTTTTGGATTAATTTAAAAGAATCTCAATAAATTCCACTGACATTCAACTGTTCGATATCATTATTAGGTATTTTTATACATCCCATTATGACATTATGTTGTTCGATTAGTATATGTAAGAATTAAGTTTATATCTGAAGAAAATCTATACGTTGTCACTCAGTCATGCTAGCTGTGACATAACTTTCCCTCGTGACGTCACAGTTGTATTTTTCTTTGTTTCTCCTATGACGGTACAGTTGTTTTGTTCCTGTTTATCCCAAAAACGCGTGAGTAGATATTTAAAAAAGATTTTCCGAAGCCAGATGAGATGAAAAGTTTGCGCAGATATTTGAATTTTAAGCGCAAAATATTCTTCGCTTATTATAAAATTCGCCAAACTGACAGAAATTAATGACGAACCATTTAAATATTCAAAATATGTTCCTGCTTAAGGTAGGGAATTTATCCGCTCTTTTGTAATGAGTAGAGAAGTTTATCACCCATATCCAAATATAGCTTCTAACCACAAATTTAAGAAATTATACCGCGAGTATTTCAAAATAGTTTTTTTTTTTTTTATTTCTAATGACCACCTGGTATAGCATTTCGTCATAAGGCATCTAAAGCAGTGTTCCCCAACCTTTTTATCAACGCGGCCATGCCAGCGTTTGATAATTTTACCGCGGCCCGCTGGGGGGGGGGCGTTGATTGTTTATATTTTAGATTATTTTAATTTATTAATTCGTGTTTTATTTATGATATTTACAGTTATGAAGATTGATTTTTTTTTTTATTAAAACTAATTGAAGGAGAAAATAGTTGCTATGACTTTCTTTTCTTTTTTTACTCTTTAAAACATTAGAAAATTAATTTCACTACCTTCGAAAGGTCCCCTTTTTTTTAAATAAATAAAATATTAATGGAGCACAAATATTTTTAATTTGAGGTATAAACCTAGGAATTTAAATTCCGTTTCAAAGAAATGGGCAGCCCCGTACCATTTGATCCACGGACCGGAAGTTGGGGAACACTGAGATTAGTTGGCCACTCTTTCAGGGGAACCCATATTAGGTAGCCCAACGTTGCTTCCACAGTAAGAACAGATAGTACAGAGAATGAAAGAACATCCATGCCTTGCCCGGGATTTCAGCCCGGGACCTTTCTGATGGAAGGCCACTTCTCCGACCCCCACACACTCCGGTCGGCGCATTTCAAAATATAAAGTGTAGAGAATATTGAGTTCAGGAAAACTGAGGGGAGAGAAAACTATAACGTTTCAAATCCTGAACATTTTAATTTCAAAACATAGAATGCAAACAAATTATTACAGGATTATAACGAAAATATTTGTTCAAATTTTTGCAAACACATTAGTTATATATATATGTGCTTAATTCAGTCCTAATTTGTTTTTAATTTGTAATTTTGAACAAACATTTTCAGCCTTTTAAACTTCAGGATTTACTTGAAATTTATCTGATCTCGCTTCTTCTATACCATAAGTATTAAATTTCTTACATAGGTGAAATTGTCATGAAGTGTTTCTCCCTCGATATAGCATCCACTTGTAGGAAAATTTAAGCGTAAATGACGACGGCTTATTAATGCATAAGCTTTTAAAATTACATCAACTGAAATGAAACACACTCAAAAAATAGACAATTGTTCCAAAATGGAGATAGTTAACGGATTTTACCAAATATCTATTAAGAAACTTTTAGCATTTCGAAATAAATGAATTAAAAAAAATTATTCTTAATTTGTTCCTTCAATTGCGTGAGAATAATTCATTTGAAGCAAATCTTTCTGATATTTTAAATGCGTCAAAGATTTAAATATTTTCGTTTTAAACTTTTTTATATGAAAGAAAAAGTCATAAAAGCTATAATAAATCAAACATAAATTAGAAAATTTCAAGAATAAAATAATTGAATTCAAAATTAGGCGTGTTTACTTTAATTGGATTACTTTTCCTTTATCCTTTAAGTAAGCTATTTCTAAAAATACCTTTTCCCGTCTAAAATAGAATAAAAGGATAAGTTATTTCATTTCTAGATAAAAGGAAGTTTTGTAAGAATATAAAGAAATTATTTAACATAAATTTAAAGAAAATATTGTGATAAAATATGAATGGTTTGTTCAAAAGAAACAAATTCTTTGCTCACCTTAAATAAAAGAAAAGATGTTATTACTTATTTCTCTTAGACTTCAATTTAATAGTTGTAAAAGAAAAACTTCTTTGAATTGAATGAACCAATTTCATTGATTTAAACTTACTTCACATTCAACTTTTTACCATGCATTTGTTTAATCGGAGTGAGCAGCCAAATATTTCAACAAAATATAAGCACTTTTGAAGCACTCAAATATTTTTAAAAAATTTTTAAAAAAATATTATAATTAGGATATGCATAGAATAAATTTTGTTTCTTCCTATTGATATAAGTTCTTCATATATGCATGAACAAAATGCAAAATTTCAAAGACTTTACATGATTATGATAAAATAACTAGTTTCTAAAAAAGAACTCTTTTCTTGACTATATTAGCCACTATAAGAGTATATTTGGTCATTGGGCCCATACACCGAGAATTATGATGTCTCGCCGTAGTAACAGAAACCCAGCACAGCGCGGAAGACCGAGCAATTGGCACAAGGCCCCGAGTCACGCAAGATTTAGAGCACCACATGTCGTAGTCGACAGTCAAAGGAGGAAAGGAATTGGACGAGAGTTCGAACCCACAGAGTGGCTGCGTCAAACCAATCGCTGACGGGCTGGAGGTCCATCAAGGTCCTCGGTATGGAGGTCCATACCGAGGTCCATCAAGATGTCCCAAGACTGGAAAGTCCTGAAACCAAAAAACTTTATTAAAAAACAGAATTACAAAATTACAAAGTGAAATAATATCCTTAAAAGTTTTAGAATACAATCATTCGGTGAATGCCCTAAGGCTTACAATACAGGAACAGCTGTGAATGAGATGAGTCCACCCCTACTGAAATCGAGTTTTAGCTCTCAAGGCCTTGCATGCCCACTGCAGTGACGGACAACAGGTTTGTGTTGTACTATGGTTCGTCTTGTGACCAAGTTTGAACCTTGTGTTGGCTTCTTTGCAGTTCACGCATGAGTTCTTGTTCTAACAGTTTTCTCTCTTATGTCCCATTTCACCGCAGTTGGCGCAGGTTTCCTCGTTAGTGCATGCCTTGGCCATATGTCCAAGACGATTGCACCTATAGCATCTGAGAGGACGTACGTATTCTCTGGCCTTGTATGATCGCCAATCCAGATTGAGTCTTCTCATGACCTTAGTAAATGTTTTAGGGTCTACTTCAATTATCCAATGAGTTCCCTGTCGACCTCTTATTGTGAATAGGCCCTTTACCTCAGCTCCTCCAAGCTCTTTGTTGTTTTTAAACAGTTGTTCCATTAGGTCTTCCTTTTCAAATGTCTCGTTCACTTCATAAAGTATCACTCTTGGGTTCCTCCTCTTCGGAGTTTCACAAATAAAATCTTCGTGGAGTCCCTGTTCCTTTATCTCTTTCTCAATCTTTTTAACGTCGCTCTTTTTTTTCCACTTGGAGGAGGATTCCTCCGCTTCTTATATTTTTAAGACCCAACTTGATGCTCGCAGGATTAATTTTCTCTCTAACGACTTTTTCCACGTCCGTGTCGACTCCGACAACTCTTGGCTTAATAGTAATGCAGTGCGAAGGAGTCACCTGTGGGACACCAGCACTGTTGGCCGCTTTTAACACTTCGGCATATGTTGTTTTCTGCTTCCTTTTGTTCAATTTAATTATTTCATTGAGTGCTCTTACAGCTTCGTGCTGCAGTCCCCTGGTGTAGGAAAGTAGTCTGTTTTGTCGGAAGACTACGCCTGCAAACTCAATTGCAATTGTGGGCAATTGTATGAGGGTGACGTCACTCAGCCTTTTCCCTATGTTAGCATTCACAGGTCTTATCATTTTCTCTCTCAAAATAAGCAGAGCTGGACCATTCCAGTTGTGCCTCTTAAAAGGACTCATATAAGTCCTCTGGAAATAAAGGACCTTCCTCCTCTTCGATGTCCCTTAGCGGCATGACTAGCAATGTCTTAAAATCACTTAAGATCAATTAAGAAAACAGTTAAATGAATCTCGAATCTGTTTTCGGTCTAAAAGTTAAGTGAGCATTGTATATATTTTCACTTTAAAAATAAAAACAATTTTCTTTTCAAAAATTCAATTAAGAGCTCGAAGATGAGCTGTCTTCGGTCTACCGCCCCCTCCGTCTGCGTTAGCCGTCCTAAGACGTTACTCCCTCGAACCACGAAGAGGTGCAGAGCGGGTATTGGTTTACTGGAGACTGATGATGTTAACTGGTAGACCGTTTAAGAGTTTGGCACAGGGAATAGACTCTGGGCCTTTTTCCACTGTGGGTATTTGCCGTACAAAGTACCTGTTATTGCTTTTACCAAACTCTAAGGGACTCGAGGGTATTACCCCCTATAAGGTGCTTCGTGACCCGACCCCCCCACCCCCAAATAAAGGTATGCGAGGGGGGGGGGAATTTGGACTCGTCGCCGCGACAGTCCCCAGCCTAGAAAGAGAGGAGCGGTTCTTAACCGGCACACGTACCGGTCGAGGGGCCCGGTGAAGCACCCCCCCCCCTCCCGTGGCATTTATTAAAATCATTAAAAATATTACAAAAAAGTGGATGGCAACAGGGCAATGAAATTTTAAACGACATAATTTGAACAAAATGGATGAAGGTAAATAAAATTATTTCGGGTAGTTGGTCAGGTCAAAGGACCCTTATTTATAGGTCAATAGACCCTTATACATACCAAACTCTACCCCTATTTAAATAAAGTATCAAAAAATCATTAAAAAAGACAAAATGGTAAAAATACAGTACAGGTTTGAAAAGATAAAAAAATCTCAAGGCACACGCCTGTGTTATATACAAGCAGGATAAAATAGTGGATGACCCTCCACATTTGAGCCGGGACTGGTTTACAAGAATGAAGAACAATGAAGTTAAAACAAAAACAACATGATAAGTTAAAACGGGGAAGAATCTAAAAACAGTGCAAGCTAAAAAAAACAAGCTAAAACCTTCAAAGATATAAAACCAACTGGGTCAATAAGGATCCCAATTGTAAAATTAAAACTAGTAAAAGGTAAAATAAAGTTCAAATTATAAAAGGTGTATAAGGGTCATGTGTAAAATAGCAGAGAGTTAAAAATATACAGTATAAAACCAAATTTACGGTAAAAGTGAAAAAGGAGTTAAAACCCTCAAAATGGCCGATGGTCCACACAGTAAAAGCAACAAGCCTATATGTACTAAATGTGAAACCTTATGATAAAATTTGTAACAGATTGGAATGGAGATTAATTTAGATTGCTAGGTGCCAGCAGGTCTTCTAGTGATATTTTGATAATTTCATTGATGATTGTTTCACATTCTTTACTTGCGAAGACCTGTTGCTCTGTTTTAATGTCAAATAAGTCTTTTCGGAGTGTTCGGAAGCGTGAGTATTTATATAACAGGTGGTTGATGGTTGGTGTTTCATTGCAGTAGGGGCATTTATCGCCTTTTCGAAAAAATTTCGTTTGGTACGTACCGAACACTCCGTGCCCCGTTAAAAATTTATTATAGTAAAAATTCATTTGTAGTCATGTGACAGATGGTGTGTTTATAAATTTAAATGTTTGCCTGCCTTTTTCACTGACTCTCTACTCCTCTGCCCACTTTGTAAGAATAATTCTTTTGATTTCAGTTTTTGCTTGTTTTGGGGTTACCCACTATAAAAACAATTTATACGGAATTTTAAATAAATTCAATATTGAGAGTTACTCCTTCTATTTTTTAAATTAATAATATCTTTATTTAAATATGTAAAAAAATTTAATTCAAAATTATAATCAATTTAATTATTATTTAAAAGATTATCTAGTGTATTTTTTAGATTTAAACAAAAGTTATTCATAAATGCACATTCAACGAAACATTAACAAGAATAATATTACTCATCATACCGAATATATAAAGATATGTAAAGAATTAATGAAACTAAGGAAACTTTCATAAAATCATATTACAAATGTAAGTTGGGGAATGGTCCCTAAATTATTTTTATTAAAATGTTTTACTTAGTTCAGTATTTCTTTAATGAAATGATTGAAAAATACAAATAATTTCGAAATGTAAATACAATGAGTTGAAGCTAAACATTTTTGTCAGAAGTAAATTATTATATGGTCCCTACACTCATTATATTTTACAAATCTCAGATAATTGTATTATTCATTTCAATTGTTTTTTAAATCAAATCATTAAGTGATAAAATAAAGTTGTTTTTTTTTAATGAAAAATCTTGATAACATAAAATTTTTTGCTGCATTTAAAATAGTAAAAGACCCTAACTAAATACTTAATTTAAAATCTTTCTTATAAGTATTATTGAGTTTTTTCATAAAAACAAATTATGTGCACTAAAAAATTTAAAAGTAATAATAGAATAATAAAAAGTAATTAGTAAAAAAAAAGTAATAAAGTTAATAAAAGTTTTTAAAACATTTTGCAATTAGTGGATGATCCCTTTGATAAAACTTAAAAATCACAATTAATTATTATCTTTATTAAATTCAATGAATAAAAGAGAGTTGGAAATTTTGAGGGGATGAAGCTTTGTGATTTTTGACTGTTCTGAGGACCTACGTGAAAATACGTCATTACTGAATGATCCCCAAGTCAAGTTTAAGGATTATGATACTGATCTATAAACAGAAGAGCGCGAAAAAGTCATTAGCTTGCCAGTGACAAAGACAATGGCTTCACTAACGATAACATTAACAAGAGAAATAAAATTTTCTTTTGCTATTAGGGAAAGAAATTCGGCAATGTTTAGTTGGTCTCCGTAATCAGCTAAAATTCAATGTATTTTTCGGTTCGATTTCAGAAGGTGGAAAATGAAGCCTGAAATTGTGAATCCCTTGCAAAAAGCAGCAGTGATGCACAAGAGAATGCAAGAATTCTTCCCTCTGAATCCAGCTCAGTATATACACATGCGGATCCCCAAGTATTTCAAACTTGTGAAATGATTGGCACTTTCATATGCTGTGGACCGACAGTACATCAAAATGATTTGCGAAAAAATGAATAGAAAATGTGAAAACCATGCTTTTTGCATAATTCGTAATGAAAATCAACATGGTAAAGAAAAAATATCTCATTTTGGAAAAGTGAAAATTAAGCAGTTTTTAAAAGCACCCAATGAAGAAAAAAAAAACACCTTTAAGGGCTTTTAAAAAAAAAAGAGACTAAGCACTTTTTAAACGCAGCGCAACCTGATAATTATTACACATTTCTTTGTCTTACTAGTTCAATACTATATTAATAAATTGTATTTCGTAAAATTAATAAAAATAATAGTAATTATTAAAATAATAAGAAAAATGCGTAATAGAAAATATTAAAGTCAATAATATTGAATTATTTCTAAAAAAAAATTGTGCATAAGCAATTTTATGGAAAAAATAGGCACATCTATTTTACTTTAAAAAATGATTATATAACATGTTTTAAATATGAGTATTTTCACTTAAATTTTTGGTTAACTAAACTTTAGCAAAGTAATATATCCTCAAAAGTTTTTATTTTTTGCCTAAATAAATTTAATAGATCATGCTTGGCAATAAAATAGCGTACAGGATGTAAATGGATAGTTTAAAACTACAAATATAGATGGGTTGAGTGTCATCTTGAGGCAACAAAATGAACTTTAAAATGAAGATTGAATATCACTTGAAGTAAAACGAGATAGAAAAAAAGTTTCAGAAAAATTTGGCGCAGAAACTTTGACTCATGATTGATCGAGTCTTCATTTTATTCTCAACTACTGAAATTTTTTTTTTCCCCTCTCTTTTGACAAATTATTCACGAAAGGTTTGGTAAGTTAAATATTACCCAAATTAACAGCTCTTTAGCTAAGAAAAGCTGAACAGCTCACAAATGTTTTTTTTTTTTTTTTTTTTTTTTTTTTTCACAATCTCACATTATTTTACCTCCCTTGTGCCTGAATTCATACAAGGATATAAAATAAAATTATCATGATTCGACTACCATTTATGATTTTTTTTATATAATTATACTGCATGATTACGGTAGATTGCATTTACTTCATAAATTTTTAGAATCAATCTTTAATGCTTTTTATTTTTTATCTCACATTTGAAGTCTGATTTCTTTGTAGGATATAAAATCAAATTATCAAGAACTTTTATCCTTATATGAGTGTTGAAGACGGTATGAATGTTGTACTTGTAGCGCCACCTACATTAATTAGAAAAAAAAGTTACTTTTTTAGTTGGTTCCATTATGTCTACTGAGATAGACCCCATAAGTATATAATAAGTGCGAAGTATATAATAAACATATTAATTATTAGTCCGCAATTCGTCCTTTTTGTTGTCATGTATATAAAATTCGATCAACATTATTTCCACGAGCTCGCAATACGAACCGCGCAAACCCGCAAACGCCAATCAAAGACAAAATATTAATAATGAGTTTATTACAGAACAAATGGCAAGGTAGATCTTAGCCTTTACTTTACTGATTTTTATAGAAACAAGATTTTTTCTACTAATTTTCAAAAATAAATACTTATTCTTACATTTCAATATTTTTATAACTCAATATTTTTATATTTTATTTTCACTCTTTATTTCTTGAACTATGTATAAGAAAACATTTATAAATTTTATCAATTATATGGGTTAACTTAACCCCGCCAAATTATACGAGTTAATTATATTTTTACAAAAATGCAAGATAGATTACAAAACTAGCTACACTGTGAAAAATTCCGGGTTAAAGTGCCGGCACTTTGGGTGAATCATCCATAAAATCCATTTACCGTAAAATATCCGAAAGTCCATTTTTACCGTAAAATATCATACCGTCATTTTTACAGTAATATTTATTAAACAACAGTGATTCAGTGATTTTTACGGAAATGATTACTGTAAGAATTACGGTTCATCAGAATTTCTGTGCCTTAACATGCTCTGGTAAAGAGGGATTTTATGGTAAAAAAAATACCGGTACCCTGAGTGCTCGTACGCTTTACCGTTATTTGATACGGAATTTTTTACATTGAACTTTTGCGAATAAAGGGTGTTGCTTAAACTTCAATATTACCCGGTATTTGCAGTTAACAAAAATATAGTTACAATATAAAAAGTAACACTTTCTCTTCTTTTAAACATTTTCTTTGAATTCTTTAAAACCTTATATTTTCTTTCGATTTTTTTGACACCTATCAAAATTGAAGTGGGTTTAAAATTTGTTGTAAAGGAATAACAGTATTAAAGGCCTTAAAAGTATAAGCCTTAAATGTAGTCTTTCTTGATTCAGCGCATAGAAAAAAAAGGGATTTAATCTTTTTAATATCGTTCTAAGTTTCAATAAACTGCTTACGTTTAGAACGAAATATTTCTTTAAATTCCCATAAATGTTTTTTCTAGTATTTCAGTCATTTTGAACTTTATTTTTAAAGAAGATTAGAACTAAGAGGGTTTTGGTTAGTCTCTGTCTCCCCCCCCCCCCCCCAACCAATACTATTTTAGTTTCTAGGTGAAACAATGTTTTTTTTTCCAATGCCCACCTGTGTTGACATTTCTTGTCAAATCAGGCATTTACAGGGCAGATTTGTTGGCCTCTCTTTCAGATGCACCATATTCAGGTGGGCCAACGTTTCTCCCACAGTAAGGACAAATAGCACAGAGAAGGAAAGAACATCCATGTCTTGCCCGGGATTCGAGCCCAGAACCTTTCAGGGGCAGTTCCCTAACCCCTACACAGGCCGGTCGGCGGTGAAACAATGTTAAAAGCTATAGAAGAAAATCTTAAAAGCATTCAAAAAACTAAATTAAGCCATATTGTAATACTTGAAACAGAATATAATATTAATCACAAACTGAAAAATTGAAGTAGTACTTGAAATACTGAGTAAAGTAATTATGTTACTAAATTAAGTAAGTTACTAAATTAAGTAAGTTACTAAATTAAGTAAGTTACTAAATTAAGTGAGTTACTAAACTACGTGAGTAACTAAAGTAAGCAAGCTAGCTACTAAAGCAAGTAAGTTAATAAAATAAATAAAGCTACTAAAGTAAAGTCTAAGACAGAAACTAAAACTGTTTACTAAACTTCTAAGAATCCATTATTCATACAGGGGACATAAATTTATTAAAAAAATATTGATTGGATATCTGAAGAAAGGTCATAATTGATATTATGGATATCATAATGCTAATAATATTTCAAGTTTTCAAAGATATGCATGTTTTTTTGCAGTGATTATGGGAAATGTATGCGTGTGTCGAATAAAAGTAACTTTGAAATACTTCATAACTGAGCATCAGAATCTTTATTCTTTGATAGCTTATTTAACCAACTGTAACCGGTAATTATCTGATGAACTCAGCTTTTACCAGCGAGACATCAACTAAACCCTTTGTTAATGTAAATTATATAATTCTTGAAATTAAGTGCCATTGGAAGAATCGACAGAAAAGTCAAGTAATAGAAATATGAAAAAGCCGAGGCATGTATTAATAACCAATTTACTTAGAAAATTTGTAACTCAGCTAAAAAGTAGGATTTACATTTCTTTTTAAGCCAAAATTGTTCATAAAATTGCATAATAATGGCAATGGTGTCCATTGCTTCGCATTCTGGGATTTTCAAAACACGTTTTAGAAAACAAATCATCTCGCCTATCAATAAAAAAATGATTTCAGATAGCTTTCACGATATTAATCATGGTATTTTTCTCGTAATGTTTAAGAGACACTTCAAAAACGTAACTAAAAGTTTTATGAGGGAATTCCATTTTTACGTTTTGCGAAGCTAATGAAGTCAGAAACTTATGTGCATTTTAAATTATTCTGATAGACTCTTTTTTAACATTTCCGGGATTATTTTGTTCTGTGAAATAATGTAATAGTTCCTTCGTAAAAATTATATCTAGTTTTACAAACCGCAATAAAATACAACTTGAAACAAAAATGGGAACATATTTAACTCAACTCCTCTAATGATGGAAAAATAAATATTATTCATATTCACCATTTTAACATTCCTGAAATCTATTACAAAGCTCTCATGCAAACATATAATATATGTTTCAGAAATAAATTTTACTTTCCACCAGTGCTTTTAAATGGTTAAGTAAGATATGTAATATGTGTTTTTCTGTCATTAAAGAACTCAAAAATATCTTTAAAAAATTAATATTTTTCAAAATGCTTTTAAAATTATTCCACGTTGAAAAAAAAAGTATGGCCCCAAACTACCAGAATTTGAAAATATTTATTGTCTTTCTAGATGTAAGGAAATACTAAAAAGCTCTCTAATTTTTTACCGACTTGTTTTGGTAATGGTTTTGATAAAATCAACAATAAAATACAGTTTTGTAACATGTGATATAATTTGGTAAATGTGGAAATGTTGGTAGTTTTATCATGATACCTTAGAGCATGACATAAAAACCATTTATTCGATTAAATATACTTTTCAGTTTTGCATTTTTTACTATAAGTGGTTAAAAAAAACTATAATTTTGAAAACTAGAATTTCCGCTAAACCATTAACATATAAATGAAAAATTTACCAAATAAATGGTTTAAATACCATTTATTTGGATATATTATTGGATATTATTGGAGACACGAATATTATTGGTTTCATTAACCAGAAGTAAGGGGCTTTTTTCAGGAATGTCATTCTCCTGCCGTGCGGAAATTTTACTAGAATAATTTTTCTACTTAAGTTCAGTAATTTTACTAGTAAGAGTAATTTTACCAGTTTCTCCGTGTACTATGGGCTTATTTTCTTAACTGAGAATAGTTCACAGATTTTTTCTAATATGAATAACACTTTTCGTGATATTTATTTTACCAGAATTTTTTTCTCTGTGAGTTTTATATGGTTTCACGCTAGTATGTTGGGTGAAAAAAATGTAAGGAAATATAATATGAATAGCCCAAAAAATGAAATAGCCCATTTTGTTACGAAAGAAACTCGCCGAATAGAAAGACAACAAGTGACATCATTCGAAAAGTCCTTTTGAATAAAGGTCTTTAACCGTATTTATCTAAAATTGTATCTCATTAATAATCGTTAAAACTATAATAACTCAGTGAAACATAATGTTACAGCAAAATAATGGGTATTCGTCAGAATTATAATAACTCTGCAAATCATAAAGTTTCAGCATAATGATTGGTATTCGTTAAAACTATAATAACTCTATAAAACATTAAGTTTCAGCATAATAATGAGTATACGTTAAATCTGTAATAATTCTTTAAATCATAAAATGATTGATTAGTGCCTTTAAAACGTTTCATGCATTTTCATTGAATAGAATGAGCACATAATACGATCACTAAGAAACAAATAAGATACTGATACCTTTGGAAAATTACAGCCGAAAATTTAAAAAAATCTAAATTATAAATTTGTGTTTTCCTTTTTGATATTATTTTCTGCATTTATTACGTTTTTTTGTTTCTGATTGTTATTCAAAATCAAAGGCTTCGAGCTTCTTCTAGTATTGCTTCTTTATTATATTAAAAAAATAATTGTTTAATAATATTTTACTAGGCAACATTTTATAATAAAAATATTTAGTTACCGTTTTGCAACTTTTTAACTTTTACAAGTTATATTTACTTTTCTAGCAACTCTATGATCAGTCCTCGTATGAAATTAAACTAAGGAATAAAAACTAGCCATTAAAATTCTAAATAAGCAATAACAAAACTTAATTTTTAGTACTATTTCAAAAATTTGCAAAAAATATTTAGTGAGTTTTTTTGACCATCCTTATATTAAATAAAAGTTAAGAACTCAAGTTTTTAAATGAAGTTTTAATGTTAAAAGAGCAAGTTTCTTATGTTTAATTTTCATCACCATAAACTAGAAACCAAATGTGTTAACAATTTTGAACTGCAATCATGAAAACTCAACATTTTGTTATGATGTAAAAAATATTTTCATGAAGAAATTGTCACCCATTTATGCTTCTACTAATTTTATATATTTTAGCATTAGCTACAACTATAGTTTGCAAACATCGCAGTGACTTAATTTCAGATCAAAATAGTCATAATAGTCATTCAAATCAAAATAGTAAAAATAGGCTTATGTCATTAGCAATTTATGATGTACAATATTTTGTTTTTCAAAAATAAATTTAAAAAATGAAATAATTGAGCTACGTTAAACTTAATGGAATCAATGGTGCTGAATGGGTTAATACAATGAAAGACATTATTAGTATCTTTTAAGTGCATAATTTTTAAATTTTAACGTAACAATATGGTATCGACAAGAAGCAAAAATGAATGCCACTTAAATGTTAGGATATTGAGCAGAATTACAGAGAGACAGAGCCCCTAGTGATATATAATATTGCTCACACATAGTTTCTATTTAATAAATAGCTCAAAATTTAATATTAATAAGGCATTTCATTTAAAAGTTATAAAACTAGAGACTAAATTCACGTTAATGATATTTAAAGGATTTTACTTTTTCACTTTTGAAAATCCGATCTCTTAACGAAAATTAATTGTCACTCAGACCTAAAAAAAGATTTAAAAAAAGAAAACGGTAATTATAGATTGCTAAAAAATAATTACTTTCTATTCTCACTCTTTTTTCTTTTTTTTTTTTTCAATTTTAAAGATTGTTCCTTAATATTCTCTTGCATAATAAATATTTCATTATAAATGAAAACATAACTTTTAGACTAATTAAATGTTTCTACTTCATAAATTTGATATTTGCAAAGTTATTAAGCAAATCTATACTTTTTCCTTTTTATAGAATGTATTATACATTCCGAACCCATCTTATTAGCCTGATGCTGTTCTTAAAATAGTTTTTGAACAGCTCTGAATCTTGATATTATTTTCTTTACTTTTCATATAAAATGCATGAATCGAGCGAAAATAATTATTTATTATCTATCATATATCAACACTTATAAGCAAATTTATACCCAACATAATCATTATTGCACATTGTTAAAATAGTGCTTTGGTACTTAACTCTCCTAAACGAAAATTGAACAAATGTGATAGCATCAGAAATACAGTATAGATAGCAGTGCCAACATTCAGTATTATAGCAAAAAGTAGAAAGAATTTAGCGAAGACTGCGCAAAACTGATTAACCGAATCGCATGAAAGCATTTTAAGTTAATGCAAATCAAGTCAAATACGACGTCAAGACAAATTCACGTCTAGAAAGTAATTAATTACTTTTTCCACGACTAATATGAGGTTTGATTTTTCTATTAACGTACTTTTTCATGTAAAATAAAATTGAAAGTACAATGGGGAAAAAAACGAACCACCACGAATAACTTTTGATCTATGATCTAATCTTTATCTATCATCTTTAATAAATCAATCTTAAAGCTTCAGGGAGGGGACCTCAATAAGCTAATTAATTAGCGTAGTTGGTACTTTAAGTTACAAATCAGACATGAAACTTACTTTCTCTGAATAAAAGCATGTCTATTTTTTCGGCGGATTCGGATTTCTGACCCCCAAAATATATGGGAAAACACAATCAGGGAAACATGGTCTCAATTCTTCGGTCAGTAAAGCACTCCAAAGTTAGTACCCCTTAGTAAAAAAAATTTTTAATTTTGTTTCAAAATTTTTCAGCTTTTATTAAAAAAAAATTATAAACATTTACTAATAAAATAGCACACTTAAAGAATGATTCAAAAATTTATCTACCTTGCAATTCAATACCTTTTCGACTCAACTTTAAATAAAATAATAAAAAATATATATTTGATAAAAGTTATCTTTTTGCATGGAGTTATATTTAGATAAACAAATTTCGCAAAAATATGCAAAAAGTAAAAATGAAATTAACCTATCTTATCTTTCGACCACCGTCTTGAATAATTGTTGGAATCATTTCTCAGATTGTGGCAACTCCCATATTTTGATGGTCAAAAATTCGAATCTTCGAAAAATAAATATGTTTATTCGGAGAAAGTATGTCCTTGTGTCTAATTCTGTAATTTAAGAAATTTAATTAGCTTATTTGAAGATTACTTTTTAAATCACGAGGAGTATTTTTAATGCATTAAAACAGACCATTCGAACAAAAGTTATTTATGATGGTGATATCATTTTTTGGAGAGGCTTACTGCACATTCACGTTTACTTTTTCTCGTTGTCGAAATTTTTTCAATTGTATTGTATTATTAATTATAACGATATACTTTAAAACACCGACATTACGTTATATTTATAGTACTTACGTATATAGTATATAGTACTTACGCATGTTTTTAAAATTTAGTCATTTGTATAATACTAAGCGTAATTTCAAGAAATAATCAGCATATTGAATTTTTAATCTGACATAATAATCCATTATCTTTCAAAAAAAAATTACATACTTAATTTTTTTTCCGATAACTTTTTGTACCAATTATCCACGAAATTCGGCAGTGTGGCAGATTGAGTTTTAAAAAAATGGGAGGGGGGAATAGATTACAACTTGCAGAAATCATCTGAAATACTATATAATATTTTTTTTGTAAAATGGTTTAATTTGTAATATACCAGCGCAGTATTTAAAAATTGGTTCACATATTATTAATTCAGAAAACTATCAAAATAATTAACATAATGAAGATTAACAAAATTTGCCGTTAAAGTCAAAAAAAGTTTTAAATATTTTAGACCATCTTACTTTTCTAAATAGTTTAGTAATCGGACTAATTGTCAAGTTTTTTCAAAACATCATTTATAATTTTTTTTTTTCAACATTAAGAGTCAACTTAAGTCAAACTCTCTTCCAATTTAATTCAGCTTGTCCTCATTAGCAAAATTAGCCTTTGAAAGAGAAATGATATCTTAAAACATACTCAAAACAAGTAATTAGTGAGGTGCTTACTCACATTATGCGTGAATAATTAAGGCTTAAGAAACTTAGAATAATTTTAAAAACGTAAGAAGTTTGAATATTTTACAAAATTTCGAAATTTCAATTGAATATAATGATTTCTAATAAAATTGAAATTTTACTAAAATAATAATAATAATGTACCACTCAGATCTAAATTTCATAATATGAATATTCTGTCTTGATACCTGAAAATCTGTTCTGTTTTGCATGTATGAAATTTATTTAATTTTATTTTTTACGAAATATATACAATTACATATATGTATCTTAAAATATACATAAGGAATATCCCATATTTCATACTTGAAATGTAACATAAATTGTATGAAGAATGATCTAAAAAGGTTAAAAAAATATTTTTTTTTAAATGGTGCAAGATATTTCGAAAAAAATATACATAATATTATTGATAACTAAAATAAATATTTCACAAAATTTCTTGTTTATTGTGCAGAATAATATGATAAAATTCACTGAGCTATTTTTAAAACTATTGAGAAGAGTACTTTTTTCTTTTTAAATTAAATAATTACTTTGTTTTTAATAAATTTTTTAATAACTTCCATCTTGTGATTTACGCAAAATGCAGGATTCCAAAAAGAAACTATATGAATCATAATCGTAATGAGTTTCAGAAAAGTAAGAATAAATATGATGTTTAATAATATTATTCAGAATAAGTTTATAAAGGTAACTTACTAATTATATTTCCAAATTTCTTAACTGATTTATCAAATGGTTTTTCATTTTAAGGAAAGCAATTTCATTAACACAATAATGTAATTTCAAGTATTTGGAGCAATTCTTAATTTTTTCCAAGATATAATAAATATTTTATTCCATTTATTAAGATAAAATTAATATTTTATTTCCATTAATTAATATTATATTTATTATTTTATTGTATATTTTCCTTCGTTTTAGGAATAAAATTATTTTACTTAAAATTTTAACGGGAGACATTAAACTCAATTACAAACATAATTAAGTCAAACACAAACGGTCAAATAGCATTTTAGAAAGAAAGTAAAATTATTTATTAACTAATTTTTAGTGATTTTTAATTAGTAAAAGTATATACATCTATGCTGTCTTATCATACAATAAAATATATTTTGTTAAATATTTTGTTATCGAAATAATGAAACCTCTGCATAAATCATCACCTCTAAACATTTTTTCAAAAACACAATAATAAAATATTTTTTGTTTAAAAAAGTTGTGACATTTAATACTCTGGTAAAAAAGTAGTAAATTTTAAAGTAATACAAAATTAATACTTTCTCACAACTACAAAACTAGTATTAATATTCCTAAGAAATCAATCGAAAAATAAAATAATGATTTATCTTTAAATAAGGCTCTTATAAGTCTATATGTAACAAAATAATTAAATACAAATTAGTGCTTTAAATTCTGCGAAAACTTCTTTTGTACTCTATAAATAGTTTATAACTAACTAATAAATGCGATATTATGCAATTTTTTGAATTACATAAACTTATATACTAAAATTAAATAAGAAGCCTTTTTTTCACTTACAATTTAAAAAAGGATAATTTTCCCCTTTTCCATGAATTTTCAAAAACTCTGTGCCCAGATTCTATGCAGTTAGTTTCTATAGATTCTAAACTTCTAACGCACTTCTTGAAGCCCCGGTGAGTGAATGTCTTAGCAGTGTTGTTGGAAAAATCATTCAGCTGGATAAAAGGACAGTGATTGGTTCTTGGATAAAAACACGTGACTTGTTTAAGCCCAATGGGATCTCTTACATTCATGACTTCCATTTAGTTAAGAATAAAAATTCAAGAAAAATCGTAACTCATTTTCAAATATTTGTAAATAGTTTAAATCAGAAGTGCTTAAAATTTTTTAATCACGAAGCACTTTTAAAATTGAGAATTCAACGCGGAGTATTTAATTTTATCAGAAATATAAATACTGTATTTAGTATATTGAGTTATGAATTAGTATTAACGATTTTACTCGGTCGTTGTGTTAGACATATACGCTTGCAATAAGTTAACTTCACCGTTTAAAAACTTTTATATTTAGGTTGATTTCCCATAGCAGATAAGTACAACATTAATAAGAAAAAAAAATAATGCAAATATTGCGAATCCCCAATTTTTTAATTTCTTATTTTATCACTATTACACTTGTTAAAAAATTTTTAACAGCACTGTTTTTACAACACTGTTAGAAATTTCTCGGAAAAAATTTGTAGATAACAATTTATTTAATTTTTACCATATTTAAACAAAACAGTCAAATAACTAAATAATTAGATTTCAAACATTAAAATATATTTAGAATTTTTAATTGCTTAATATTAAACTCATATATTTTTTTTTTTTAAATCTTAAATCTTTTTTAAATCATTTTTTAAATCTTAAATCTTATTTGGAGTTTAAATTACATTATTTTTTTATTTTTTAATAAGGATTTTTTTTTAGATCCAAGCCATTTCATTTTATTGATTGTTTTTTTTTTAATTATTAGGTATTATTTGACGTTTAAAATAGAGCAAAAGTCTTTCAATAAAATGTTGATGGTTATAATAATAATATTTGTGAACAGTATTTATAACAATAAAAAATATTTGTAAAGTATTTCCCCTTAAATGTACCCGTTACACACAATCTGACGACTTGTTTTGTTAGTACACAGGTAAGAAAACTAATAAATATTTTAAGAGTTCTGCATGTTTAATGGAACGAAATTGAGAAATAAATTCTCTCTAAAATTGAAATTTAAAATACCAACAACAGTTTATCAGTTTGCATAATTGATTTTTTATAAAAGGATAAAAAAAATAAAGAAAGCATAATATGATTGGTACGCTTTTTATATGTTTATGAAGTATATTTTTTGTAGATTAACTTATGATTGATAGAGTGTATAAATTTTAATATTTTATTATCTACGCAAAATGCCTAATATTTTTTTATATCAAAATTTTGTTTTGTTACATTCATCCAAATAATTGTTCATAAATATATATTCGAATTAATTGATTAAAAAAATTTACTTTTTAGCTGTTACTAGCTTTATTTTTAAATATTATTATTTTAACCACTATTATTTTCATCTTTATTATGTCATTGAATGATTAAACAAATACCACAGTTTGAGTGTCAAGAAATATCTAAAAACTAAAAAAAATACCATAACTAAAATAAATTTTTAGTTAAAAAAAATCCTGTTTCAAAAGAGAAAAGGATTCTTAAGTAAATAATTGTAAGATAAAAGAAATTGAGGCAATCGACGGCTCGAATCGATCCCCAAGTGTCTCGTAGTCATGCAGGTTTGCACCACAGCTCCGTTAAAGATGCAAAGGTTTAACTAGTTATTAAAGAGTGCTTAAAGTTTCAGACACTTTTTTTCTCTGAAATAGCTTGCTAGTGCGCCTTATTATTTGAAGAAGATTCTACTATTTAGTTATAATAATATACCGAGTTCTATTCAAAATGAATTTTTAAAGCCCTGAACTTTCCTTGTAAGTGCTCTGCATTGCACAATTTAAGAACTTTTGATTTAGACGTAAGATATATTTGAAATTGCACCTCATTTAAAATAAGAATTTATAAAGTGGTCAAAGGACTTCGTGTTTTCATTTTGAAAAGGAAATTATCGCATATTATTTTTCGCATGGTCTTAAATATATTATTAAACTATTTTCGTAATCTCTATTTGATTTTAAACAAACAATTATATTCGACATTTTCGGACAAAAAAAAATTATAAGCTTTGATGTTTTTAAAAATGTAAACAACTAAAGAAAGGAATTGCAATAATAGTTCCGATTGTTATCTTATAATATATATATATAAGAAACTCGAAGAAACTGATGATAAGAAGAAACTAAATAATATGGGTTAACGGGTTAATACGGGTTAACTACCAGAATATGGGAAACTTGCCGTGTTTCTGGCAATATGAAAGCACAAAAAAGATCTATAATTTTTATCGAAGAGCTTTGTTAACGATTTTGGTAAAATTAATACTAAAATATGGTTTTGAAATATGTGGTAATAATTTGTAAATGGGGTCAAATTTCATAATTTCTATAATTATACCTTAGAGCATGGCATGAAAATCATTCTATTGCGGAAGAGCCTTCACGATATTTTTTAAAACAAGGTAAACAGTTCACATTTCTGAAGCGAATTATCATATGTTTATAGCGTGTTTTTTTTTTTTTTTTCATCTTCTTTCCAGATCATTTTTATATCCAACATCGAAGTTTCAAGCTTCTGAAATTTATAGTTCTTGCGCAACAAAACAATATGTTACGTAAATGCTCAAAACATCGATGACAACAATTGTATGTTCAACTTAAACCAACAATACAATAGTATATCCATTTCTCTTCTTTCCGTTGTGCTTTATCCACGTTATTTATTTATTTTTGCTTTGTTTTGGTTTTTTATTTATTTATTTTTTGCTTTAGGGATAATAAAATAAAATATAGTTTAGGAATATTATTTTTATTAGTTGTGTATGGGGGAAATGTTTCACCTCATTATAAACTCTTTAAAACAGTCCTATTTTGAAAACTAAATTGACCAAATTAAGAATAACATATTACAAGTACATGCAACTAACTTTGAACATAAGAGTTGCTTAAAATATTGCAATCTCTAATAGTTGTAATTAAACTATTAAAGGCTGTTGGGATTTCGTACTTCAAACTAATTTTATTAATGTCAATTTCAAAATTTTAGCCTAACAGAATTTTGTTTCCAAAAATATCTAGCAATGTTATTATTACAACATCCTTGACTTTGTATTCCAGTAAATTGTGTGAAAATTGTGTAAAATCAAAGTCGTTTTTTTTTTAAATTCATTAATACAAAACATTTATTAATTTATGTTTTTTATGATACAATTCTTTAAAAACATATTTAAATATTGCAAAACGACGTGTATAAAATTCAAATTTTGCTTTATAATTTTTTTATTGATATAAAAAAATACAATTGAACGAGAATTTAGTTTTCATCAAAAAATTTGCTTTTAAAAAAGAGAAATTTTAATAAAAACTTTTAATTTACTGTTACTGGCGCATGAACATAACTTATTTCCATGAAATATTTCAACCGAGAAAACTTTGTTTTTCTCATCAAACTATTTTTATTATAAAAACACAAAAAAGGTGCTTTAAAAGTACAACTTAATCAAAGAAAAGATTTTAAAATTTGTTTACTGAAATGTTGTTTAAAACTAGAACTTAAAGGGAATGTTCTTCGACTGGAACGAGACTTGTTAAAATAAATACAAAACTACATTTCTTTCCTAAAGTTTGCAGTAAAAATTAAAATTATCGTTTACTTATTTGCATTTCTACCAAAAAATCAATTTTTTGCAATTACACTAAAATCGATTTTTCGAATTTTTTTCTTTTTTTTTTTTTTTTCAATTTTAATTTGAAGTTTAAGCAAGGTAAGAACGATGACTTGCTCATTTGTAGACATAATAATTCCCTTGCTAATAGTTTTTACTAAACTAAATGACATAGCGAAAAAGAAATTCTTCAAATTTGGAGAGGAATCATGGAGAGGAAAACCACGAATTTTCTCAAGGTTAGCCTGTCAGCAAGGGGACTCTAACCTAAGATCCGCCTACAACTGAGGATATTTTACGTCAGCACTGTGGTCGGTGCGAGCCGGGTGCGGAATTTGTATTGACCAGCCATCGTTGGAATTCGAACTCTGGTCATCTGATTGGAAGGTGAGTGCTCGATCGCCTGAGCCATCACGGCCCCTCAGCAATATTTGAGATTATTTTTTGTTGAGTCTCTACCATCTCTTTCGGCTGCGATAAGGATATCTGTGAATAAAAGTAAAGGTCACAGTGCTGACTTAAAATATCTGCAGTGGTAGACGGATCATGGGTTAGAGTCCCTTGCCGTCAGGTTAACCGTGTGAGGTTGCCTTGATTTTCCTCATCATGTAACACAAATACGGGTTAGTTCTTTCCGAAAAGTCCTCCATGAAGGCAAATTTCTTCCAATACTTGATCCAGGAGCTCTCTTGTTTTCTCTTGGTTTAGAATTACAAGGTTTAACATTGGTGGTCGTAAACTATAAATTAGGTCAGATGTTCAACGACAGTAACAAAATAAAACAAGTGAATCGTAAGCTATGGTGGCTCAGCTATAGAGTATTCACCTCCCAATGAGCTTACCTAAGTTCGAATCCCAGCAATTCATACGAATTCTCACGAATCACACCTACTGCAGTGCTGACTTAAAATATCTTCAGAGGTGGATAGATCATGAGTTAGTACCCCCTCTCTATGGGACTAACCGTTGCAGGTTTTCGTGGTTTTTCTGAGTATGTAACGCAAATGTGGGCTAGTTCCATCAAACGTCCTCCTCGGCTAGTTTGTCCTAAAGCTTGATCCAGAAGTTCCTTGGTCTTCGGAGTTGGGTTCAAAATTACAAGGCTATGGATTTGAATATTGGTAGTCGTAAACTCAGAATTGGGTCAGCAATTTAACGCCGGTTTTATAAAAAAAAAAATAAGGGTGTCGTGTGTTAGGAAACTATCGCCTAAAAGACACCTTTATCTATCCATTTTGTGGCAGTGAAAAATAGTAATAAACTCTAAATCATTGGCTGTTTTTTTATTAAGAATTTTATTATTTTATATATGTTTTTTTATTACTTTATATATGTGACGGCCAAAGCCCGAAGTCGTCCAATTCGCGATCTTGCCGGCCATATCGCGAATTGGCCAAGAACGCTCTAAATTAGCTGGTCAAGGTCCGAAATTTTTCTTGATTTCGGGAATTGGCCAGCCAGATCGCAAATTGGCCGAGGACGGCTGGCCAAAGTTCGAAATTGTTCTTGATTTCGGGAATTGGCCGTCCAAATTGCGAATTGGCATGGGAAGATCAGCCAAAGTTGGAAGAAAAAATCATTATACCGGGCAAATGTATACCGGGCAGTGGCATTTAACTTGACCTAGTATGACTAGACAATTAAATCGACAATTTAATAATGATTATTAAATTAATGATTATTTAATGGACAATTTAAAAACTTCTATTTTTTATATTTTTAAATTAGAAGATTTATAAGAATTATTTATATAACTATAAAATGCTGCCAAAGTAAAATATTCACTGATCGTTTCAATTATTTCGGAGTTTGGCCAGCCATCCTCGGCCACTTCGTGATCTGGCCGGCCAATTCCCGAAATCAAGAAAATTTCGGACTTTGGCCAAGAGGTCCGGCCAATTCGCGATCTTGCCGGACTTCGGGCTTTGGCCGTAACATATATATACTTAGAAACAACTAACTTTCATGTAAAATAAACTTACCGTAAATAATATGTTTCTACAATATTAATATTCATATTATTTTAATTATTCTTTTTTAATTTTGAGCTATATAGTACAAAAGCTATGTTGAATAAATGAAACTGTGTTTAGTTATTACCGAGGCTCCGTCAGCTGCAAGAAAAATTACAACTAACATTATTAATACTTTACGAATTATAAAATTATTAGGATAATAATATGTGTTTCTGTGACATTCATTTTAAAAAGAACTGGTAATAAAAAAAAAAGAAATCTTTAGCAAATAACTATCATAAAATCGTAGGAAGAGTGTTTTTTCCCTTGTATTCAATTTGTCTTCTGTACCGTGAAAGACAACATAAAGAACTTGAAAAAAGCTGTAGAAAGAGTCATGGATTTTTCTCAGAAAGTGAAGTGGGAAAATAGTTATTTTATCTCTTTTTGTGTGGCGGAATAAGAAAAAAGCTACCTATATCTTTTAAGCACATTTCTTGCTCTGCATAAAAAAGTAATATACTTTTTGGGATTGGGTGTGTGAAAATCTGTAAAAAAAATAATAATAAAGTATTTGTGTTGAATATAATTAACCCTTTTAATGTCTACAAATTTTAAGAAATCTTTTGTTTCAATTACTCACACATTAAGTAAATTTATTACCATCAAAAAATGTTGGAACTCTGGTTTTCATTTTTTTAACGTTAATGCAATTAGTATTTAATGTTAATGGAACAATTTAATAATTTTGAAAAATTTAACATAATTTTTGACATAATTTTGACAAGTTCAACGTAATTTTTGACGTAATTTTGACAAATAAATATATTTTATTTTAAAATTTACTTAAACCATTTATTCAGTAATTTTTTCGTTTATATAAAAAAGAGTAAAAGAGAACTTTTGGTTTTCAAAATTATATTTCTTTTTATTAAAAATTTAGCATAAAATACAAAACTTAAAAGAACAAAATAAGTGGTTTTTATGCCATGCTCTAAGAAATCACTATAAAATTACCAAATTTTGCCACTTTGAGTGAATTTTATCACACATTATAACACTATAGTTTATGATTATTTTAGCCAAGATCCTTACCAAAGCGTTTCGATAAAAATTTCCACTCTTTTTGGTGTTCCTATACAGCCAGAAACACGGTATTTTTAACCATAGTATGTAGTTTATATCATACTTTGGTAGTTTTAATCATACTTTGTTCTCCGAGGGATACTCTTTATTTCATCTTCCTCTTTACTTTCTTTTCTCGTACTTTACTCTTTCATTCTTACTTTACTCTTATTTTATATTCCTCTTTACTCTTTATTTCATGATAGGAAGCTCCGGCTCCTCCTCGCTCCGCTCATCAAACCCTTTCGTTTGCTTATTATTCATCACCGTTTCTCTAAAGGTGAATTTTTTTTTAAAAAGTAAAATTTTGTTACATTTTTTATATTTATATAAAATTTTATATAAATTTTTTTTAAAAAAATAAAAATTTTAAAAAAATAAATTATTATGAACATTATATGAACATTATATGAACATTATTATGAACATATATGAACATTTTTAATTCGTTAATCGTAATAATTAACTGGATTACCAATTATTCTTGAATAAAAACAATACTTAAACTTAGAAATGCAGGAACTCAATACGAAACAGTAAATGAGAAGTAATTTTAATTGTTATCATGTAACGACAAAAATCGGAACCAACTTTTATCTCTAGTTTTTCATATTTTTAAAACTTTTGATAAGAAATTCTAACATTTATACCTGGCAACATCTAAATTTTCACTCTCTTAAGTTTTCTTAGCTATTCATTTATTTATCCTTACTTTTGGCATCAGGTCAACCGTAAGCTTATAAAATGAATATCTCAAGATAGATATAAATTTTGTATACAAAAATGGATAAATATATATATATATATTTCTAGAGTATGAAAATATATCTTATTTATTGTAAGTGTGTGCGTATGTGGTATATGAGTGGAAGAGGATTGGTGCGCTGTGAACGATAACGGAATGTGAAAATAGCAACACACCAAATAATAGTTTTTTAATTTATTGTAACTTTTTTTTATAAATTATATGTACAACGAATTCTGAAATTATTAGTCAATAATATTAATCTCTTAGTGCAATGGAGTGTACAACATTTTTTTCATTCCATCTTTAGCTAACACAAGCATGCCAAGTATAATTGTTCGTGCGAAAAACATGGTGTGCACAAATCTAAGACACAAACAGACATTGTTGGGCCTTGTCATTGCAAATGCCAATCTAATGAAGAACTGAATGCGTTTAAATTGAATAGCCACATCTGTGGGTATAATAGGGATTCGTGGAAGTAATATACTTTCACCCCGGCATTTGTCATTTAAAATAATGTCTTCGATAACGTTGTTCATTAATTTTTTAACGACTAATCGCGTGCCGTTGCACAGCCGTGGTGGGTTCAAATTACGAAGCAAAATAAGCCGAGATCAAACTTTGAGTACTAAATTATGCAGTGGTATGCCTGGTAAATCGAATGAGTTTACAAACTCTGTTGGAAAATTTGCAGCTTCAATGGGATCGCAAACTGCATCAACGGATTTATATGTCACCAAGTTACCTGGCAATAACTGTTGTATCTTCAGATTCAATTCGTTGACGTCCACATTTTTTACTGCTAAAATCGCCCTTTCTACCAGCCACTCATGATGAATGTATTGTGTGTGTACACCAGGAAATATTAGGTTAATGAGAGCATCTTGTGAATCAATGATTGTGCAGAAATCCTCCGGTAATTTTATGCATCTAGTCTCATCCTTAGTAACTTTTCCATCGCCGATATCTAACAATTGTTTTGAGAATGTTTCAGCAGATGGATCTTGAAGCTTTTGGACTCGCATATTTACTTTTAGTTAAACTTTTTCAACATTACGCCACAGTGGAGATGATTTCAAGCAATTATTGAATCATCTCCACGTCCATCCAGCTCCACATCCAGCAAGCATTGATCTCATGAACGTACGTTGAACGCGGAATGACGGGAAGTGTTTGTCTGAAATCACCTGAAAGGAGTAACAGAGTTCCGCCAAATAATTTGTCATTGTTTTTTATATCCTTCAATGTCCTGTTCAACGCCTCAAGCGAATGTTTGTGTGCCATAGTGCTTACACCCCAGATGATAATTTTACAATGTTTCAACACTGTGGCCATAGACGATTGCTTTTTTATGTTGCGCACTGCATCTGGGTTGTTTTGAATATTTAGTGGCAGCTTAAATACTGAATGAGCTGTTCTGCCTCCATCCAATAAAGTTGCCGCAATGCCAGATGCTGCAACGCCTAACGCGATGCCATTATTTGATCATATTTCATTCGTGGCTGAAAAAGAAACTATGACAATATATTTTTGAAATTGGGACTCTGGAAGAAAAAACATATACTTCAAAATCGACTTCGGTTAACAAAGTTATACGTTATGAGGTTTGATTTAATTTCTGTGTCAGAAATACATTAATCTTCCAACAATAACGAGTTTTAATGCTTACAAAACATTTTAAGGATATAATATTGAATAAATAATACGTCGGTAGAAAAAAATGTGAATTAGTTTATTTTAATTGTGGATGCAATCCTTTTTGTGATCCATGAATATATTTGAAAGACCAAACGCGACTTGTAATTGATATAAATTTTTAAAAAACATCATCTGTTATAATGTTGAAATTATGAATAAAACATTTTCAATTTGCTGTCATTCAAAATTATTTTATAAATTGAAGAATTTAAAGATTAAAAAATTAAATTATTATTACGATTTAATTTAAAAACTCATTCATTATTAATCACGGTAAAACTAACATATACGACTAAATTTATTCAAAAATAATCCGAGAAAAAAATCATGAAAACTATGCAGGATTTTGCAATATTTCATATCCTACGAAAAAAATAAAATTAGGAAAATATTCTCCTTTTGATTAGAACGATTTATTTCTCATAAAAGGCAGTTTGAAGTAAAAGACATTTTTTTATTAAACTTTTTATTTGTTTGTTATACTTTCATTAAACTATTCCTTGAGTAATGAATAGTCTTCAGAAACTTCATCTTCTTTTCTAATACAAGTTATCTGATTTTCCTTCTTATTCATTATTTCTTTTAATCAAAACACAAAGTTTCATTATCTCACTATACCTATTTAAAAAAATTTCTTCCTCTATGTATTTAATTTACTGAAACTAATGATTTGAAACATAATTTGTTTATAATTTTCTGGTTATCTCTTAATAATTTTATAAAGTTTCACTGTTTAAAAAATATTTCTATTGATAAAAAGAAAGAATAATTTCTCACTAAGTAATAAAAATGTATCGAAATCATGTATTGATTTTACAGTTTAAATAAAAATTTGATGTATAGTTTTAACTTTCATTGAACACTAACGAATTCCGAACCAAATTGGAGCAAAAAGTACCGGCTCATTTATACTTTGAATATTTTGTGATGAATCTACAGTTAATAGAAGAAGTTCTGGTCTAAAATTGTAGTTCAAGTACACTTAGAAACAATAATTCAATAAATTTACTTCTTTACAAATGGACTATGAAAATGAATTTATAACTTTATATTAATAACTCTTCAGTGAATTATTATAGAGCAAAAACTTTTTAATGTGAAAAAATAAATCTTGACTTTAAAAATTATCTTTTTCTTTAGAGAAAATAAAGTAAAACTTTTTCTAATGATATCTCACAAGATATTCAACAATATTTTTATTTCTTAAAAAAGTGATTTTAAATTTTTGAAACTTATATTTTTTTATATGTTTTGTGGATTTTAAATAAAGACGATAAACTATTCCAGATGATTTCAATAGTCCTAAACACCTATAAATGTAACCGTTTAATTTTATGTCAAATCACGTTACATAACATTATTGATTACGCTGCGTAAATTTTTGCTTTTTTATAATTGTAGCAAGAAAAATGCTAGTTTTATTTTTTTCGGCTGTTTTGTATTTATTTCTAACAACAGTTGACCTTGAAGTAACGTAATGAAAACCGTGGTGATGATCTCCTCTCTTTTTAACCATTAAACACAACACCAGCACATTAAAAATATATTTTCTTTACGTAATGTACAGCCATAAAGAAATAATGGTTCATAAGAAAGAACTAATGAAAAAAATATATCCTGTAGATAAGAAATGCCTTTCGCCTTTCTCGTCATTTTTAATGGAAGGTCACTTACATCTATATTAATCATTCAAACACTCACTAAATGTCGTTTTTGCGAGAAAATTCATTAGTTTTCCCTGTTTTTCTATGTGTTTTTACAACAAGATGAATTTTTAAGCTTATAATTTATTATGGGCTACTGGCTAAGAAAAATGGACTGTTGCAGTTGCTTTCTGGTAACTTCAGTTGTTTTCTAGTTCTTACAAATGTTATCAAAACGGAGTGCAAGTATGTGTTAAAAATATTAAGAATAATGTGCGTTTACCAAAGAAGTGAAAGATGGTGTGACAGATGCCTGTAACAGTTATTTGTGAGTTTAACCATAATAATGAGTGGTCAAATACTTATTTTTATCAACAAAAAAGAAACATTTGAAGTAAAATACCATGTTTTAAATTGAGTACTCAAAGATACTTGTATTCAGTGTAAATGGTACCAAATTTGTTAAACAAACTAAATACTATATGGGAAAAACGATTCCGTGGGAAAAAATAAAATACAAAACTTTCCGTTAGAGAAAAAACGTTGATAATCGCTGAAAGCAGATGTAAAATTAAACCATGCTAAAGCATAAAAATGAGAAGAGTTACGTTTTAGAAAAATTATATTAATTAATGAGTAAACTATCATCTGTTTCAATATTTAGAAACCCCTCTAACTTTTCAAGCTTATTTTTTATCGAATAAAAAACGAGCGTATCGATACATCACTAGCGCCATATTTCTCCTTATTGGATGGCTAAATTTTTAAATCCTTTTTTTTTCCTTATTTTTATATTTAACATATCATCCGAAATCTTCTTTTTTATTTTCTTTCTTTCCAAATTTTTTTTTCCCTTGTTAAATCTCACTACAGATGCCCCTATTTTAAATTAGAAACATGTGAATTAAGCTAATGAATGATACTGCGATCTGTCCTTAGGGTTCTGAGCTAAAACGTACTTTCATCTTTTGCGGTGCTCTCTTGTCAAACATAAGGCTCACCTTCCTGACTTAATTCACAAGAGATCTATGACTGTAGGCCTTGGTTTGTTCAAATGTCATTCGAAACAACTTGTAGATTAAATATTATATCACCCTATAGATCACGTGGGTGGAAACTATTTATAATGACCTGCTATCGACGCTTTTATTTATTTAACTGTAATCTGCAGTTACAGGCAATTACAGAAACAGGAAAAATATAGCAATCGCATAACAGATATACAAATATCTGTAGTCATTAAAATTTCATTTGTTTTGATTTAAAACAACTCTGAAGTATCATGAAAGATATTTCAGCAAAAAAAAAAAAAAAAAAGAATGGAAAAGTAAGTTTTTGACCAAACAATGGAATATTCTTGACAATAGCGCAAATAGGTACAAGTTAAACATTGTACTTTTTGTACGTAAAACCATTCTGTCTGATCTACAGATAGTAGAATCTTGGTTCCATTCGCTTCAACGTAAAACACTAAATGGTAAACAATAACTCATTTGTCTAGGTTCCACAGTTGATAGATCCCAAAATGTGGTTTCCAGTAATTCACCGGAGTTAAACATCACTTGCTGAGGTTAGTGAGCGCGTGGGGTGACCACTTTTATCATCTTGCTTAGAGACCAAGAGTGCGCGGTATCAATCCTTGTTAAATCGTTCTACACACCCATGTCATTTGACTACTAAAACAGGAAAGCAATCAGCAGTGCAGGAGATCAAAATTTTGATCGCATATCTTCCTCAGGGATGTTTCGCTGACCGTCGCCAATTGTCCATAGTGCAGCTATATTGCGATGTAAATAAAGTACTACTACTTCTACTCATTCATTTAATTATTTAAAAGGCAATTAAGATTAGATCATTAGTAGTACGCCTGATGGTAATTGAAATACTTTTCCTGCAAGAAGATTGGTGGAGGCTGAGCGAGCGGTGATTGGGGAAACGGGCAGGTCGGAGAGTACTTTACAGTTTGCCACTGAGAAGATCGTTTTCATGCCATAGCTCATCCTTATTTTCATATACCGCTAGCATTTTGCAACAATGAGTTTATAACAGATGCAAATTAGCAGTTAAGTACTAGCCAACTCTACCAGCTAGTATTTTATATCAAGAGATCCCCTATTTTTTCGTAAATCACGAGAGTGAATAAATTAATGCTAGCAAAAGTTTCACTTTTAATCAATACTGAAAAAATACGAAACTTATCTAAATAATTGAATTGAAGGAAAACTTTAAAAGGATGAATTTTTAAATATTTATTTACATTTATAACATTTTCAAACACTACTTTTTACAACTGTAAACGAAAGGGGCTTACCAAAACCAGTAATTTTTGTCCAATTTACTTGAAATCAATATCACAAATAGATTGTTGACGATAAAAGTTTCACCTAAACAAAAAATAATAAAAACTATTTCTATAAAAAAACACTTGTTTATAATTTATAAGCAATATGTAATATTGAATACAATCATTGAATGTCACCATTTATGTACAAAATGGGTCTCATCAAAGGACACAGAAAAAGAGAAAAAAACAAGTTAGCATAAAAAAGTGCCAACAACAAAAAAAAATAATACAACGAAAACACAGAAAAAGAGAAAAAAACAAGTTAGCATAAAAAAGTGCCAACAACAAAAAAAAATAATACAACGAAAACACAGAAAAAGAGAAAAAAACAAGTTAGCATAAAAAAGTGCCAACAACAAAAAAAAAAAATAATACAACGAAAAAAATTTTTTAAAAAAAACGCGTGTGTTAGTATAATTTAGAAGCAGTAAGACTTACAACTACGAAAAAAAAACTTATTTTTTATTATAAATAAATTTCTAAATATTTTTTAAGCAAATCAAACGAACATCACTTTTACATTTCTTATTGAAAATTACATGAACCTAGCATTACAAGGCAATAACTTAATTAAGTATCTTTGAATAAAATTTTAAATGAGCCGAAAACTAATTCGTTTACCTAAATAAGTCTCCCAATTCAATCTTTAGTTGAACTTAACTCACCTTGAATAGAGGAGTTATTTACATCAACACTTATGTTAATCCCCTCAAAGCTTGAGTTTGTCAACAAATTGAGATTTCCTTTAGAAAATAATATTTTGTAGATTAAATCTCCAAATACATTTTTGCGTTTTAATCTTTTGCACACAATTTTGAATATCGAATCTGAATCTTTACTTATCTCATTTACTGAAAATTATGTTATGATAATGCAATTGCAACGAGTTTATTAAATTAAGTGCAATCTCCATTTAGGTATTTCAATGGAATAGCATTACGTAACATGACATTTATTACGTATCTCACTATTGGAAGAAAAGGCTTCTAATCAAATTATTAAGCTTATATAAGTGTAATATTTTTTCAACAAATCATTGTAATACTTTAATTAAAAATCTAATTTCTTACAATAATTCAACTCAAAATATGTGAGAATACAATACACCAAAAAATGAAGGAAATAGATTTGTAAAAAAAAATTTATCTAGTAAAAATCGCAAAACTTCAAGCGAAAGACACAAAATATAAGACAAATAGGAACATATAAAGCGAGAGGACGAGAGAGATGTCATGTACTTATGAATATACACTGGTTATCATAAATTAAGGAAAATTCACAAAAATCGCGATAACTCAAGAAATTACACATGGAATTTTATGAAACTTACCCACAATATACAACACATAGTAAGGTATTAAACAACATAAAAAGAAATTATCAGACATTAATAGTAGTATAGAAATTAGCACATGTATAAAATAAACAAATTGGAAGTATCGGTTTGCAATAGAAAAAGTACCTTTAATATGGAATATGATTGCCTCTAGAAGCAATACAGCACAAACAGCGATGTGTGATGCTTTCAATTATGCGGTCTATCAGTTCAATAGGAAGTGAGAGCCATTGCTCTTGTAAAGCAGTTGCAAGCGTGGCAAGGGTCTGAGGGGGCGGATTGATGGCAGATACACGCCTCCCTAGAGCATCCCAAACGTGCTCGATAGGATTCAAGTCCGGGGATCGAGCTGGCCACTCCATGCGAGTAATTGTTTCCTGTTGAAGATAATCATCAACAATGCGAGCTCTGTGTGGTCTTGCATTATCGTCCTGTAACAGGAAGCAATCACCAATTGCCCCGGCATATGGGCGCACATAAGCATCAAGGATGTTGTCTCGATAAACCTGAGCATTCACGGTTCCCCTTGGAAAGACATGGAGGTATGTGCGCCCTCCTAAGGATATGCCTCCCCAAACACAGACACTGCCTCTTCCGTATGCATCTCTTTCACGGATGTTTGATGGATGATAACGGGTCCCAGGTTCTCTCCATATCAAATAACGTCTACTGTCACTTTCTAGACTAAACCTGGACTCATCCGTAAAGAGAACAGGCCTCCATTGATCTGACTTTTGAAAGAGTTATCGCTATTTTTGTGATTTTTCCTTAATTTATGATAACCAGTGTATATGGGCAAATCTCTAGAACCTTTAACTTTTGATAATAAAAAATAAATAAAAATAAAATAATAGGCACACTATTTTTACACCTCCAGAATTGTTTGAAAATGTATAAAATATCAGAAAATAATCGTGAACATCGAAAATTTTGATGCCCTTATAAGTATAAACAAAAAATTAAAATTTTTGAATTTTCCTTATTTACCCTTTATTTTTTATCCACAATTATTAGCATCATAAATGAATTGAAAAATTTTAATATTTAGTTAAATTGTTATAAAATGTATAAAAAGGCTAACTTTAATTATTTTCGGTCAAAAAATATTTTCAATTAGTAAAACATAGGGAAAAAAACTAAGTTCTGATATGTTAAATTCAATTCATTAATCCTGAGGTTACGGTTCGACAGGGTTACGGTCTGGACAACCTAGGGAATAGATCGAAAACTTTACTTAGATGCAACGCAATGCGATGCACACAACACAGAAAATAAATTAGGCAATGACAAACGTGTGATCAAAATTTTGATCGATTTTAACATTTACTTTTTAGATCTGCGTCTGGTTACGGTCTGGACATCGTTACTGTTACCTCACCGTATGTCAGTTTGTGATAAATTCGATTAATTTATAATTACTGCAAATATAAATATTTTTCTATAATAATGATACATGTTTGTTCTACTTTAAATAAGCTTTTGAAATATCACTAACATAAAACTCGCAGAGTTGGATTATATTCCTTTTTTTTTTTTTTTTTTTTTTCAATTTTCGATGGTTACGGTTTGGCGTGCCAAAATTTCGCGATAAACTTTAAGTGTTTGCAAACGTCAATATTCTCGAAAAATATCATTCAAGAAAATATGATAGTACAGTTGAGCTACTAAATTATGTTTTTAGTGATTTTCAGTTTTTTTTTTTTTTAAACAGAATACATATTGAAAAAGAAAATGTGTGTTAAACACTCTAAGCGACACTCATGAAAAGTTGTCAAATGTAGGATTGAAGTAAAAAATGAAAGCCAAAAGCAAATTACTCGCGATCAAAACTGTGCGTATCTTAAAGTTAGTAATGCATAGTTATTCCTGTAATTTTATTAGAATTAATTTTCCCTTATTATGTTATATATTTATAAGAAAATTTTGAAGACACATAGGTTAAAGGTTCTAGATATTTGCCCATATATATATATATATAGTATAATAAATAAATAAATACAAAAAGACACTAAGAAAATTAAGAAAAACAATAAGTTTCATTTATTGTGCATAAGTTGCAAGTAAATAGAACTCATAAAATAAGTTCAAAAAGAAGATAAAACAAAGGAAAATTACAGACTAATGAAAAAAGGGGAAAAAAGAGAAAATTAAAAAAAAATTAAAATAACAAAAACCGGAAGAAGAAAAAAAAGGATAGAATTCTTTTTAAAAAAATCCGGAAAATAAAGATATAATCTTTTCATCAGCCCACACGATTATATCTGCAAAAAAGAGTGCTTTCTAATATTGTATTAATATAGCCAAAGCAAATTATATCAATTCAATAGTGTGAGGAGCAAGCGCAAATTGGGATAGCGTAACTAGAGGAGTTTTGTTTTAAAGTGCGTTTTTACTGCATTACTGAAGTGCGTTTGATTTGTTAGTTACCAAGGATGGGCCCGAAAATGGATGTGCGCAAGGTAATATTATACTTGATAATTTAAAGAAGTTGACTATAAATAATTTTGGAAAATAAATATTTATTTAAGAAAAAATATAAATTAGAAAAGAGAAAGAAGCATAAATTGCCTGTTTTGCACATAATTTTAACCCCTTATTTTCCCGAAAAGGATTTGCACATAGTAAAATTATATAAATTAACAAAGAAATCTTTTCAGTAAATAACTCTAGCTACGGATTTGTCTGAAATGGATTTGCACATGAAAAAATTACATAAATTAACAAAGAAAAATGTTTAGTAAATAATTTTAGCCACGGATTTGCCCAAAATGGATTTGCACATGGAAAAATTTTATAAATTAATACAAAAAAAATTTTAGTAAATAATTTTAGCCACGGATTTGCCCGAGACGTATTTGCACATGGAAAAATTAAATAAATTAATCCTTCGTTAATTTATTTAATTTTTCCATGTGCAAATCCATCTCGGGCAAATCCGTGGCTAAAATTAATTACTAAAAAAAATTTCTTTATTAATTTATAAAATTTATGCGCAATAAATAAAACTTATTGTTTTCTTAATTTTCTTCATGTTTTTTGTATTTATTTATTATTCTATATAATCTGTCACAAATGTAAAAGTTAAAAATAAAATAAAACTTTTATAAGTTGAAGTTCCCATTTAATTAAATTTTTTCCTGTCCTGAGTTTTTTTTTAATAAAAACTTTTTACAACATCGTGATAGTTTTCAACAAAACAATTAAATGAAAGTGGCTATAATCATCTGTTTCTAAATATCAAGACTTTTAAATTAAGTTCTGAAGTTTCATAGAAACATTTAAAATACTGTAAGATGAAGTAAAATATTAGGACAAAAAAATAAATTGACATATATTTTTATATCATGCCTTAAAAATCTGTAGCGTTTACTGATTTCTACTATTAATCTTTAGAAAATGTGTTTTTTTTACTATTCCTTAAATAATAAATTAAATACAAATTTGAAACTCTGCGAACTTTACAAACTAAATTCGAGTTCGAGAAAAATTAATTACGAAAATAAAATAGTTGGTTTTAACTAAGTAAAAAATTAAAATAATACCCGTAGCCAATCAAATAAATTTTCAAGTAAGTTTTATTACATAGTAACACAAAAAAAGACAATATAACAGTTATTTTAATGAATTAAGTTTTCGATATTTAAAAAAACCATATAGGGGAGAGTCGGGTAGCCCCGCCCACTTGAGGACTATTGCTTATATTTCTGTATAATATTGAGTAATAATCAAGATTTTTGTATTTTTCTATTGTTTTATCATTTAATTAAATAATACAAAAGAATAAACCAAAAAAAAGAATAGTTTAACTTAAAAAAATAGAAATTTAAAAAAGCATGTTTGTCAGCTCTTTTCAAAATGTGTCGGGTAGCCCCGCCCAGTTACAAAAATTATGTTTTTTGATTGTTTTTTCAGGTGTAAATGAAAATGACCAATGTATTGACAATAGATAAACCTTATTTATCATTGTTATCACAAAATTATTTTTTTTATTACATATTTATATACTTTTAGTGAATTCTATTATTTATTAACCACAAATGTTATATTTTTTATTATTATTAATGTATATTAATATATTATAATATTAATATATATTTATATTAAATATTTAAAGAAAATAATTTAATTTAAGTAAATCTTTGGAAACGTACATTTATCGACGAAATAAAAGTGGGCTGTGATACCTAACATTCATGTGAGCGGGGCTACCCGAAATCCAATTTTTTTGTAAATTTGTAATTACTCGAACAATTTCTCACAAATAAACTTCGTTCTTTGTGCAAACTAAACTTAAGACTGCATACTTTAATGCTGTATGTATAGAAAAAATTATTTTTTTAATTTTAAAATGAAGTTTTATCGAAACATTCAACCAATTTTTCTAATATCATGACAACTGTATTCAACATATTTTCAAAACTATTGTTTACCATGTTACCAGCTGCATCTTAACGAATAACTGATAGATAAAACTAAATAAGAAAAAGTTTGATACTGATTCTATTGTGATATAAAACTATTGTAAGATGTTCAAAAGCAATCACACATTATGTTAATCAGACGTGTATTATACGAGCAAGGAAACTACTTTTTGCAGAAAAATGCATATATATAAAGCAGAATAATTATATGTATGAGCATGTATATACAAGGAGAAAAAAAAATCTGGTAAAACATACTGTATGATTAAGGGATTTCTGATAAAAATAATAATTATTATTATAGTTAATGAAACGAAAATACACGGTATTTAAACCATTCATTTGGTAGTTTTTTCATTCCTATGGTAAAGGTTAACTGTAAATTCTTGTTTTCAAAAATGTAGTGCTAATTATTTGGATTTAGTAAAAAATACAAATTTAAAAAGTAAATTTAACGAAATAAATGGTTTTTATGCCTTCCTCTAAGAAATTATGATAAAATTATCGAACTTTACTAAATTTATCAAATTTTATCACATTATAAAACCATATTTTGTAATTAATTTAACCAAAATTATTACCAAAGCGCTTCGATAAAAATTACGGTAAATTTACCAGAAATACGGTTTCTCCATATTTTGGTAGTTTTGTTCATGCTTTTTTTTTTTTTTCTCAGTGTGTGATCCTTATGTTTTTAAAGCGTGTTTGTATGAGCTTAAAAAACTAAAACAAGAGCTAACAAAATAAAATTGAAGTTATCTACTAAGCCATGATAAAATTGTGGTAAAGTTTGAATATCACATTTTAAATGATACTATATGTATAGTTAAACTTTCTTTTGGTAAGTTGAATTTCGAACTCATATTTTAGTGAATCTAATAGTGTATAGTAGTCGAATCGGAGCATATACCAATAAACGAAATATAAAGGTTGTGTATTAGGCGTCTTGAATGGGTAGTGTGGTGATATTAGGGCACTTATTTATTTCAAAGAGTGGTAAAAAAAACTTACCATCACAGTACCCATATTATATAAATTGATATAATCATCATCATTATTGGTTTGACAGCCCAGGACGAACCCTCTTGACCTGTTATCAGCAACGATTTCGTACGAGGAATTCTTTATCTACTTTATATTAGTAAAATACGTTTTCAAAACATCAGTATTCATACCAGCGTAGGGTATCTACCACTACAAAATTACAATTCTAATTCACTAGTATATAAGACATGTTAACTCGATTCTATGTTGGGGTACCTTTTCATAGATGAAGGTTAACATTGTCGATATCCACTCTCCCTACACTGGTGACCTTCGGACGAGATGTGAACACGCCAACCTTGACATAAACGCCCACTTCGATTTGAACACCCCTACTTCGATGGGTGGTCCACTTTGAACAGTTGACTTGCTACTTGGGACTGCGACATTGCCCTCCTCACGCTGTTGCTTCTCGGCCTCGATCGCACGTAACGCATACACTCGACTGCTAAGGGCAACACAGGAGCGACCGTGAACTTAATACAGCTCTCACAGTCAGCACGCAAAAAGTACGGTGATCTTAATACAGCTCTCCCGGCTTCTCACAAAAACAGCAATGAATCAACTAGTGGTATCCAGTCATCGAATTTTAACACAGATATAATTCTGGTGGGGGAGCACTGTAGGATATCTACCACTACAAAATTACAATTCCAATTCACTAGTATATAAAAAATGTTAACTCGATTTTATGTTGGGGTACCTTTTTATAGATGAAGGTTGACATTGTCGTTAACAACTCACCTCCCCTCACCAGCAATACGTTTTTAATCCCACATTTAGTTATACATCATTGGCGTCAATTATAGTTTGGCGATTTTCTGCAGCCTTCAAAGTAAGTACCGATATTAGTTCGTTCTATAAAATTTGTAACAAAAATAATAATGTCTTTATGATTTATTTTTCAAATTATAATTAAATAATTTTGGTAATAGGTGCAAATTGAAATAAGAGTACTTTTAAATTAAAAAGCTAAATTAATGGGGGGAAAGCAATCGTCTATGAGAACTCTAAGAAATTGCTATATTGTTATTGTTGCTATAATGATAATTAATTATGGTAATTAGTGAGAACTGAAATAAAAAGAATAATTTTTGTACTAAAGTGCTAAATTAATGATAAAATTTCTTATTCCTCTTTAAAAATCATTAAAAATCAAAAAAGTAATAAAATAAAAAACATTTTATGAAATAAAGCAATGAAATAAAACCCTACTATTTTCGCCGCCTAGGATGCCTAATTAGTTTTAGTAATTGGTTCTACTGATATTACGTTAACTGGTACGTTAACTGATATTACGTTATTTTGATAGGTGCTAAATATGCTAATAATGGCAACAAGTACTATAGGTACTGTGGGAATAGGTTTTTTTGGCCCATCTAAAGGAATAAGTAACTTAGAAAATTGTTGATAATGGAAATGTTTGACTATCAAAAGTTGTCCTCGAGCAATGCATTATGCAAAATAATATTGAATGTAATTAATCCTTATTTTGATGGGATGTGAACTTCCTAAAAACATGGTCAGCTTATTCTGATATCATAAAGCCAGCGGGAAGGTTAAAAAATTTAAAAAAAATAATTTTAAAAATTGAACCGGAAAAGTGTTTTAGCTTAATTATTTGTGTCAATAACATAAAGCTGTGATGTAAGCATGACCATTGAGTTAATTTTATTCTTGGAATGAAACCACGTCCCTGGCGGTTGAAAAGAGAGAAAAAATTTCCGCCTTCCATTTCCCTTTATTACAATAGAAGAAATTTCAATGGCAAAAATCTTAAGATGTAGTAATTTACTGTGCTGCAATTGGTTGTACAGAAACATTTGTTAAAGGTAGTTCTTACACATTACATAAGTAAAAATTTATAAATTTTCGAATACAAATTATTTTACTTACTATAAAAAAGTAATTTTAAACATATCCTTTTTTTTTCTTAAAACATCGTAGAAATCCCGATTATTCCATTTTATTCATTCTAAAAACCAAATTTGTACTTTTAAACTATCTTTCAAGTAAATATAAACGAATAAATGCGTGCAGCCATAAATTAATGATTATATAGAAGTATTTATTATTAATGCTTCTTTTTTTTTTGTCTAGTACTAAAATGTAGAAGACGAAGTTTTGGTGACATTATTTGTTTTTCCCTCCTTCATTTATTTACGTTGTATTTTTTTTTACTCTTTATAATGCTTTTAAAAAAAATTTTAATAGTTTTTAGTTACAGCAGCTTGCTTTGAATTAATTTGCTTGATAAAATGCTAAATTAATTTAAAGAGAGAAGAAAAAGGGGAGTTATGAAAAATTCTTACTAAACTATTCGATAAATAGAGCAAACTTTTTAGCCATTAATTACAAATTCTTTGAGGAAATCTTCCGATCTTTTTAAACTGTAATCGTTTGCTTTTTCTTAATAGCCAATTCTTTTTTTAATTAAGAGCTGGTTGATCATTGCAAGTATGAAGTTAAAATAAAATTGGAAACTCTAAAAGAGAGAAGCGCATTATTATTATTATTATTATTATTATTTTATGTTAAGGTGATGTAGCTGTTTTCTTATTCCTACTCTTTTACATAACGAAAATCATTTCTTGTAAATGTTTTCAAAAAATTCCAAATACTTGAAAAAGTAAATAAAATATAGTTTTAAGAATGCTTCAATACATAGTAATTTGCGTTATTTTACAAGCATTTCGTAAAAAGGAAACTTATATAACAAATTTATCTAAAGAAAACAATTAAAAATTTAATGAACTGTTTATTTGTTTCTTCAAATTCCTTTTAAAAGAAATTAGGTAGACATCTTAGGTAAATTAGTTTTAAACAATGTTTATTAACAGGATACAAACAGTAGCTAGTTTCATTTTTTAAAAAAATCATTTTAATTTTTTTCCTTTAGTTTTTTAAGTATACGTCTTCAGCCTCAACAACATTTACTATCCCTTAATTATCCACAGCTTATCCCTTTATTATCCACAGCTTTTAATAATTAAAACATAATTATCAAAAGCTATGGACCATTCTTTAGAAATCACTATAACTTGATTTACGTAAGCTTGAACAACTTAATCAAGACTGGAAAAACACGTCCTTAACGTTTTATCTTTCACTTCTTTGAAAAAGATTTAAAAGAATGCAGGGAGGCAGATCATGTGAATAGGGAGGATGGAATAAGATTTCGATCTTTTCCTCCAACAAGAAGTCTTTCATTCTCTTATATATTTCATTTTGAGCTGAATGAGGTGACGCGTTCTCATTATGAAGCATAAAATTTCTCCCTTTTATTTCCTTTTTTTCAAATTCATCTAGAACAGGTCATTTATAAAGAATCATAATCTACTCTATAAAAAAAATATAAAAAAGTAGAGAAACTGTGTATTGCAAATAAAACAAAGAAATAGTGTGTATAAAGCAATTACAGGTGAAAAGATATCCACATCTTATTGTAATAATATCTCTATGCACCTCTTGAGATCAATTGCTATTAGTAAAATAATACTTTCCCAAAATATTCATAAAAATATTAATTTGACAATGACATTTCTATACGGTAGTTTAAAGAATTTCTTCTTACACATGGTATTGATTTTTTTTATATATGTAAAACTTAATGAATAATATATTAAAATTGTAAAGTTACTTTTAAATTGGTTTAGGTAAGCAACCTAGTCGAAATAATTTCAAAAACATCATGAAAGTTTAGAAAATGTGTTTTTTAGCGTAGTATAAACAGTCTGAGATATAACTAATTTTGTTTTAAATATATATTTTTCCACACTTTTCTTACTCGTTCTCTTTTTTGATTGATCCGTAAAATAGCTTAATTTATTTTCCTTCTAGTATCAAAATACTTATTTTCTTACTAAAAAATTTATAATATATCAAAGTAGCGTTGAGCAAGGCTTCCATTGATCTATCTGAAAAACATCTTTTATTATTAATCATAATCTACTCTATAAAAACAAGCTCAATTTATTTACTTTAAAAACAATTCGCTTCCTGAAGTCATAGTTACATGTATTTCTGCCATTCGAACAGCTATATTAATTATTTTTCTTTTAAGATCCCATTAGAACTAAAGCTTCAAAACGCTTTCCGATAATTAACTTCATAAACTGAAAAATATTTATTAACAACCAAGGTTTGTATAACTTGCTTGTCAGCGAAACAATAAGAAATATGTATCCCTTCACAATTTTGCTCTAGGCATTTTAAAACTATGCCATGTAATTTTTTCCCTTCCAACACAGGGGAGTTGAGACACCATTATTTTGACAGTTTTGTTAAAACTATTATCTATAAATGTTGATGGTTAATTAATACTAATACATTTTCTCTGATTAACTATTAAGACAAAGTTTTAAAATTGATGCAATGATAAACTAAAGATTATTTTTCATTCAATGTCTCTTTAAAAGTGCATCAGTTTGTAATATCAGAAATTTTATTTATGAACAACTTCATGAACACTGTTTGTGCATTAAAATTTGAAAATAAATTCTTAAATAAATTTACTTTAATTTGTATTATAAGAAATGCATTTCTTAGATTAAAAGGTATCAAACCAAAAATATCGAACACAAATTATAAAATTTTTTAAGGGACGATTGATGAATAATATGTTTTTTTAAAAATTTAATAAACATTAAATGAAGCGTGATTATTATGAAAAATTCTAACGCAGACAAATATTACTCTTAATGGAAATGCAAGTTTTTACCCTACGTAGGGGAGTGTCGGGTACCCCCGCCCACTGTCAATTTCATGTGTATAGAATATTTTTTTCAAGTCAATGGGCCATCGGACATTAATTAGTATATTAAAAAAAGATTATTTTCAAAGTTTAAAGTATTTATGCAGCTGGTAAAATGGTAAACAATAGTTTTGAAAATATGTTGAATACAGTAGTCAAATTTTTTAAATTTCTATTTTTTAAGTTAAACTATTCTTTTTTTGTTTTATTCTTTTCGCATTATTTAATTAGATGATAAAACAATAGAAACATACAAAAAAAATTATTATTACTCAATATTATACAGAAATATAAGAAATACTCCTTAAGTGGGCGGGGCTACCCGACTCTCCCCTATAGTTTTCAAAAATCTTTGAGTATAATACTAAGAAAACAACTTCATTTAAATGATTTTTGATACAATGGTCAAGCTTTAATTAGCGATGTGCAGTGCTCAAAATAAAAAACTGAACACTCTGAATAACTTTTGATCTAATGATGGGATCTTCACGTTCCAGTTCAATCTTAATGGTTCGAGGGGATAACCTCAAATATGCTAATTAATTAGTGCAGGCAATAGTTCAAGTTACAAAATCAGACACAAAAACTTACTTTCTCTGAATAAACATGCCTTTTTTCCACGGATTCAAATTTCTGATCCCCAAAACATCTATTATCTGCCCGCTATCAGGGAAATACGGTTTTCATAGTTTGGTCAGAAAAGCAATCCCAAATTTTGGTGCTAGTTTTATTTTTTTGCGTATTTCGCCATATCTCGAGAACTTCTTAAGCGAAATTAACAAAATTATAAAGTTCATTTATCTAAAAATCATTCCATGCAAAATATAACGTTTTGTAAATATTTATTGTTTTTTACTATTTTATTTTATAATAGTCGAAAGAATTTTGAATTGTAAGGTATACAATTTTTCCATCAATTTAAAATATTTAATTTTACATGACGAAATCCAAAATTTGAGCGAAATCGGTTGTATAGTTTCTGAAAAATTGAATTTCATGTATACGACTTTTTTTATTTGAGGTCACTCCCTTGAATCATTAAGAATGAATCCTAGATCGTGAAAATTTAATCATTAGATCAAAAATTATTCAGGGTTGTTGTTTTTTTTTTCTTTTCTTTTTTTTTCTTTTTTGCGCACTGAACTTCTGTTGATTGAAGGAGCATACCTTTAATATGCTAATTATAAAGAGCACTCGATAATGTTCCATATTATAGCCTCTTAGACTAAAAGTATTTTCTATAAAGAAAAAAAATTTTTTTTTAAATGTTTTATGATATATGGCATAGATCATAAATTTTTATTAAATGTTAATTTCGTTCCTCAAAATGTAGGGGGGCGTTGTCACAATTAGTAAGAGCCAAAATGTTTGGTCAGCAAAGCGGTCGAAAATTTTAACCTCTTAATATTGGTGCGTTGGATGATTTCATTATATAATACTATCAATTTATTTTTATGGATTCATATTGAACCGTGGTGGCTCATGGAGTAAAGCCTTCTCCCCGCTCCCCAAGCAGGTGAGCCAGTTTCAAATCCCAGCGGTGGCTAGTTGATGCGAATTTGCTTCCGGCTCGCACCGACCAAACTGCAGACGTAAAATGTCCTCAGTGCCCTCAGATCATGGGTTAGAATCTCCTTGCTCCCTGGCTAACCGTGGAAGGTTTTCGCTATTAGTTTCATCAAGAAGTCCTCCACGAAGGCTAGTTTGTCCCAATGTTTGATTCTGGAGTTCCCTTGCCTTCTGGGTTGTGTTCAAAATTACAAGGATACGGAGTTGAAGTAGAATAAATTCAGAATTGGGTCGGCTGTCTTACACCGGTTATAAAATTTTAAAAAAATAGATTCGTATTGAGACTTACGAAATTCAACTAGACTCGTAGCATCGAAAACTTCTTTATTACGTCGTTCGTAAATTTTTGTTTCGATATTTATATGGTGTAACGGCTCATAAACCCGAGGCAATAGAATACATTGGAATAGAAGAACAAAAAACACAAATTATAGAAGCCCAACGCAAAGATAAACCCAGGGCTACGGAGAGATTCGAACCCTTATCTCCTGGCTTAGAAGTGTTTGGTGGATAATACTGCTGGGTCGACATAATTTGTGTTTGTCTCCGTTTTAATAACAGTTAAGCGAAATAGGTCATGGTTACAGTTACATGACGACAGTTACTTTTAGTTTTTATTTATTTTGCTGTATCTCTGGAACTATTTACGCGAATTTTCGAACGCAGTTATCATACTAGTTTATCCGAAAAATATTTCCGTGAAAAATTTTATTTAAATTTTTATTGTTCATTTTTATTATTTAATTTATTAATAACAGAATAAAGTTTAAATAGTTTGAATCTTTGAATTATGAATTTGAATAACGAAATTCAACATTTGGACAAAATAGTTCACAAAAGAAAATTTAAAATTATATACATATTATAAAACTTTAAATTTGAATGCTGAATGAAGATTGAAAATGAATCTTTAAATGAACTGACTTGGTGTTTCTGACTCAGTATCGTTATCTTTTTTGTAGTACTCCTGTCCAGCATATTTTAAACATAAAGATGCAATGTTATGAGAAAAACATAATAAAACATTCGTCATTCGTATTTACATCAATGTGCTTTTATTAAAATATCTAGATATCTTCTAGATTTTTAATTTAAGTTTTATTTCGGTTAATTTACTCTAAGAAAAAAAAGTATGGTTAAAACTACATGAATATAATAAAAGTTACTATTTTCTGGTTCTACGGGAACACCAAATAGCTCACTAATCTTTTTGGAAGACTTTGGTAATGATTTTTGAAAATCAACTATAAAATATGGTTTTAACAATATAAGATAGAATTTGGTAATTTATATTGCACCAAATTTTATCTCGTATTATAATACATATGATATGAAAAATTACCACATATTTCTGGTAATTTTTCATGATACCTTAAAGCATGGCACAAAATCCATTTATTCGATTGAATTCACTGTTCAGTTTAATATTTTTTGCGAAATATTTGACAGTAAGAACTATACTTTTGTATAGAACTGTAATTCAGTTCATGTAGTTAAAATAAATTTTGCTATATGAAATGAAAAATTACCGAGAGAATGTTTTAAATACCGTATTATGAAGAAGGTTTGTTGTTTGAAAATGTTTATGATGTATTTCCAATTGTTCAATATTCCATTCCAGAGAAGTATTGGCAAACAATTATACATTAAATATCATAAACTGCTCTAATGAAGAATCAAATGTCTTTAATCTTTTAAATCTTTTATTTTTGGAAATAAGGATCTCCATCGAAACTATAATTAATCATCTTTTTTAATAAACCTATGAATTACTAAATAATACATTTTGTAATTGAAACGGAGGGTGTGTCTGCAGGGGCAAGCCCCATAGGATACTTCCGTCCATCAAGAAATCAAAAATGCAAGTGTACCCATATATGGCAGCTGTAGAGGGAATCTCTGCACTCAGTTCAAGGTTGGGGCTTTATTCTGCTTCAGGCTTTTATTCTGCACTCAGTTCAAGGTTGGGGCATAAAAAGTTTAGCAATTATATTAATGATTTTTATTTATTAAGAAAATGATTAAATATAAATAAATAATTTAGTTTTTAAATATTAAAAAAATATGTTTTGTATATTTTTGCATGACTAGTATATTTTGGTTTTATTAGCCAGAATTACAAGGTTTTTTTTTTTCAGAAATGTCATTGCCATTCAGTACGGTAATTTTACGAAAAATTTTTCTCTGTGCACATTTTATAACTAGCTAAAATATTTCATGCAAAGTATTAATTAAACGTATCAGTTTCAAGGTCAACTATTCCATGTAATGAATTTTCTAAAGCCTTCCTCCAAGAAATAATTTCGTAATTCTGAAATTTTTTTAATTATAATTTTGCGATCAATATTTAAACAATGCACGATGCAACAGCATATTGTGATGTGCAACTTATTACAATACATGTCCAGGTCAACGTCAGAACCGAAATGTTAAAAATACAAAATTTATAAATTTGGAACGAATTAAAAATTATTAACATTCCGCAACGACGACAATTTGTTTTAGGATAATACATTTCTCTATTGTTAAAGTGAGAAATATTGTACGAAAAATATCAAAATGGAAAGCCATTTTGATTTATTTCTACACTTAGAAATTCTGATGAAATTGCCGTACTGCATGATAATAATAATATTTCTAATAAAAAGAATTTTAAAAAAAAATTTTAAATAAATAATAATGTTATTTTGGTAATGAAACAAATATACGGTATTAAAACAATTTATTTGATAATTTTTCCGTTCATAAAGTAATAGTTTGCCGAAAATGCTAGCTTTCAAAATTATAGTATTTACTGTCACATATTTAGCAAAAAATAATAAATTGATATGAAATAATCTAACTTCTTACAAAAGAAAAATTGTACAGTTTACCTAGTCTGAAAATTTAAGTTCTAAAGTAATCCTAAAGTTATCAACAAAAAAAATCATATATGAAGCATTTTTATTAAAGAATGAAAAAACGGATTATCTACCTTCAAAACATATTTGATTCGTTTTTTTATTTTTATTTTTTAATCTTATTACTGTAAAAAGAAAGCCGCTGTTCTCGCAGTGAGTTAAAAAATTAAATATTGAATTTCAAATGTAAAATTTGTTAAAAATAACAATAAATATTAAATCTTGTAACTTAGAAATTCATTTGAAACCAAAAGTTCTAAGAAATATTTTTGAATTTAAAAGCGCGTATTTTGTTAGCACGTATTTGAAAACATAAAGTCGTATAAAATATTCAAGGAATCTTTCTTTCAATCACGAAATACAACGTTCCTACAAATGAACTAAGAAATTACAAATCGAATTACGGTAAAAAGTGCCGGGAATCAGGTGGCCAGTACTTTACATCACAAAATCCAGTTTTATATTCAATATAACTGAATAAATATTATTGTAAAAATAAGGTATAAAGTTTAATATAAAATACGGTAGAATGAAAATTACGGATAAAGTCAGGGTGCCACTACTTTTTACTGGTATTTCTTGTGTTGCAGTCTTTTGTCTCTATTAGTTAGATATATTTAAATCTCAACGAAATAAAGTTTTCAGAAAGGTGAAATTTCTTGAAATCCCCTGTAAGCTCAAAAAGTAAAAACTGATTTTAATTTTTGAAATGGTGCGTTAGTACACATCACACCAAAAAAATAAATTAAATACATTAAATATGAAAATGTATAGCAAATAATTTTTTTTAAGTAAAGATTCAAACAAATAAGTTTAAAGAGCACAATGTAATAAGATTCAAACAAGCTTTTCTTAAACCAAAAAGACAACGCTCGCACGAACAGTTTTTTTTTTTTTTTTTTCATTTTAATTAGTTCAACATATTTAAATGTCAACGAAAAAAAGTTTTGTTGAGCTAAGAGTTCCAGAAATCCCCTTTAAAGTTCAAAAAAGAGCACTGTAAAAATCGGATAAACAAATAAGTTGAAGAAATAATGAAGGTTTTTATTACTATACATAAATGAGACTGCAGAAAAATTTAAAAAAAGATAAGTCTCAAAATGGCAATATTTGAAGAGAGAAAAATCAGCAATCCAATGACTCAAGTATGTTCATTAGTTAATTTCAAATTCCAGCGAAATTTTTTTGATGTGCACACAGCAACGTACTGGAATGTCCGTAATAAAAAATAAAAACTGTTAGCAGCTCAAACATAAAATACTTCTATCGCACTTAATTGTTTTTGACTACACTAAGTTTCTTTTTATAGGAGCATTCTTTTTATTGCTTAATGAGCAACCATTTAAATGAATTGGAACAATTTTAGAAATAATCATTGTTTCCTTTAGGCCTTTTTATTATACCCTTTTTCCACACTGATTAAAAGTATGGTCAAAACTACCAGAATATGTAAAAATTTATCGTGTTTCTAGATCTATGGGAACAGCTAAAGGCTCGGTAATTTTTACCGAAGATCTTTAGTAATGATTTTTGGTAAAATTAGCAATAACATAAGGTTTTTAAATATTTGATAAAATTTGGTAAATGTGGTAATTTAGTCATGATACCTTAGAGCCGTGCTCCTCAACCTATTTACCGCCACGGACCGGTCAACGATGATAAAGATACAGCGGCCCATTGAGGAGGAGCGGATGTTGATAGTTTTTATGTTTTAAATGCTTTTGATCTATTACTTTTAATTTTATAGCAAGTACACATACCTTCAAATGAAAAGAATAGTTGCTCGCGCGGTACTGGTGCGGTTTCAGGCGACGCCTTCCAGCTCCTAATTAACTTCTCGCCCAAAGAAAGTCGCACAAATCAAAAAATAAAAAAAAATAAAAAATACCGCATCAATTAAAATGGAAATAATTTAATGTTCCTTTGGCGGCCCGGTACTATTAGTTCCACGGACCAGGGTTGGGGACCACTACCTTAGAACATGGCATAAAAACCATTTATTCGTGACATATTATATCTATATAAACCAAATATTATATAAACTTATTATTAACCACATATTATACCTATATGTGTGGTTAAAAGAAGTATAATTTTAAAAACTAGAATTTACGCTCAACCATTATTCCTGTATTTACTAAACCATTATTCCTTAAACCAAAGACCCTTCATTCGGATAAATTTATTTTTCAGAATAGCAATTTTTAGTGAATGACCGGTAACAAAAACTGTAATTTTGAAGACAAAAATTTTGACAACTAGAATTTGCGCTCAACCATTATTCCTATATTCGCTAAACCATTATTCTTGAAGCCAAAAACCCTTTATTCGGATAAATTTACTTTTCAGAAAAATAATTTTTAGTAAATGACCGGTAACAAAAACTGCAATTTTGAAGAAAAGAATTTTAAAAAATAGAATTTACGCTCAACCATTATTCTTGTATTCGCTAAACCATTATTCCTTAAACCAAAAACCCTTTATTCGGATAAATTTATTTTTCAGAATCGACATTATTAGTGAATGACCGGTAACAAAAACTGTAATTTTGAAGACAAAAATTTTGACAACTAGAATTTGCGCTCAACCATTATTCCTATATTCGCTAAACCATTATTCTTGAAGCCAAAAACCCTTTATTCGGATAAATTTACTTTTCAGAATAATAATTTTTAGTAAATGACCGGTAACAAAAACTGCAATTTTGAAGAAAAGAATTTTAAAAAATAGAATTTACGCTCAACCATTATTCTTGTATTCGCTAAACCATTATTCCTTAAACCAAAAACCCTTTATTCGGATAAATTTATTTTTCAGAATCGACATTATTAGTGAATGACCAGTAACAAAAACTGTAATTTTGGAGACAAAAATTTTGAAAGCTAAAATTTACGCTCAACCATAATTCCTGTATTCTCTAAACCATTATTCCTTAAGCCAAAAACCCTTTATTCGGATAAATTGACTTTTCATAATAGTAATTTTTAGTAAATGACCGGTAACAAAAACTGCAATTTTGAAGATCTGAATTTCCGGAAAACTGTTACGGAAAAATTACCAGATGGATTGTTTAAATACCATGTATTTTTGCTTTTATTACCAGAATTTTAATTACTACACTATATAGTAATTTTTCACATTTTTTTCTCCACGCGGTATTCCGTTATTTTCTCTTTTATTTTAACTTTATTATGTAGACATTAAAAAAATCCAAATTGATTTTCTACATTAGGGAGAAAAGATATACAATTTACTATCAACAAATAAATATAGCAACAAATATCGCAGATGTAAATAGTTTCAATTTTCACTCAATTACACTACTAATTAATTTTTAAAAAAATAATAAATACAAGTCAATATAATATAATAAAATTTGATTTCAAAACAACATTCTTCGTGACTCGTGCGCATCTCCGATAGATATATTTAACAACGACATACCTCAGAATATTTCCAAAAATACCTTTTATAAAAGAAAAATAAATAAATAAAAGAGAAGGAAAGCTATACAAACAGTTTCAATTTAATATTGAATTCCAATGCACCTTTTCAATCAAGATTTCTCGCACTTGCATGGTAGAATGTTTTTACCAATAAAACAAATTTTCTGTTCTTATTTATCGTTTTCAAAGAAAACAGAATATGCGAGAACAAGCGTTCATTAGAAAATGTCGTCAGGAATATAGAATGAAAAGTTTTATTTATTTAAATATTTCATCCGGTTAGTCTAGCCCATGTAAAAAATTTCTTGTAATATAAATATTTGATTTAAACTTATTTGAACAACGTATATTAACAATTTATTCTAGCAAACCATTATTAATCTTGAGTACGCCATTTGTAATCAACACATTTGATGTATTTAGAATTGTACATTTATAGAATAATTAGAGGCCGTTATAGCCTGGTTGGTTGAGCATCGGGCCAATGTCCAAGAGGTCATGAGTTTGATCCCCGCTTGCCGAAGACTCTCCGTGAAGTCAATGGTGACTGGTGCACGTTAAATCTGGTCATCCAAGTTTCCGTACCAAATCAATACCTCTGAGAGTACTGAATTGGATGTTGATCGTTCTCTGGCTCAGGTCAAAATTGATCTGTAGAAGAAGAATGCATGAAGGCGTCGACTCTTTAAAAACGGGCTGTGACGTATGTATGGATGAAGACGTATTCTTAGAAATAGCTAGTGCCACTAAAAATCAAAAAACGTACCTTCTGCCTTAAATTCACTTAGTTTCACCAAGCAGGCTGGCTGGTTGATTGGCAACCAGCCAGCCTGTTTGCCAGGTTTATTGGCTGGTTGATTGGTGGATAGACAACAACTAGAATTATGCAAGTAGGTAAAAATGAGGATAATAAATGTATGCTTTAAAGAATTGCAAATTAATGCTGGTAAAAAATTTCCATAATACAAATAATCATACAGACAATCACGCAATGATGAAAGCTTTGAAGCTCGTGTAACGTATCACAAGCTATATAAATAACTGTTCAGTTTTTTTTATAAAAAAAACTTTATTTCACAAACAACACAAACAGTAACAAATATAAAGTACCCGTAACGGGATATAAGGAAACTCAAATTCCAAAAACAAAAACTAATCTAAAGAAAACCAACAACTCTGTCGTTCTAAAAATTTACTTCTAATTTTATCGTCTGCTTATATTTTATTGTTTATCTCTTTATATGTTTAGTTTAGTTTATTCATGCTTTTGCTAACCCGTTATTTTTTTAAATATTTCTACTTTTATTCATGCTTTTGCAAATCAATTATCTTTTTCATATTTTTAGACTTTATACTCGTTCGAGCGAAATATCATTAAAAACTTTCTAAAAGGTTGATAGGGGCCCTATATTATAGTATAAACTATTCCATCTTAAGCAGGATCTTTATTTTAAACCTACCAGAAAGACCTAACTGAATACAGAAAGTCTAAATAAATTTCTTAAAGTTCCATATAGAAATTTCCTCCCTGAAAAATTATTAGCATGCATATATATATATATATATATATATATATATATATATATATATATAGAAATATATATATATATATATATATATATATATATATATATATATATATATATATATATATATATATATATATATATATATATATATATATATATATATATACGGCAAATTTCTTTCTTCTTTTTCTGCTAAGTAAATAAAATAATTTCCCCCATGAACTTACATTTAGGTTTTGTTAATGTAGATTATTCGCGATCGCAACACTCGATACGCCATCTAGCGGGAGACTGTAAACATCGGGCATTAGTTCCCACATAACCATTGGCAATGACGGACGCCATTTTCTTAGCAACAAAAAAGAACCAAAATTTCCCTAAAGAAAAGGTAAAACTTCTTGAAAAAACTAATCAGAACATGCCAAACATTGAAGTAGAACACGCCAAACATTGAAGTAGAACACGCCAAACATTGAAGTAGAACACGCCAAGCATTTGAAGAACAACTTCTCAATAATTTTTACCTTTCTATTACCAACAACATAACATGATTTCATGATCACTTGCTGTTACAGATCTGTGTATTGCGGTAAAATAATTTTTCTGTCTTCAATTCATTACAAGTTAAAATGAAGTCAACATTGCTTTCGTCATTCCAGTGAATAAATGTGTTCCAATGAATTCCATACAGAACTGTAATAGTTATAGAATATTCTTCTTCTTCATAGAATAGTATATATTTCTGTATCTACATAATTCAGAAAACAACAATAAAGAATAATCCGAATTACTTGAAAAAGTATCTTTTGTGCTGATTATAAATAAATTTTTTATCGTTTTCTTGGTAAGTGTTTTTTAGTTTTGAAAGAATTTCAACTAGAATTCAGCTATTCTGTTTTTAAGCAACATATTAAAATTCATATCGAGATCTTACAATTATAAAATTTTGATGTGTGGTATGTTACCTAAAAGTAATGAAGGGATAAACTATGTGTAAATTATTTGAGAATAAAGTTTTCAAACAAAGAACATGTCATTTTGGAATTCTCCGGACTTATAAATCAGGTAAGTGTTATGATTTTTATAATAAAAAATTTGCTTGTAAATAATTTTTTTTCTTACTTGATGGTAGTTCTCTACAGAATGGTTTTTTTTACGTCTGATTAAATACTATAAGAATTAAAAAGAAGAAACAATACGAATGTTTTTATTGAAAAATGAGGAATTTTTAAAATCGTTTTTATCCTAAGAATTCTTTATTTTACGTTTTTTAGTTTATAATTTTTTGATAAAATTGTTGTCAAAATACCTTTTTTGAAAAATTAAATGGTATTAAATTATGTATTTATGTATACTTCTTGTATATTCTAATGTTTGAAGTAATATGATTCAGAAAAGTATTGAATAAAAATTCGGTACTTACGTATTAACCACAGCTACAGATTTAGCAGATTTTTAAGTGCCGCCAATCTACACTTAAAATTTTTGGAGAAAATCTTAAAATGAAACACTTTGTTTAAAATCAAAGTAGTCAATCGGATTTCGTTGGAAAATGGGCCGATATAGAGTTTAGCATAGATTCAAAACAAACTTTTCTCTCACCTGATTCTATAGCCATTATGAACTCTAATAAATAAGATTTAAAATGAAATAACATTTCCAAAACGGACGTTTACTAAGATAAAGTTTCATGTTATGGACATTGGTACATTTTCGTTATATTTCACTCCTAAAAAAATAAAATTGCATCTTGTTTTGTTTTTGGCAAGTCCCAAAGACGCATTTTCGTAACACTAAAAAATGGCGACAAAAAAAGAATGGTTCTTTTTGTTTTGTTTCGTAAGCATTCTTTATATTACGTTAAAATTTAAATGGGCCTTTCATGTTATACCATTAAATTTAGTAAAACTATTTCTCAGGCATTGGGTTTAAACTCTTATAAGAATATACCTATTTTTTTCTCTTTATTTACAAATATTTTTCCGATGTGTTCTGGATGTTCCTTCTCTAAAAAAAAAGAGATACCATTTTGTTTTCGTTTGCATAAGAAAGAAAACAAACATTTTTCTTTTTTAAATTTAATCAGCCACAATAAAGATGGAACGTTACAATGCTACATGTTACATTAAAGACGTCTCCAGTGTAACTGAATGACTGTTCATATGGAAATCGCAGGGATTCGGCACATACAACAACGCCCCCTATAGTTCGTTGCGATCGCGAATTGCATGATAACTTCTTTTAGTCCTTTTTTCTAAACAAACGTTTTTAGGAACTGCATGGTTAGTAATTTAAAATAGAAAAATAATCATGTCTTTATATTTAGCTTTAATATCCGTAAATTAAGCATGTTTTTGCTCTATTTTTGATAAAACACTGCTATAGTTGATAGCTAAACTGGTGTTCTATTCCAAAGAAACTTTGAATTTTGTCGGGATATTAACAAAGAAAGAGGACATGGCAAAATTCATCTGAATTGTTCTTATTTCAATGCCTTTCTTGTCTTTTTCAAATTCAACTTGTACGCAGGTGGATCAAATATAAATGACACTTTTTTCATAGCAGCAGACAATTTTCGTTCTCGTTGTCATAGCAACAATTGAACTTTATCTCGAGTGTTAATAATTGTTTTTCAGTCTCAGTAAGTTTTTCATCTTTTTTTTTTCCTAGTATCTTTTTTCTTAGTGAATCATGATGAGTGAAACGTGTCTAATGAAGTTTCCCAACACATAATAATAAAATTTTCAGCAATTAAATTCAATGTCAAATCTATAGAAATTTTGCGCAATGAAATCCTGACGAGGACTCGAGTATGTAAATAGCGCAATTTACTTAAACAACGCAGTGAAAAAGTTAAAAACTTGCCTTAAGCTCGTCGACCAAAAGCGAGTCTTACGACAGAGAAAATTGATTAATCTCTTGACCTTATTCATAATCACCGACAAATTGAAGTTCACGAAATTAGTGCTACACAAAGAGATGAGTTATGTAAGTGTGCAAAGCATACTTCATGATGAGTAGAAATTTCGAAAAATCTCAAAGCTGTGGGTGCTTAGAATTTTGAACGCAAATCAGAAGAATGCAAGTAAAGACATTGAGCAAAATGATTGAGTCGCTATGAAAAGTAGAAACTTCTTTTCACTCTAGGGCTAACGCAATAGACATAAGAAAAATATTGCCTTTCTCTCGCCGACTTCACCCAAAGCCTGTCCTAAATAGTGATCCTGCACCCCTACTTGAAATAGTCATACCTCGTTACCATAGTCACCGCCACGGATCCAGACGAATGGCTAGAGGAGTTCTTTGGATTAATTTTAGACAAACTATATGTGACATACGGATAACAGTCTGCCATTGGCCGAGAGACAAAATCTACTGAAAGAAAGCAAACTAAAAGTTCCTCGTTGAAACTTAACTCGGAGTGATTGTCAAGGTATCTTTAACCAAGTGCAGATTTTAAATTGTATGCATTCTTTTTATTTGAATTCAAAATTAATCTAAACTATACTGAAAAATATTGTTAATGAATCATATATTTTGTGAAATAATTACACTGATAAACAAACTGTATATATTTGGCATAGTAAATACATTTTATACTGTAGTTTGTTATGGTGATTTCAAATTTTAAGTCCCGTTCCGATCGGTTGCGTCAGGTTTTTAAAATATTGACAAAAATACATTTTTGTGGAACATCGTTTAAATTTTATAGAATACCGTTTAGTAAATTTGGTGTAATACTCTTTAAATTTTATAGATTTTAATTCATTTTAACGGAATACTGTTTACATTTTATTATTAAAACTGTTTAAATTATTTTATTATTTTTTTACATTATTTTAATGAATGACACTTTATGCAAGAGCCACAGGAAAAATTTCAAAAGGAAAAAATATATTATTTATAAACTTCTTACGAATTTCTTAAGTACGTAAATAATACGAAAAGAAAATTAAGTAAATTGAAATTCCCTTGATTTAGCAGTTTATCTTCAAAAGTGAAAGCCGAAACAGATATTAATTTTTTGCTTAGTGATAAATTACATTTACCTTTGTCATAAAGCTTTTAAGAACAGAAAATGGACAAGTTTTTGCTTAAAAATGTTTCGTTTAAATAAGTTCTATTCTTCCCTACCAGGAACATATCAACTATAATTGAATTCCAGTCCGTAACATAAAGAATCTTCTCCGACGTTTTCAATTTCCTCCATATTCTTTGAAATTTTTTTTCCTCCCAACAAACTACACATCTCTTCTTTTTATCTTATTTTTTTAGAAATCAAATAATACACGACTTCAAATGATACTTGACATGGCATGTATTTATCCCAACCATTACACCGTTGGTGCTGTTGGATAATATTTTTAAATATTAAATTTTTAAAGAAAATTCTAAATATCCCTACTTAATATTTGATTAAAATAAGAAATTCATTTTTATGCCTTAGCTTTCAATTAAATATATTGCTAACATTATATAAAATCTACTTGCAAAATTTCAAAATTTTCTAACACTAACTTTTTGTAATGTGTTCATAATGTTAGTAATGTGTTCGTAATATTTATAATGTCAGCGTAAAGAGATGCTCTTAAAATCCACGTTTTCTTTAAAAAATGCATTTAAAGTTTGTAATTGTCAAAAGAGACTACAAATTATTTTTAAATGAGTGAAATGATTACTAGTCGTTATACTTATTCTTTTAGAGTACTTATTCAAAGATGTATTACTTTTATAGCTGTTTTTTTGGTGCTATTTTAATTACATATCCACAGTATCGCTTCAAGTCATTGTGGATTGAATAGGAAATTAGATAATTTTTAATTCTACATTTATTTTCAGTTTTTTATTAAATATATCTCATAACCATGATCACAAAACTATTTCGGAAAATAAATAAAATAATATTACTTTAATAAAATAATTTTAATTCATATTTTTATTTTAAGGTTACAAACATTTTTAACGGTTATATGAATACAGGATTGTAAACAGGAAAATTACATGATCTTTCTATAATTAAAATACTCCAAATTTATAAGTGACATCTTTAGTCTCATTTTTAGTAATGAAACTCTTTGGAAATGCTCGTTTTTTTTTCAGTTGTTTTAGTGTTCGGTGTAAAATAACGCTTAACATTTTTTTACTCTTCATTATCGAAACTTTGAAAATCATGTGTTACTACCACATTTTGCTCAGAAGGCAGCATGAAAAGGGGAAAAATAGAGTAGGTATAAATGACAATGAATTGAGAATGAAATTTTATATTTAACAAATATTAAATTTATACGAGTACACCACTTACAATTCATATTATAATTTAAAAAACTTACTTTTTTTTCCAATGGCAGGCACTGAATTTGAATCTTTGCCTATGAAGATGCCAGAATTGTTGCTCATTTCGCGTTACCCAGTGGGCACCTGTGAACCAAAGTCACGGAGGCGAGCAACATTGCCCACGCCACACTGCCACAAACCCGTTTATAGGGTGGGCCACATCACACACACACAACAGAGGACAGCACAAAGAGAGATAGAGAAACATCCATGCCCAGAGCGGGATTCGAACCCGCAACCAATGGCTTCGCAGTCAGGCGCGCTAACCGCTCGGCCACCTGGCCAGCAAAAAAATTACTTAAAAACACTTAAAGAGCATACTTAACGAGAATTAAAAAATTTTTACTTAAAAAAGTCCTTAATAGTTTTTTCTTCTACATTACTTTGACGCTTTCCTGCAGCAATGTTTCGCCATCTTTTGATAGATAACAGGAAGGCTGGTGTCGCCTTTTCTTGTTGTTCTATATATTCAATAACACTTTCGATGCCTTTAGTCCATATGTATGAGAGATTTTTAAATCTTGATTTTTGCCGTCACCGTCTTCGGTAGATTCATTTTCATAATTGGCGATATTAAGCTTGTTTTCCTGAGGGTTTGGAAGAAATTTTTTTCGATGGTAGTTTTAAAAATAAAAAATAAACTAGAACAAAAAATTCCTTGAAGTATTTGATAGCTCGGTTAAAACGGAAACTCGGAACTATATATATATATATATAATCTTTCCTATCTCTCTTTATAGACTTTAACACTAAACATAGCCTTTTGTTAAGCACACCAACTCTCTGGTCTTTTTGATCATTGCCCCTGCATTTGTTTCTCAATATCGGAACAGCAATAATAAAAGCAACAATAGACGTATTTTGCAGGTTACTTACATTACTTCTTATAGCCATGCCGTAGTAGTTCTGAAGTTTGTCAATAAATTTGCCTGTTAATTTTCCCTTGCCATTCAAACCTCTTTTGTTCTTCTTAAACTTTCTGGGTTCACCACTTACTCATTTTTTTTTATTACTTTCTTTTAAATGTGTCCAAGACATTCAAATTTTTTTTCACCGGGTATAGTCTATAACTGTTTTTCTCCACTTCAAAATCTTTCGAATCACCATAATATTTAGTATATTGAAAATGGCGCAATGATTCCAAATTTGAAAAATTCTTTGCAGACTCACAACTTACATGCTTGAAGATGAACTATTATATTTCAAACACTCACTTATCAAGTAGTATCGTTTATTACATGCTTTATATGTCCCACAGCATTTCGACATGATTTCTAAATCTAGAGCTTTTCCATTGTCTATGGATATCACTGAATTTCATCCAATTAAAGATGAATGTACCCACCGCGCTGCCATGTGCCAGCCACTTATACACAACGATTTGCTATTTAATTTTCAAACACGCCTTTAAAATTTCTAACTTCAGCAGATATAGAATTCATGTTCTCTTAGGGACAAGTTTCAAGGAGATAAAAAAAAAAAGATTTTCGTTATTCCTTTCTAAAAGTACACTTTGACATGTATGGTAGTGTAAAAAACAACTTTTTCTTCCTTCTGTACGCTTTTTTAATGAATCTCAAACCGAAAACAAGATATTTATTATTGTTGCTTGTATTGTTGTATGCTTTTTAGGTACTTGTAAATCCTTTGAAAAGAACCTATTTATACCAAAAAATATAAATTAAAGTGGATATATCATCCTTTCTATTTCTTGTCAAGTCATCAATCACAGAGCAATGAATCACTTTATCAAATAGAGGAATGGTGTCTTTTAATTAACTACTTTAAAAAACAACTATTGATTTTATACTAGTACCATCAGTAGAAGCTGAATTACAATCATTTTTCCTTTTTTTTTTTTTCCTGCCTATTCCAGTTTACTTTGAAACATATTTTCCTTGATCTTTTAGATATGACTTTTTTTAAAAAGAAATACGAAAAAGAAGACAGAACATTTTAAAATGTAAATTCGAAAATAAACAAACGCTATAAAGAAATGGAAAAGATATTAGAACAGAAAACAAACGACTGTCATTATATGAATATTCTGATAACAAAAAACTTGAAATTAGTTATATTTGTCTCAAAAGTATAGTTTATTCAAGTAAAAAAAAGCCAAAATACTCACAGCGTGACTAAAACATTATAGTTTCGTTTTCGGACTTAACTCCTTTTTTTACAGATTCGTCTGTCAGCGTGGGAAAAAACTACTATAACTTTATTTCTAAAGATAGGAGGGAAAAAAAAATTTTAAAAATATTTAGGAAACTGATAATTAAAAGTTCAAATACAGACAATAGAGCCGTGACGGCTCAGGGGATAGAGCGTTCGCCTACCAATGCAGCGAACCGTGTTCGAATCCCAGTCGATACAAATTCCGCATCCGGCTTGCACCGACCACAGTGCTGACGTGAAATCTCCTCAGTGGTAGACAGATCATGGGTTAGAGTCCCCTTGCCGTCAGGCTAACCGTGGGAGGTTTTCGTGGTTTTATCCATGTAACGCAAATGCGGGTTAGCTCCATCAAAAAGTCCTCCACGAAGGCAAAATTTCTCCGAATACTCGATCCAGGAGTTCCCTTGTTTACTGGGTTAGGTTCAAAATTACAAGGCTACAATGTTGAACATTAGTAGTCGTAAACCCAAAAATTGGGTCGGCTGTTCAACTACGGTTATAACATAAAATAAAATATAGACAATTTAAAAAAAATTGAAATTTTTTTCAAAATTGTCGTGCTGATTTTCACCCAGTTGGATACATTGCAAAATATCGTGACGTGAGTTTCAAAATCATACATTGCAAAAAAATTTAAATGTATAAAGGGTATTATATTATATGTAATAAGTTTTATTGCTGCAAATTATGAGCAAATTTCTTTTAAGTTTTGTAAAAATAATTATAAACTTTTTTTGTATTCTTTGAGAGGGGAAAGTTTTACAGGAACAATATCCAGGGTACCGGAATGGTAAATGAAAAACTATAATGTAACAATGAAAAACTATTATGTATAAAAAAAACTAGTTTAACGCTGTTTTTCGAAGTTTTGTCGCCAAGGAAAATTAAAAAGCCATAGCTTAAGTGCCTTACACTTGAAGCAATACAAAGATTTTAAACAATATATATAAAATCTTGCCGTGGAGAATTATCTGGGCTTAAGAAGAGACAAATAACTTATGGACTTTAAAAATTATTAAACTTCTTTTTAAAAAAAGCCAATTTGGCGTCTTTTTTCAACCTAGTAGAAAATTATAAAATCACTGCCTTTTTCTCAGTTTTTACAAATTTTTATGAGCCCAAGTATTGCAGAATTGGAGTAAGTATTTAAATATTAAAAACTAAGACTGCAAACGCTTTGCATTTTCACAAAACTGTGGCTTTTCTCCATATTGACGTTTTGTGCCATTTTCAAAATAAGCGTAGACAGAGTGGCTTTACATAAGCTGGACTTTACAGTCATGAGTAACAGTTGAAAACTCAGAGCAGTTATAAAATAGCATATTATTAGCAAAACAGCATCATTTCATATTACGACGGAGCCTTCGAAAAACAGCCTTAAGAAATGACGTAAAAAAATTCCTCATGTCTTACATTGAGGAAAAAATACGAATTTTCTATGAAGAAGATTTGATTCGATTGTTAATTTTGTTACATTTTGAGCTACACTTTTAGAATATGGGGTCTTATAAAAAAGAAATTCAAACTTTTGTCTAATGTTCAGAGACAATTGTAGAAAGTGTTGAAAATACAGTACAAATTAATAATTACCATTTTTTATATTAAAAAAAATTGCTATATTACATTTAGTTTTAAAATCAGACTTGAATGTTTGTAATTACCTATAGTTATCATATTAATATATAGAGAGAGACAGATTTGGAAATGGTATAAATCTTTATTAAATTCCTAAAGAATCTAAAAGTCATAAAGCCTCGTCATAGCAACAAAAAGTAAAAAGCAATTTATCTTGGCATGATTTATTATTTCCATTAAGGAATAATGTGACAGGTATTGATTTTTCTTTTAAAAATTTTATCAGTTAACAAGCTATCAGTTAACAGTTAATAAATCGATTCTGTTAATTAAAGAATATTCTCTCATCGATGAAAGGGTGAGTGATTTCGGTTAAAAGAAAAAATTTCGAAACTGTTTAGATGGTATCTAATTGATTAAAAACGAAATATTCTGGTTCAATTAGAATAAATAATTGATTATACATCTTCCCGCAAGTTTTAAATCATTAATTTCTATTTTGTTAAATTAGTGCTTTTTTTCCTCCATTTGAGTCGAAAAACTTTAATTTGACTAATCGAAGATAAAGCAAGCCAGAATGCTAAGAATTTTAAAGAAATGAAATTAATTTATTCCTTCACATAAACAAAAGTTTCATTCAGAAAAAAATTTTAAACAAACGTTATTTAGTTTTTGTGAAAAAATATTTTTTATGATAGACTTTAATAGATAATTGCAGTAAATAGTAGTTCTCATATGAAATTTTTTTAACTTTAAATATTTAAACAATTCGAACATCAAGTCTGATTTGAACTCCAAAAATTCCTAAATAACATCACTCCTGAAAGCTTCCAAAAATGCTTATATTATGCCCTTGCCGTCAGGCTAACCGTGGGAGGTTCTCGTGGTCTTCCACTCCATGTAACGCAAATGCGGGTTAGCTCCATCAAAAAGTCTTCCACGAAGGCAAATTTCTCCCAATACTCGATCCTGGAGTTCCCTTGTCTTCTGGATTGGGTTCAAAATTACAGTTCTACGTAGTTGAACATTAGTAGTCGCAAACCCATAAAATTGGGTTGGCTGTTCAACGACGATTATAATATAAAATAAAACCTTCCAACTAAGGGCCGGGATAACCTGGTTGGTAGGGCACTGGGCCAATGTCCAAGAGTTCGTGGGTTCGAACCCAGGACAACCGAAGATTCCCTGTGGTAGTAAATGGGGACTGATGCACGCTAAATCTGTCGAGTCGCAAAGTCGGTCATGTTCCCATAGCAAATAAATACCTCTGGGGGTACTGATCCAGGAGTTTCCTTGCCTTCTGGATTGGTTCAAAATTACAAGGCTACGGAGTTGAACATTATTAAACGTAAACCCAAAATTGGATCGGCAGTTCAACGACAAATATAAAATATAATATAAAAACCTTCCGACTAACTAAAATGCTCAAATTTTAACTGCAGTTTTGTTTTGGATTATAGCATATGTTTCAACCATTTTCTGGCCAACTACAAGCAGAATTTATGGTCATAGTGTGACCAAAAACAATTTATCATCAATCGGTAATGACATGCTATATCCAAACATAAATATATCATTCAATGTAATTTTAGTAATGTTTCCAAAGAAAGATTAAAAAAATGCCCATAACAATAAAAAGGTACTCACCACATACAGGAGAAATTGATGAAACAAACAACGAATTGAAGATTCACATAAGAGTAACAGAATATATTTTATTTAATTATTAAAATCACGCATCCACACACAAAACAGATAAGTGAACATTAATTTAGAGATATTATTTGTTTACCAATGATAAGGTTTTTGCGGAGAAATGGGTGACAAGAGAAATTATGTCATGCATAAAAAAAGGAAAAGCGAAAAAATTTAACTATTGAAAAGATATTTCTAGAAAGAAAGCTAAAATTTAAGAGGATCTTTAATGTTAAAAAAAGAGGTATGAAATGTAGATGTATGATTTATAGAAATTGATTGCATTTAAGGATTTAAATTTTAAAGAAAATAAGGTTAAAAAAAAGAATGTAAAAAAACGAACCCCTCGACACGGACCGAAGTCCGCATCGCGGAGGGAAAAAAAAGGCAACCTGCCAGAAGGAAGCACAAAAAGAGCATCTATTAAAAGTGACTTAAAAAATCGTTAACTGGTGTAGGACCAGGAAAGTTACAGTCAATTAAATTTAAAGAGGCGGAGAGTTTGAAAATTAAAGGAAATAGATTGGTTAGTTACCCCCCCTAAAAAATAAAAGAAGTAAAAAAGAATGAGGGGTTGATTCTCCCCCACTGGAAGTGCGATGACCACGTTGACCATGAGGGAGGTCAGCAAGAAAGTTAAAATAAATATAATTGCTATATTGAAAAAAAGGAAATAAAGTTTAAAGAGAGTTAAAGGTTTAGATATAATTACGAGTTAATTGTCACTTTACATTAAGTGTAAATGTGACAATACCCGAACAGACCAGAAATTTTTATAAAATTCTTGAAACCGTAAGAAAATTTTGATTTCAAACAAATATTAATTAAAAATCAAAATATAAAAATTGTCCTCAATACTAAAATAATCCGAAAAGTTTGAAGACAAAAAATTGCTTGAAATTCAAGTAAGAAAAGAAATTAAAATAAACTTGTTGTAAAGTTTTAAAAAAACACCATAAAATAAAATTCAAAATTTAGCATTCAAAAAAAAAAGTAGAAAAAAATATAAAATTGGAAAAAGAGTCACCCATTTCTGTACACAGCTCTCTCTGAATTTATCTTCAAATAACTCTTTCACGACACTGGAAAGAAAAAACACAGAAACAGCAGTGATAGTTCGTATAAACACGAAAAAATAAACAATTTAAATCAACACTAATAACAGGTGATTATATGGTGAGCAAATATTGTTAAGGGCAACAAATTGGAGACATCAGTTAAAGTTTAAAAAATTTTAATATATGAATCTCAAACATATTGTGACGCAACTAAAGCGAGAAAAAAACGAATAAGGCCAAATAAAACAAAAAGTATGTAAATACAATTACTAATAATTGTCAATTAAAATCACATAAAAGAAGAAATTATAACATTGATTGGAATCAAGTAAAATTCGCATATAGCATATAGCACTAAATAAATAATTTGTCAATTAGTAATTTCAACATAATTCTGAAATTTTGATTGGAAACGTCGTTAAGAACGCACTATCCTTGAGATGATCATACATTAAATTCATTGATCATAAAATATGTTAACCAAAATATACGTTAAACAGAATTATATTAACACTACACTCTAATAAAATAAAATTTAATTAGACATTGCGATAAAAGGATTGTAAAACAAAATTGTTCATTAATTAGCAATATAACATTCTAAGTGCTGACATGGGTTTTTAAAATGAGTAAATAATTAAAAGGTTATTCTGAAGGTACTAAAAGGAATTCTGTTTGCTTACTCTTGTGCCTCTACTTCCCACGTCCAAATATTACTATTTATTAGTATTATAAACATTTCGATCTCTTGGTGAACGGAAATGATTTTTCGAAATAATCATTTTTTAAAATAACATTTATATTCTTATAACATTATATTGCTCAAGCAAATTTGATGAGCTCACAACCATAATTTAATATTCTCGCTAATAATAGCAGTACTGGAAAATAAGTTTAAATTAGGGACACAAGCAAACAGAATTCCTTTTAGTACATATATGTTAAGTTAATAATTTTAACTTATGTAGAAAAACTGCTTTCTGCCAAGAAAAGACAATTATTGCGAAGCAATCATCGGGGTTAGTGAGCGGCAGCGAACAGGGGGCTTAGCCCCTTAGTTAATATATATTTTCAAATTATTCAACCAGGATTCAAAAGGTTATGCAAATGATTTTTCCTATCGAGCATCAAAACAATTTATTTATTTAATAATTCACTTGAATCATTTTTTTTTTATATCATCTGGTTTCTTTAACCAAGAAATCATACTTTATCATCTGGTTTCTTTGACCAGGAATAACCTTCTGATTCTTTTGATCAGAAAAATAAAATAGTAATTAACTTCTGGTTTCATTTTGACCAGGGAAAAATAAATTTAAAAATTTCCCGAAAAATCGTTGAGCTCAAGTATTACCTCAAGCCATTCAGGACATATTTTATCCGAAATAGTTTAATAAATTAATCCCAAATAAAATTTTGAGACTTCTGCATTGCCAGAAGTAATTCAGAACATTAGTTCTCCCAAATAATTTGAAAATTTATCCCGAACAGAATGATGCACTCAAGTATTACCTCAAGCAAAATCAGGACTTACACTATCCCAAATATTATTATTTTTTTAATAATTCATATAAAACATTAAATTATCAGATACTCTACCATAAAAATCGTAACATAATCAATCAAATAAGCCTGGCAAGTCTTATATCAAAACCTTGACTCACAAAATTGAGAACATTAAATAATAAAAATTGGGAAAGAAGAAAACTTTTTTTTTGTTTGATTGATTAAAAATTGACCTAATTCAACCAAAAAAAAGCCTAGTCATGAAATTTTCTAATTCGTAAAATACATAAGGTCACGTATAAATACAGTAATGGTATAGTATTTTTATTTATTTATTTTTTTATATAAAACAAATTAATGTTTAGATTAGAAAAATTAAAACAGTTTGAAAGAATTTTGAATTATATTAAAGAAAGATCCAAATGAAAGATCCAATCTCTAAAGTAGCTGTTCTGAAAAATTACTGAAGACGTCTCTTCTGTTTTGTATGGCCAGCATACAACAGAATTTATTTAAATTGGTACTCTGTTCATCAATATAGAAACTTTGATTCATTTAGTTCCGAAAAAAAAATTTTTTTAAATGTAGAATAATGGAACAAAACACATAACTTATTAGGTTGTGTAAAAAAATTATAAACAAAGTATGTTTTTTTAATAAGATTAGGAACATTAATAAATAATAAATATACATTATAGTTGATAGTAGCTAATTTTTATACCTTTTTTTTAAGGTTAAACATGAACCATGAACACAAAATAATATCCCTTTTGCAATATTATTATATCCTTATTTAAACAGTTAGATACACAGATATACTTCAATAACAATGTGAAATTATATTAAGATATTCTTATAAATATATATTTATTTTATCACTACCACAAACATAGAAAACAAATAATAGTAATATTCAAATAAGAATAAATATATTGTTTCACTTGATTCATTAATAAGTTTATTTAGTTACGCCATTTCAAACCAAATAACCTCATAAAAACTATACGGCACCATTTGTAACAGTTAAATAAAATATATTATTTTGGTGCGAAATGAGTAAAACTTATTTATATATTATTAAAATGGATAGATGGGGTGCATAATTAGATGTATCTCTGGATATAGTCATGATTAAAAAAGGTGAATGATTTTTGTAATATTTAAATTAAGGCCGAAATATATAAAAGGTAATTAAATTAAGGGGAATTTGATCGTTATGGAAAGTGGTTGTACAAAAATCAATCATTTAACTATTTTTTATCATGACTATATCCAAATACATACACAAATACAAGTACTTATACAAATGATTTCAACCCACCATCTTTAATTTAATATAAACAAATTTACTTTAATTCGCATCAAATTAATATTTAATTAAACTCTAACAATGTACTTGCTTTAAGTGTAGAAAAAATGATCCGTACACTTTAAAAACAACCTCCCTTAGCTGGTTGCTCTAAAGTAGAATTCCATCAACCTCAAAACAACCTCAAATGTGAATAAACAACTACATACACTTTGGGGAGGTTGATCTCTTAAGGTTGTTTTTGAAATCAGCTTCGAATAAACCTCAAATCAACCTTGAAGCCTCAAAATGACCTCAAATAAACCTCAAAGACTTTTCAAACTTAAAATAATTTATATTTGTTTAAACTGATAGATCATACATCATGCATATCTTTGCATAACAGTTTTAATTCATGGAAATTAAGCAAAAAATATTTTAAAATAAATATTTACTTCTGAAATTACACTTACTTTGCAATGTTCAAAGTTATCTTTTCATGTTTCATCATCAATAAATATACCATAGAAACATTTTAAACAGTTATTAGAAGAGGAAATTACCTCTGTTTCCAGAATAAGCTACGAATTCATTAAAACAAATGCCATTAGTTTGTTGAAGCAGAGACCAAAATCAGTATATACGGTTTCAGCAATTATAGATATATGAAAACTTAAACAAGTGCTTTCAATCAAGTTTAACACAATAACTGTCAAAACGGAAAACAAGGATTCATTAACAGGAATATTTAAAATAATTATTACATTTATGAACATCTCGTCTCGGCATCCAACTGAAAATGACACCAACAAAACATTTCAGTGAAACGCTATCTAGCATCATTACCAAAGATCATTTTTGTTTTAATTGCGATTGATTCAAGCGTGCAAAATGAAAATTCTGAAATCTGAGAAAATATACGTGCTGAATACATAAAATAGTGTTCTAACTCTTATTTTAAAGCTATTTTAACAAATAATTTTTAAACTTGGATCTTTTCAATGAAAACCTTTTATGTTCGTAGGAAAATTTTAACACAATTTTAAATTTTAATCTGTTTAGTATGAGAATATAAACGCCTTAAATACGTGTTCAAATTTGAAAGCTTACACTATACAAAATTCCAGATCAAGTTACGGTATAAAATATTTACACTTTGAGTGATTGTTCTGTAAAATCCATTTTGGCCGTTAAATATTATACCGTAATTTTTATAATAATAGTTACCTTAAAATCATTGAATCGCTCTAATTAAATGAATATTAAATAATATATCATATAAATGATGTAATAAATATTAAATCCAGCTGGAATGCCAGTTCTTCGAAAGAGGTGAATAAAACATGTCAAGAATCAATAAATCAGTACTGCGAAGAAACACTACGAAATCAAGCTCAAAACTGTAAAGCATACACCGACACAATTAAAGAGTTTGGTCGAAAAACCAGGTAAGTGAAATTTTCAGGAGAATTAATGAATAAGAGAAACTATCAATACATTTTTTTACATCAATTAACATATTACAAACATTAATTTAGTCAATGATAGCATAACGATTTCTCACGATTCTTCCAGTCAAATAAATATCTTTACTTCATTACTTTTGCTTTCAAGTACGTAATTTATTTCTTTTATTTCAATTTGCCTATATTGCCTAAGTTAATTAGGATCTTTGGTGTCAATAATTATGTGGCAATTTTTTACGTTTCTCCTAAATGAATTAGTGCGACATTCCCATCAATTTTACCTTTAAATACTTACATATTTTTTTCTATTCAACTGCCATTGATATTAAATATTAAAAGAAATATTATACATAATACATATATATATATATATATATATATATATATATATATATATATATATATATATCTTGGCCAATCGCGATCGCAACACTCGAGTACGCCATATAGCGGGAGACTGTAAATATCGGGCATTAGTTCCCACATAACCATTGGCAATGACGGACGCCATTTTCTTAGCAGCAAATAGGAAGCAAAAATTCCCTAAGGAAAAGGTAAAACTTCTTGAAAAAACTAATCAGAACATACCAAACATTGAAGCAGAACACGCCAAGCATTTGAAGCAACTTTTCAATAATTTTTACCTTTCTATTACCAACAACATAACATGATTTCATGATCACTTGCTGTTACAGATGTGTGTATTGCGGTAAAATAATTTTTCTGTCTTCAATTCATTACAAGTTAAAATGAAGTCAACATTGCTTTCGTCATTCCAATGAATAAATGTGTTCCAATGAATTCCATACAGAACTGTAATAGTTATAGAATATTCTTCTTCTTCATAGAATAGTATATATTTCTGTATCTACATAATTCAGAAAACAACAATAAAGAATAATCCGAATTACTTGAAAAAGTATCTTTTGTGCTGATTATAAATAAATTTTTTATCGTTTTCTTGATAAGTGTTTTTTAGTTTCGAAAGAATTTCAACTAGAATTCAGCTATTCTGTTTTTAAGCTACATATTAAAATTCATATCGAGATCTTACAATTATAAAATTTTGATGTGTGGTATGTTACCTAAAAGTAATGAAGGGATAAACTATGTATATATTATTTGAGAATAAAGTTTTCAAACAAAGAACATATCATTTTGGAATTCTCCGAACTTATAAATCAGGTAAGTGTTATGATTTTTATAATAAAAAATTTGCTTGTAAATAATTTTTTTTCTTACTTGATGATCGTTCTCTACAAAATGTTTTTTTTTACGTCTGATTAAATACTATAAGAATTTAAAAAAAGAAACAATGCGAAAGTTTTTATTGAAAAATGAGGAATTTTTAAAATCGTTTTTATCCTAAGAATTCTTTATTTTAAGTTTTTTAGTTTATAATTTTTTGATAAAATTGTCGTCAAAATACTTTTTTTGAAAAATTAAATGGTATTAAATTATGTGTTTATGTATACTTCTTGCATATTCTAATATTTGAAGTAATATGATTCAGAAAATTATGGAAGAAAAATTCGGTACTTACGTATTAACCACAGCTACAGATTTGGCAGATTTTTAAGTGCCGCCAATCTACACTTAAAATTTTTGGAAAAAATCTTAAAATGAAAGACTTTGTTTAAAATCAAAGTAGTCAATCGGATTTCGGTGGAAAATGGGCCGATATAGAGTTTAGCATAGATTCAAAACAAACTTTTCTCTCACCTGATTCTATAGCCATTATGAACTCTAATAAATAAGATTCAAAATGAAATAACATTTCCAAAACGGACGTTTACTAAGATAAAGTTTCATGTTATGGACATTGGTACATTTTCGTTATATTTCACTCCATAAAATATTTCGCTCCTAAAAAAATAAAATTGCATCTTGTTTTGTTTTTAGCAAATCCCAAAGACGCATTTTCGTAACACTAAAAAATGGCGACAAAAAAAGAATGGTTCTTTTTTTCCCCCTTTTTTTTGTTTCGTAAGCATTCTTTATTTTACGATAAAATTTAAATGGGCCTTTCATGTTATACCATTAAATTTAGTAAAACTATGTCTCAGGCATTAGAATTGAACTCTTATAAGAATATACCTATTTCTTTCTCTTTATTTACGAATATTTTTCCGATGTGTTCTGGATGTTCTTTCTCTAAAAAAAAGAGATACCATTTTGTTTTCGTTTGCATACGAAAGAAAACAAACATTTTTCTTTTTTAAATTTAATCAGCCACAATAAAGATGGAACGTTACAATGCTACATTAAAGACGTCTCCAGTGTAACTGAATGACTGTTCATATGGAAATCGCAGGGATTCGGCACATACAACAACGCCCCCTATAGTTCGTTGCGATCGCGAATAGCGAATATAAAGTAATCAAAAATTTAAATGCGTGCAATAAACTATTTTTGATGAAATCAAGCTATAAGCTGGAAATTGAAATTATCACTGATGTTATCTTTAAAATACGAGTGAGAAAAGTTGAATCGTCTATAGTTAAATTTAAAACAATGGTTATGGGCTGGCGTGCTACTATTTTTTTTTCCGTTAACGTTTACTCAATCGGAAAATTTCATTTCGGGTTTCGCTCATTCTGCTCAAACAATTCGTTGTTCTAATGTCGATAGAGACCTTTCTCGTGCTTCAAACTATCTGTATGCCAAGTTTCATTGATTTCGGTAGGATGATTTAGGAGTCTATAAAGAACACATATACACATACAGACATTCATGTTTTTATACATACATTAATTTTTTAAGTGGTTCAATCTAATTGATAAATATTATTTATTTAATTCGAGAGATCTTATTATTTTACAATAATTATTACTGTAAAAATTACTAAATATCAGATTTTTTATTCGGTAACATGCTCCGAAAAAATGAATTTTGGAGTAAAATGTACCGGCACACTGAGTGTCAGTACTTTTTGCCGGAATTTGACCCGGAATATTTTACAGTGTCGAAGAAAATTGTCACAGTTTAAATGGCCAATTTAAGATGCTTAAGTTAATTGGTGTTGAATGCGCTATAAAATAAGATACAAAACCGAACTTGTCTTTCAATTAACAATACTCATTGAAAATTGACATTACAAAATGAACAGCTGTTTTTATTTACGTACCTCAACACGTAGAAATGTAGTGAAAACCTAGGTCTCTACAAAACTATTTTTCTAATTTTATTTTAACATAATACTATTTCCCAGTCGATATTATTTGATAATTAAAAATCTTTTTTCATTTTTTTACATTATTAAATTTCTCCAAAACATATCTTTACGCATATTCTGTTAATTAATATATACTGTAGCATATGTAGTGTTTGTAGGGTGATGAAAAGCACCACCTACGTTTGATTAAGAGAACACATTTTCATTTTGTGTCCTAAATTTATTTGGAGTTAAATGGCAACAAGGTTTAAAAAAAAATTGAAAAAAAAAAAGATGTTTTATGTTATTAAAAAATATTAAAAAAAATAGTGACAAAAAAAATAATTTAGTTTTCTTTTTTTTTCTTTTTTTTTTTTTTTTTTGTTAAATCTAACAGCACACACATTTCTTGTGTCTTTCTTACTTTTTTGATTGTTGACCATTGGAGTTAACTCTTCCAAATCAAATTACAAATAGTTTAGAGAAAATAAAGTAAAATTCACCTTTATTAATTAAATATACAATTGTTAATTTGTCTCTTAAAACTTAAACACCGTCAAAACATTTTTTCCTAATGCCCACCTGGAGAATAACGTTTCATCAATACACGCATCTGAAGGGCAGATTTGTTGGTCGCTCTTTCAAGGGTACCATATTAAGTGGGCCAACATTGCTCCCGCAGTAAAGACAGATAGTACAGAGAATGAAAGAACATCCATGCCTAGCCCGAGATTCGAACCCAGAACCTTTCTGGTGCAAGGCCAGTTCCCTGACTACTGTACATGCCGGTCAGCAAAAGTTATCCTAATAATATTTCTTCGATATTCAATAAATAATATCTCTTCAAAACATAGATTAATAGATTAAAAATCAATCTAATCCCTTTTTAGACGCCTTTCTCAATGGCCTGGTTAATATAAAGCTCATTTGAAATTACAGTATTTATGCCTTATGTGCAAATTATTATTTTTAGGTTATACAATATGGTTATATGAATGCCAGGTTTAAATATATTTTTAAATACTTAAGTCGACAAGGAATGTACAATTGAAGTCAAAAAAGAATTTTCATTTATATAAAACTAGCTTTAACAAATTTTTTCTCAAATTTATTATTGTAGGAAAAAATTAAAATAAATTAATTATAAAAAAAATTCATCGTTCAAAATAACTTTACTCTATCATATTTTCCGTTGCAAGAATATTTTAATTTCCAGAACCCCTGAAAGAACAGCGTTTAGAGAAAAAAATCATTTTTATATTGTGACATCTAAGGCTTGATTCCTAAATTAAAATTTAAGAATAAAGCATTCTTAAGACACGGAACTCTGATTTTTTATGACAAAAATATTATTATTTAAAAATTTAAAAAAATTGTTTTCTAACAAAAAAAAACATTTTTTCATAACAAAAATAACCGTTTAAATGAGAAGCGATGTTATAGCTAAACTGTTTTTTTATAATTTCTAATAAGCAACCTTAAATCTTTATTCAAAGCGGAAGATTTCACCATTTTAACAATATAAATAATATAATTTAGAAATTAAATATTTTTTATAACACAGAGTAACTAAAATACGTTTTAAAATGTCACATGATGAATTAATCAAAATAACATAATTTTTTTCCTCATTTAACTCTTTCTAAAATTGAACAAACTAAGTTCCAAACATAAGTTTTGTGGAATTCAGGAATTGCAGTGATTTTCGACACGCATTCATTTTCATGCATAATGTGTGAAGGGCTAATATATAAGCCAGAAGATTATGACACCTACATTATTATTGCGTATCTGCTTCTGAAAATTATTGACTCACCTTCTCAAAATTAGAATCTTTGATGTTGCAAATTATTCCTTTCAGGAATTTACACTTACAAAAGACATTGTTGCTTTGATTGCATTGGGAAGTTTGCATTGTGTTTATACAAACAACTATATCAAAAGATTCTTCATGTTGAAATATGATATTTGCAATGTATACTTAATACAATTTAAAGACTGAATGGCTGTACCTATTTCCAAAGGTTATAATTTTCAGCTTAGAATCTAAACATATAATAAAATGACAGCATTTAATGAAATAAAAAAAGTTAATGATTTAGTAATTGTAAATTGAATAATATTTCAATAATTGTAAACTAAAACGAAGTTATACCAATCCTTTAAGTTCAATAACACTACATTAACCGTAGTAATAATTTAATAATAATAATAGTATAAATAATTTAATTTGAAGAGTTGATAAAAGGAAGATTATAAGTGTTCCTATAATGAATGTAAGTAAATTAGCTTTAAAAATCATACATTGCTTTGTTTGAGTTTGAAAAAAGTGCTAAAAAGTGACTTTATTTCTTTTCAATAAACTTTCAATTGATAAAGTTTATAAATCTCCAGCACTCATTTAAATTGTTTGCGTATATGTTTTTGTGCTCAATATGAATTTCAAAGAAGTGTTTTCAGAGTTTATGGTCGATGGTTTGTTACCAAATGCATTAAAAAAAATTATCCCTGCATTATCCCTAAAAGAGTGTCATTTTAAACCTTCCTACACTGATTTCTCCAAAATGTAATTAACTACTAAAAAAATATTTGTTATCTTTAACAAGATAAAAATCAAATCTTACTTCTAGAAATTTAAAAAAAAAAATTACTTATTACTTTCTTTATCTGCGTTTTTGCTAAGGAAGCCACTAAGCTTGACCAGATTGATTTTGAGATCCCGGGTGAAAAATGTGAAATTAAATCTTACATTAAGAACATCAATTTTAACCGCTGGAGAGATGACTGGAGGTCCAGTGACAAGGGAAGACAAACCTATAAATTTTTTAAAGACCCTAGCATAAAGCGCCTGCAGGCCAATTTTTACTTAAACCAGCTCCTTACTGGCCACGGAGTGTTCGGGACCTATCAACAAAAATATTTCAGAAAATCAGCTTCATGCAATTACTGTGGAGTGAGACAGGACATTAAACATTTAATTAAGCACTGTCCAAGATTCCGGGCACTTCGTGGAACCCACATGAATAACTGCGAAGAGGAACATCAATTCTTTGCTATATTGACCTGCAGGAAAATTGTGACTCAAATAATTAAACAAACTCTCGAGGACATTTTAGCCCCAGATCAACTGACCCCAGTCATGAATCAACAATAGTGCATGTCATCGTTTATTTTTACTAATCAACTTTTAGCCTTTCATTTTGAAATTTTATCTACTTTTGATTTTAGATTTCATCGACTTATAATCAGACTTTTACTTTAGACACTTACACTTAGGACTTTTAGATTTCATTGATTTTAGTTTTGAGATTTTTTATCTCTTGTTCCCTACTATTGTAATCATTTAATTCTCGACATTCACACAGGCACCATTGGATTTCATTGTCTTTAAAACATGTTTTTAAATTGTCAAGTGTTATGGTTTATACATTTTTAACTGATCACCACCACTGTCATTTGGCAAAATTTTATCGTAATTTTAGTTTTTAGAGAAATGTTTATTGTGATGATTTTACTTTTATCTCCGTATACCCCCCTGGGGTGGGTCGGAGTTCAACCTATTATCTGCGTTTTTCTACTATTAATAAATATATCATATTAATATTGTGTAAATCCTGTTTTCTCATAATTACTGTCAGCATTTATTTATGCGTGTATTCCAAGATTCGAAAATCCTAAAAAGTTAAAAATCTAAAGACAAATTTGCTCCGTGTTCTTCTCTCTATCATAAAAAAAAGTGTAAAGTATGTTAACATTTCAAATTATTATATTTAAATAATTCTATTTAAATATAAAATTAATAATTTAAAATATTCCATTAAAATTATTAATTTCTCGAAAAAACATCAATAAAAAGTTTGCATTGGTTTTATGATAAAATAGAGGTTAAAAAGTATTTTATGACAAGTTTAGTGACGGATCACAGAGCCCAGATACATCTAACTAGGAGAATAATATAGTAATAAAAATAATTGAAATCTCAGACAAGTTTCTACTTACACACGTTCAGCAAAATCAAATAGCTGTGATTTGTTTGTACTTAAATATTTCTAAATGGTACTTAAGTTTTTTTTTTTTTTTCGAATAAATTAATATTATTTATCGTGCTATTTACCATTTTTTCTGAGAAATTTTTGACATTGTATAGCGAAGTACGCAAAGTGTATAATTAGCATTAAGGGCTCTCCTGACCAAACTATTGAGACCATATTTCCCATATTGCGTCTACCCACTATATTTTGAGGGTAAGAAATCCAAATAAAGTACAAAGGTAAAGTACGTTTTTGTGGCTGATTGCATAACTTAAAATATCGTCTTTTCTAATTTAATAAACATATTTATGATCACTCCCTTGAACCATTAAGATTGAGTCGAAGCAAGATTGTCAGTATACGTTCTACAGTAAAATGTTTCATTCTTGTGAAGTAAAACTTTATTGTGAGCTTTTTTTTATTTATTTATTTTTTGTTCATTTTAGTCTTGGTACTTTTCTTTCAGTACTTGAATCGTATCGAGGCGAAATGGATGATAATTGGTTTCGCTACGGAGAGTGATTGATTATTCTCACATATAAATGTACTTCTCACCTGCAGCTCAAATGCAGCTTCCAGTGAATCGTAAGTAATAAGCATTGATTTATATTTGACAGTTATTTAGTAAAAATATCATATTCTAGTTAAGTTTATTCTAATTAAATACTGTCTTTAATTTTAAAAAGTTGCCAAAATTAGCGATAAAAAGCGTAGTTTGCAAAACAGCTTAGAAAATTATGTAAACAGGTTTCGGATAAGAAAGTACCCAGCAAAAATCATTTGACTAATCGTAATAAATGCTGAGCATAAAGATTATTTCAAAGTATACAACTCAATCAGAAATTTACAATGGGATATCTGCAAGTGACGTAGTGTGGGTACGTTAAGTTAGCAACTGTTCTTTCCATTCTATTTCGAGTAAGCCAAAACCGTAGAATCAATTATTAATTCTCTTAAATGACTCATTCTATATTCTTACGCAAAGATTCCTTTACAAAGTTTTCAATACTTTCACTATATATTTCTTACTTAGCATAAAGATGGGCATTAAGCCACGTTGAACATTAAAAAAAACTAATTATGCATAGAAGTTGCTAGGTACACAAAACAAAAACATATCACGGTTACAATAAAATACATAACAAATAAAGTTAAGTAAAAGACTTAAAAGAGAAAGAATTATTTTAGTTCATTATTTTTTAAAAACTTAAAACAAATGAAATAAATTAAATAAACAAAAATAATTCATCTTTCTAAATGGCCTTACTTTATCACGTTTTTAAAAAAGTAATACATTTCATTATTAGTTCAAACTGTAGCTTTTAAGAATTAAATATTTTTATGACACATAGCTGGCCTTTAATACTTTCTAATAACAACTCTATTATCATTATTATTCACTTTATTTAGAATGCAGATTTCAATGTTTAAACGTTTCTAATTATGTAGTTTAAGAATGAAATATTTTTAAGACACACACTATTTTTTTTTTAAGAAAAAAAACATCTTTTTATATATGAGAAGCGACTGTATACCCAAATTGTTCTTTAATAATTTCTAATAGCAACTCTCTCCTCATTAATATTCCTTTCATTTAAAGTAGAATGTTCCAATATTTTATTAATTCAAATTATAGCTTTTAAGAATTAAATATTTTTTAGACATAAACTAAATGAAAAACATTTTGAAATAAAAGGCAACGCATTATCCAAACTACCATTGAACAAATATTTTTCATATTTTATTCTTCCAAAAATCACGCAACCTAAGTTCTGAACTTAAGTTCTGCAGGATTCGGAAATTAGTGATCATTTTCGACGCGCATTCCTCTTCATATATAATAAAGTCCGTAGTTATAATATGTTTATGACATCAACATTATTATTGAGTATCTGCTTCTGAAAATTATTGGCTAACCTTCTCAAAATTGGTGTCTTTTTTGTTACATAATATTTCCCAACATGAATTTGCATTTACAATACGACACTGATGCTTCGTTGTTCCTTTGGGAGGGTCCCATTGGATTTTGTGCTTACTTTATCAAAATAATCCTTAAGCTGAAAATATAATATTATGTATTTTAATATGATAATGCATGAAAATAAGATGTTATAGTGTTTTGTATATTTTAAACATTTTAAAGATTGAATGGTAGTAACAATTTTCAAAAGTTTGAAATTTTCAGCTTAGAAAAACCGCATATATATATATATATATATATTAACACTAAGCTTTAACTTTATTAAAATTTAAAAAGAAAATGATTGGCCACTAGATGGCAGTAGCAATTATGTGTAGAGAGGGAGCGTAGGTGTGCACGCCGAGAGAGTCTGGTGTGTAGAACGATGCAATTACTGATGTCTGTAAATATTGTTTGTAAATAAATTATTAATATGCTTAAATAATCAAACTCTTACTTCCTCCTCCCCCCAACCGTGCTACTCGATACCTGACAAATGGTATAGGCTTGCCAACAAATTCAGAAGTGGGATTACAACAATTCAAAACGGGCAAAACGGATTACCCGCAAAGCTATCAGGTAGGCGATTTTTAATTACTTCGTTTTAAGTATTCAAATGTATAGTAACTTATATATATAAAAAAAAGTATTGTTAAGTAGTAAACGATTTTGAGAATTATAAGTATAAAGTATTTTCTTAATTTCGTTTTCAACAAAGTAATTAAATTGAAGTAATTTCGTTTTCAACGAAGTAATCAAATTGATGTAATTTCGTTTTCGAGGGTGAAAGTACTAAAATTTCGATATTGATAAAGTATTTCTATGTATTAAGTAAGTATTTAAGTATCATAATTTACAAAGTATGGCCTTTTGGGGGAAGGCAAAGAAAGTAGATATAATAGAAGTAGCATCTGAGTTAGATCTTTCTGTACCAGAAGATGCTAAAATAATTGATTTAATACGTATTATAACCGAATCGGAAACGTACGATGAAGAGTTTAGTAAGAGTTTACTAAATAGAATTTCAGAAGATAGAGTAGCATCAGAAATAGCAGCCAAAACATTGGCCGACCGCGAGTATGATCTTGAAAGACTACGCATAGAAAGTAGGGCTCAAAACGTAAACATTTCGGATTTAAGTAGTAACAATGAAAGTAAAAACGTAAACACAGATTTTAGAAAGTTAATGCATGAATATAAGTTTAAAGATGGAGATATAAATTTTTATTTAGTTCTATTTGAACGGCAGGCGCGACGTATTGGTTTAAGTGAAGAGTTTTGTGGTATTTTTAAATAACTTGTATGTGTTGTGTTTAGTTATTAATATTGTTTGTATTAATCAGGAGATTAATCGGTCAGTCTGGCCGAATGTTAACACTAAGCTTTAATTTTATTAAAATTTAAAAAGAAAGTGATTGGCCACTAGATGGCAGTAGCAATTATGTGTAGAGAGGGAGCGTAGGTGTGCACGCCGAGAGAGTCTGATGTGTAGAACGATGCAATTACTGATGTCTGTAAATATTGTTTGTAAATAAATTATTAATATGCTTAAATAATCAAACTCTTACTTCCTCCTCCCCCCAACCGAGCTACTCGATACCTGACAAATGGTATAGGCTTGCCAACAATATATATATATATATATATATGTTATGTGGCACCATAAACTATGATACTTCTTTATCTATTCGTAGCAATATAGTTATTATTCATTTTGTTAAGTTGTCTCAAGTAATAGTTTAAATAGTGCTAAGTTATACGTTTATTAGTATTTATTTAGTATTGTTATTTATTTATCTTAATTATTTATTCCCAATAATTTTGTAATTTTATAGAAATAAAAGCTTTGTCACGAAGGTACTAGTTATCTAGATTTATTTTGTTCTTTTTTTAAATGACTAGAAATTTTAAACGTTAACGGTGCGCTATGGTGTCGCATATTGCCAAACCAATTATTGTTGACCTTTTTCGAGCAATGGCATTTATATAGTATACGATACTCAAATTATGGCTCGAGAGGTGAATGAGGAAGCGGTACAGCAAGTAATGAGGCATTGAGATGAGTTTTCTATTTTTATCTCATCATAGAATAATTTGAATAATTCTGCTGCCTTCTAAGCTGACTGTCCCAAACTCATACTGAGGATGGTTCATGAGATCTAATGGCTGCCAGAGAGATTACAAATCAGTACTGAAATTAAATATATGTAAAGAACTTTGAGAATACCTCGGACATCTTTTGAAAATAGTTAAAATTGAAATCAAAGTACTTCCATGCAAAGCTGTCGGGCAAAAGATAGACGGGGGAAATATTCGTTGTTCAAAACTAATTAAGATGATGGGATTGAAGGAGAGGTTGAAGAATTGGAATATTTAAATATAGTTGTGCTATGCATTCGGCTTGATTACAATGGAAGTTTATGCGTTGCACTAGTTATTTTTGAAATGTGTCCAAGCTGGTCACCAAAGGCGGATAGTACAATGTAATTTAATAAAATTCAATAAAAATATTAAAATTCAATAAATTAATAATAATAATATAATAATTAATAAATAAATAATAATTGTAAAATTGAAATAATTTTTTACTAGTTATAAACTAAAGCAAAGTTATGCTGAGTTTAAAATGAAATACTGTTACATTAACCGCAAAATAACCCAATTACGTATGAAGAATTCAAGGGATAGAGGTTTCAAAGTGTATAAAGAATTTTTGATAAAAAAAATCATTATACACTTTAATTTAAAATTTACACGTTGTTCTTTTTTTTTTGTTTGTAAAAGTTAAGCTCATACTTTGCCCTTATTTTACGTCTGCAAAATTTCATTTGACAAAATCTATCCAAAGTATACTCTTCTTGAACAGTTCGCATAAAACAGCCTTTGCAGCTCTTGGCATTTTAATATGTTGCCAAAAGAAATTCTAAATTCGTGGTCCACGGTTTCATTTAGAATCTTCTTCCACTTCAAAAAAACTTAAAGACTGTCACTTAGTAACTTTACTCACTGAGATACTCCGAAATTTTATAAACTGGCACAGCAAATCAATACTACACCGTTAATTTCTTCTAAAGACATCTCAATTTTTCAACAAAAATAATGAAAAATGTCACTTGGAACTTTTTTTTTTTTTTTTTTTTTTTGATAACTTTGAATGTCAAAGTTTTTCAAAGCCCCCTTAAAAAGAACTATAGAAATAACGAATATATAAATAATAACAGTTTTGAACCATTTTTGGAATTTTAATATCTGTTATGATACACTTCTATAATCAGGTCTTAGTTTCTTAACTTTATGAACTTGAAATGTTTACTACTTTTTCTCTGAAATCCTAGTATTTCTAAATTTTTCGCAGAATTAACATGTCCACCCGGCCTTACCCCATTCGGGGGAATCTCAGAGAATTTTACTTCTTCTGGAAAAAATCATTTATAAAAAAAATAGTACATCATTGACTTTTTAGGATAATATGTACACAACTAAACAATGAATATCTTGGTTACAGTTTTTAGGTCAATTAGTCTAGCTTCTACAGACTTTCGGATCATTGCTACTCCGTCATACCCCACTTTCGCCTAAATGTGTGGGTAAACTCCCCAAAATAATGAAAAATGATTGAGTTTAATCGAATTTGCGAATTCTACCAAGTTTTAAAATTGAGATCTAGCTTTACAGCAAGAGTAACCCGTGTTAGAATTTTTAAAATTATTGAAATTCAAATTTCTTCAAAAATATAGTAATAAGCGCTTTTTAAAGAATATGGTATTGATTTTATGAAAAATTAGAGGTTAAAGAATGAAATAGGAAAAGTTTGTTAAGTATTCTATTTTCATCATTATAATCTAAAGAATGAAAAAATATTTTCTAATTGCTGCATATTTTTTTCACAATTGATATTTAAATAGAAAGATATATATCCGTCTTTTACTCACACATCTTTCAACTTCTATTGAAACTATGCTATAAAAAAAGGGTTCCTCAAAATTCTAAAATTTCAAAAGAGACTAATTCAGTGCCAGAATCTAAGATAATGTGAGTTTAATTATCAAATTTTAGGAAATGATTGTTTATTGAACTTTTGTGTTTGCCTGGAACTAGCAAAGGTCTATGATTTTTATAAAGCTACTTCAAAAATTTATCATTTGCACTATAACTAAGTTTTGTGATAATTAAAACATTGTTAATATAGCATTACAAAATTCCATTGGAAAAAAAATTCGTTCTATAGCTGTATTTATTTGTAGTCAAAACATTAAGGTAAAGGAAAATTTCATAAAGTTCCAATGAAAAAATATTTGTATTATAATTAAATTTAATTACTCTATTAGAAGTTTCATTTTAAAATCATGATAAAATAAACGACAGCAGCCTGTCCATTGAATTAACCGCAAAGTTTACGATAAAAAAAACATTTTTTACCTTTACGGTTTTGAAACTGTAAAGAAGAAATTTAACTGTACATTGGGGATAGTTTAGCATATTTATGGTGCTGCCATCTACATGTGAATGAGAGTATAGTAATATATTACTACAGGAACACAAATTGGTGAGTGCAGGACAACGGTAATTCTTCATGTATTGAAGGGAATTGAGGAAATATTGTGGTATCAGAAATGGGACTCGAACCCTCGTTCTGTCGGTCAATGAAATTTATTGATTATCCCTCTCGGTTATAATATGTGCCAATCTGCTACGAAATAAGTGGCTTCTTTGATCAGATAAAATTCTGATTGTTAAACCGTATTACGTGAAGGCAGTTAATATATGGTTTTTCTCACAGTTAATAGTTAGAATACCATCTTATTTATAGTTACTTGACTGTTTTGTTTGAATATGGTAAAATAATAATTAAATAAATTGTTATTTAAGAATTTTTTCCAAAGAAATTCCTAGCAAAGTATACATATAGTAATAATTACTATATTTAGTTACTATACTATAAAAAAGAATCAACACCAAAAACAAAACCAATTCAGTTCAAAATCTATAGCTTACATTGATATTTTGGCGTTTATAGATCTTTAAAAAAATCACTCCAAAAGATCTTAAGTTAGAAACTTTTCTTCTTGTTTGAAGCCTTAATCGCAATCAGAAAACTCTCCTATTGTCCAGTCTGAATAAATATTCAATTCGAGAAAAGTTTCAGACTTTCTTCGTTAGAATCTAAATTTTCAATCCCTACATGTTTTTTCAGCTCATTACTGACATTTCAAAGGTAAAAAATATTTATTATCTAGGGATAGAACAACTTTAAAACCATGTCATTTAAACAAAGTTTTTTTAAACTTCGATTTTCATTTTGGTATATTTAACAAAGAAATAATTTAAAAGAACTTTTTAACTCTCAGAAGTCAAATTTAAAATAACTAATATTAATTTTTTTAATTGATAATAAGTTTTTAATAACTTAACTATTTAATTGATCATAAATTATTAAAAATTATATAACTAAATTATTAATAATTGATTATAAATAATTGTTTATAATTGATTATAAATAATTTATTATAATTGATTATAAATAATTGATCATAATTGATTATAAATAATTGATTATATATTATTAAAAATTATATAACTAAATTATGAATAATTGATTATAAATAATTGTTTATAATTGATTATAAATAATTTATTATGATTGATTATAAATAATTGATAATAAGTTATTATAATTGATTATAAATAAATGATAATAATTGATTATAAATAATTTATTATAATTGATTATAAATAATTGATTATAAATTCTATTTATTTGATTATAAATTTCAAAAATTTATATTTTTTTCAATTTGCTGCTTTCAAAATGAAATATTAATAATCTAAAATAATAGAATTAAAATGTTTCATATAACAATCCATTTGAATTAAAGAGATTCATCCTAGAAACTTATAAAAACTATATTATATATATATATATATATATATATATATATATATATGTAATACAAAAATTATAATACTTTTGTATTAATAAGAGAATTAAATCTCTTTCGTTTTAATAAAATGTCTTTGTTAAAGAATAAGCGTAGAGAGATTCTATTTTGGGAATTCAAGGCTGATAAACGTACGATTGAGTTATTTTTAGAATCTCTCCCCCTTTCACTTCCATATAAGGAAGCATGAAATGATTTTCCTTAATGCGTAAGGATACAAGAATGTCAGAGACAGTGCCTTTTTACTACAAAATGTGTTAGTATAAAAGCGAGAGCAATGCTTTTCGCATGGCTTTTTCATCATGTTCTGAGCCTAATAAGTTGTTCCGGAATTGTCCAAAGTCTTGTCCACCCCCTCCCTTGCGGAGTGTGGATGTGAAGGGTTATCGATACCAGCCTACTACCATTAATAAAGATTTTTTGTGTGTAACATGGCTTACGACTGCATTATTTAAGCTATCTATATACAAAATAAAAGGGATTTTAACCCTTTTATTACAAGTTTAACAGGATTATTACATATATATATATATAATATATATGTGTGTGTGTATATATGTGTGTATATATATATATGTATATATGTGTGTGTGTATATATGTGTGTATATATATATATGTATATATGTGTATATATATATATATATATATATATATATATATATATATATATATACATATATATATATGTATATTTATATATATATATATATATATATATATATATATATATATATATATATATATATATATATATATATATATATATATATATATATATATATATATATATATATATATATATATATATATATATATATATTAGAGAATGGCATTATCTCTTAAAATTTTGCATAACGTCGTACATAATAATCTCCTACTCTAATAGATATTTTAGATAGCTTTTCCAAAATTATATTTTTAGAACCTCAATAATAAAAAACACAAATCAATGTTAAATAGAAAATAAATAATGAAAAAAATCACTCAATCAAATCAAAATGAAAAAAATCACTATCGATGTTGACTACTGCAAAGTTATAGAACCATGACGGTCAGTTTATATGTCAGACAAAATTTAAAAGCTTAACTAAAATTTTCTTTTTTACTAAAAAAAATATATATGAATACCTTATTTTGGTTTCATATCTGCTGTGGTAGACCTAGACAATAATTTGTCAGAATTTGAAAGAACTCTAAAAATATATATATTAAGGGCATTAGTTACAGAACACCCTATGTATGTAAATACATTTTCATACCTTACACTGTATTATCACGTAAAACGCTTGCCAGAATTAATTGTTGAAAATATTATACTTTATTAATAATTGTTAAGTACTCCATTTTTCTAATTAATGTCATCGATTAATGCTTATAGAAGACTGCTTTTATCAACAATGTCAAAACTCATTAACATACATTAATAATGCGCTGCTTTTCAAAATTGTATTTATTGTAGCTCAATGAAATTTTGTGTCTTTTCTTTACTTATACGTTTATTTCTTCCTTCCTTTAGCCAAATTCTTATTTATGCATAACTCTTTTAAATGCAAACATTTCTTTTTCTACAAAAATGTATTTCTAAAAGCAGAACATTTTAATTTTATAATTTTTAATCAGATATTAATTAGGATTAAAACTAAAAACTGTCATAATTTATGGCATAAAAGTTAATGTTCACGAAGAAAACAAAGTGCTATCCAACATTCTAATGTTTGCAAAAATGAGCTAATTTGTCATCTTTATAGCTATAATTTCCCGAAATCTGTAACGGTAAAATAGTTTAGGGGATTATTTTTTCTTTCATATATGCGTTCTCTGTATTGAATCGTTAAGCGAGTGCATAAATTTGCGATAGTTCCTTAACCATAAAATTTCAAGTCGTATAACTTATTGCATTTAAAAGTGGATAAGTTCAATGATTAGAAAATATAGACCCTTAAAAATGTGAAATAAAATCTTGTAAGAAATTCCTTTATAAATTGCAAATAATTTCTTATTTTAAATATCATTTGATGTTAAAATTCCATATAGTAATATAAGTTGCATGCAATTGAAAAAATTTTATTTTGAGCATTATTGCCTGTAAATAAAAATCAACAATAAAACCAACAATTTTCAAACATTTCGTTTTTTTTTTTTTTTTTTTTTTTTTCATACACAATTTTTCAAAAACTATACTTTTCATTTTCTCATAATAAACCTTTCATATATTTTGCTTATTAAACTGAATAATTAAGGGAGCCACCGCCTCCTGCTCTCTGCCCCTTGCTAACCCACCAACTTCTTCCCAGTTCTTTTAGGATGGCTTTGCGACCCTCCATAAACAATGTACATAAGCAAAAACTAGCACTTAGAATACAAGCATAAAGACATTTAGTTATTAGTTATTTCTGAAGTAAGACACACAATAGTTAAATAGTTTTTCAAACAGCAATATATACATGAAGATTTCTATTGTAGAGAAAGCCAAAGCTCACCAATGGCTGTAGAGATAGAATTGAAGAAGAAGATACAAAGATTATCCAACATTATTAGTCTGGAATGCGAATATTATTTTTAAAAAAAGTTGAATTAAAAAATGAAAAATATTCATTTTTTCTAAAAACTCTAGTGCTAATTAAATTAGAAATGTTCTATATTCTTAGGTTCGTATATTGAAAAAAAGGTGCATAAAATTATATAGCTTTTAAAATTTGTATGCTTTTGACAAACCGGAGTCGAAAACGATCCATTTTTTTCACTCCGACTCCTGCAAAATTTTATTCGACTTATAACCTCGACTCCACAGATCAGTCTCTTGCTGAGCAAAAAATAATAATAATAAACCAAGAGAATACATATCCACATATGTATGCTCATAATATACATATCCACAACAAAGCGATTAACTTTATATTTCTATTTTTCAATATCAAAATTGGCTGATTAAAAAACATGTTTTATAAGAGAAGAAAACTAGTACAATTTTAGTATTTTATTGTTAAAAATAAATGGGACATTTTTTATCCCAAAATTCCTAAAAGGTTAAGACGGTTAGGGAATATTGTCCATTACACGTTATATGATTGCCAGCGTTGTGCAATATGTGGAAAACAAAAATTATATTTAGCCTTAAGTCGTTAGATTCGAATAGTGTTAGAATACTTCTTTCAATTAAATCCATCTGGTCATATAAAGGGTGTTATAAGATTATCAGGAGATCTCTATTGCAATTGAGCAAGTTTTCACTAAGGCTCTTAACGGCCCGAGGCTCTAACATTGTCATAATTATACATCATAACAGTGCTGGCGAGTAAAGATCCAATCAGTTATAATAATAAATTTACAAACAATATAATAGCTGCCGTTAAAATTGAATCTTTGTAAGTACTACTGGGTTGGCAAGAAAGTTATTTCAGTTTTTAGTGTGTAATAAAATTCAGTTTTTTGTAATAAAATATGAACTTCAAATCTAATTCATTTTGTTCCATAACCATTTGCCAGCTTTCTGGTATTTTCATGATCCCGCGCTTATAGACATTTCAGTACTTATAAGTGTAAAACTCAACCATGTTAGATTTGAAGTCATCTTTATTACTGAAATATTTCCTTTTAAAAAAAACTTCGAAGTCAATGATAATCTGATAGTGCAATGTTGCGGCTATATGAGGATAGCGACATCATTTCCAAGCCGAACCCCAAAACCTGCTAAAAATATGCGAGTATTCTCAAGGTGTAACACGATTTGTTTGCAATTTGTCAATTCTAACGTTTATTGTTTCCTCCAACTTCGTAAGTTGTTGGCAGAAAACCACTGAGTTGATAGTTTGGTTACTTGAAAGTTGATAGTTTGATTACTTGATTCAACATAACACCTTTGTAATTCCCTTAAATTGACAGCATGATCTCATTTACCATTTAAAACATTAGTAAACTTCAAAATCAATGTTACGGGTGTATGAGGAATGCGACATTACTTCTCAGTCGACCCCTAATAGCTTCGTACATGTTACAGATGTGCGAGGCCTCGCATTACCATGGTGGAACACAATTCGATTGCTATTTCCCGATTATACCTTTTCTTGATCCCTTCAATTTCAGAAGTCGTTGGCAGTAAATGCTTGGAAGCAGCTCAAATTATACAACACCTTTGTTATTCCACTAAATTGATGATACGATTTTTTTTCTGATGGAATTCAACATTCGACATGGATTTTGATGCTTCATCATGCTTGAACCCTGATCTTTTTTCAATTAATGTTATTGTAAACGGTCCACTTTTCCTCGTTAGTGATAATTCGCTTGAAAAAATATCCGAATATTTTGCATTTTAAATGCGTATCACGAAGATTGATTCGTTGTGCTAGGGAAGTTTCCTTCGATTCGGATGAAACCTAAATATCGAGTTTTTTTTATATAAGTCCAAGGCATCTTAAATGATTTTCACTTGTTGTGTCTGATACATTTAACTGTTTTTCAATCTCCAGTACAGTTATATGACCATTTGTTTCAGCTATTGCTTTCATTTTGTCATCATCAACTTCAGCCCTTCAGCCAGAACGGTCTTCAGATCGATATTTTTTAAACCAATTCTGACGCATGCATTCTGCTAAACACTCAACACCATAAACTTCACACATCTTAAGGGTCTAAGCCACTTTTCTGCCTCTTTAAAAATAAAACAGTAAAATATATCGCTAACACGTAGTTTTACACTGTATGAATGCGTATTAAAGCTGACCGTAAACTGACAGTTGTAAACAAAAGACAGAATTAGTTTCAATAGCAACCTGAAGGTATCAACTACAAAATCTTAAAAGAAAAAAATTCTAACATTGACAAAAAATAAAGAACAAGTAATATGAAGAATTAAAAAATTTTAAAGTCAATTCTTACTTAGGTCAACAACAACAAAAATCTGAATTTATTTCTAGTGTTCTACATGCTTGACAATATTTATTCCTAAATTTATATCCTGCTAAATATCTTATATAAGAGAACTTTTTTTCTCACTTTTAAAACTAAAATTAATTAATTAAATTTAATTAATGAATTAATATTTGAAAAATCTGTATTAACATCAAGTGTCATCCACTATAAGTTTAAGAAAACGTATTTGAAATTGAGTTGAGGAATAAAATCTATTTTATTAACGATTGAAAATTTGAACAAGATATATAGATATATATAGGGAAAGTGTGAACTAATCGTAGGAAAAATAAAGAAAAAAGCATGACGTAATCTACTTGTGCAAACCGAAATTACTTTCTTGCCAACCCAATATATGTGCCCTAGTACACATTATATGAAAAAATATATTACATTTAAAATAATTCATAACATTTAATTACATAACATTTTCTTATATTAAATTTTCCAACATACGTTTTAATAAACAGTGACAGTTTGTTTGCTTATGAGTGTCTATTAATCATAACACACATTTTCATTATTTATATCTTAAATTACTTTTTATTTCTTCCATAAAATTCTCCGGCATAGAGAAATAAACTTAGAATTGCCAAACACAAATTCATTAAATAGTGTTCAAAAGATTTTTGTTTTATCAAAGAATTTTTTTTTTTTTTTTTGTAGAAAAAAAGCAGTAATACCTATCTTCAAAAAAAGTCATTTTTAAAAGGTATAAACAAATTACATTATAATATAGTTGGAAAACTTGAAACTGTTTTGTTAAATGTGTAAGATAGCGGTACTCTATTGTTAATAGTAAGCGCTTGTCTATCTTCAAGCATGAAACTGTTTACTATAAAGAGTAATCATCTGTAATATTTATTTTTTAATATTAAATTTGCTTTCTTTTTACACTTTAACCGATAGAATCGAGACAATTCTGATGGACAAAATCCCTTTTCTACTCTGACAGGTGTCGGATACAATAAAAAATACGTCATTTAAGCTCTGTGAAATTACTTTATATTGGATTTATATTGTAAACAAGATTATGTATGATGGGTTTTTGAGAATGAGGGGGAAAAAATTTCCTTACTTAGTCTTTTAACTTTTGTAATTTTTTAAATGATAATATATGTGAAATTTAATAGACAATATTTTTATATTTATATGTTATAAGCGATACCATATAGAACACAATACTATACTGCTTTTTTTGAGCTTTTACCAGTCTTACAGTTCTTTTTAATCATAAAAGTTACATTAATACTTAATTTTTTTCGTAAACACTTTGTAACGTAAAATTAATGATGTGAAATAAATAAAGTTATATACTTAAAAGAAGCTTTTTTTATATATTTCGCTTTTGCCTTGGAAATATTCATTCCCAAAAATACAGATTAAAGAAACATGTTAGACTAATCTATGAATTCTCGCCAACTTTATTTTATTTTATTTTATAACCGTCGTTGAACAGCCGACCCAACTTAATGGGTTTACGGCTACTAATGTTCAACTCCGTAGCCTTGTAATTTTGAACCCAATCCAGAAGACAAGGGAACTCCTGGATCGAGTATTGGGAGGAATTTGCCTTCGTGGAGGACTTTTTGATGGAGCTAACCCGCATTTGCGTTACATGGAGAGGAAGACCACGAGAACCTCCCACGGTTAGCCTGACGGCAAGGGGACTCTAACCCATGATCCGTCTACCACTGAGGATATTTCACGTCAGCACTGTGGTCAGTGCATGCCGGATGCGGAATTCGTATCGACTGGGATTCGAACCCGGTTCGCCTCATTGGAAGGCGAACGCTCTATCCCCTGAGCCATCGCTCTCGCCAACTTTGTAATTAATATGCTGAGGTGCAACCTCACTTGGCAAGACTGCAAAATGATCCGTAGCAAATAGGGATTCGTCAAGTAAATTTAAAGCCACTGCTTTTACGTGGTGCAAAGCTTTGATGGCTGTATTTTTAAGACTAAAAAAAAGTATGAACTTTGATGCGAAATGTGTTCAACATGAGGGATAAGTTAAATAAAAAAGTTTTATTTCCTCAATCTAATTTTTTTTTTCTTACATCTGAATATTCTAGTCTAGAAATTCGATTGTAGGGTAAAATATGGGATTAAAAAAAGTCTAGTACAATGAAACAGTCTATTTAAAATCAGTTAAATTCGTTACAGAAATTTTCAGTTTAAACATATTTTATAAAATTCTATGTTCCAGTAATAAAAGTGATTTGAATACATTCAGATATCTTACAACAATAACAAATGAAAACAACGGGATTTTCATCTCTAAAAGTAAATTTCTTAGATAAAGGTAACTTTTTTTTATACCTGAAAATATATTTTATATACCTTTGAAATTTTTGTGTTGCTAAAAAAAATCAAAATTTCAAAAAAAATTTCAAGTTTATTTGTATCTCTACATCAGTGCGAGTTAAAATGAAACACTTGCTCATGCGTTGCTATGAAGTTGTGCCCTAGGTGGCTTAATGTACTTAAAATAACATAATACTAGGCGTCTAATGAGAGAATGAGATGCCTACAAGTGACGTAGTGTGGGTATCTCGATCCCGACTGGTTGTTGAAACGTGGTATTTGTTTACGTTAGCAACTGTTCTTTCCATTCTATTTCGAGTAAGTCAAGCCTGTCAAGTATTAGTTCTCTCAAATAACACGTTCTATATTCATTCACAAAGATTCTTTCACAAAGATATTAATTCTTTCACAAAAATTTCAATTCTTTCACTTTATATTTCTTACAAAAAGACAGGCACGAAGCCATGTAGAACATATAAAAAACTAATTATGCATCAAAGTTGCCATGTGCACAAAACAAAAATAAATCACGGTTACAATAAAATACATCAACAAATAATTGATGCATTTTATTGTAGTTGATATATTTCATTGTATAGTTTTTCTGAATGAGAGTTTCTGCTACAAACAACTTTGAAATCTTTAAAGTTCTTAAAGACAGCTATTCGACAAAAAAATAGTATTTGATTGGTTTAAAAAGCTTAAAGTCGTTGAATTCATTGTAAATGATCCGTGATACTTTGATCCCTTTTGATTAATGATCAACGTATCGATAAAATCAAAGAATCGTTGCTAAGTGTACGTCATTTGACAAAAACAAGTAATCGGACAAGTACCTATATATCGTTTGGTCCTTGTCAGTTAGTTTTAAAATGTAATTAATACTTGTGACTCTCAACTGTCTCTGTCTCTTTTGCTTCGCACATTGTTTCAAGTAATTTGAAATGGTTTAAACAAACAAAATCGTTGTTGATAATTGATTTATTAGGATAATTATTTTCTTATAATACATTAACATCGGAGATTAAATTTTGATCTATATGTGTTTGATACAAAAAAAGAGTAAAAGATGAAGTGGATCGCGGACGAAAAGACCACTTCAATATCTCTCAAACATCAAGATAATGTTTACAAGTACTTTGTTATTATCTTAATAGTCTTCTACTTTAAGAATTTTTAAACTGAAAACAGAATTTGTGTAAAAAAAATTAATTACAAAATATTTCTTTATGGAATATTTTTTTTAAAGTTTTTTATATATATTTATTTAATTAAATAAATATTCAAATTAATTTAATAAATAAATTTATGAAATGTGTTATTTGCTTCACATTTATTAGTCAGTAAAAAAAGTTTAAATATTTTTTTAATAATTTTTACTAAAACTTTAAAAAAAATTAACCCTTTATATCACCTTGTTGCATATCTGCAACATACACAAAAAGCCTATGTTTTTGCCCCAACAAATTTTGAAGGACGATTTCGGCGATTGTCGGCCAAAACCAGTGCGCCAAGATGAAATTGGGCACTGGCCTAATTAGGCTAACAAAAGAATCAGATGCAAATACCCAAAATGCAAAGGATTTACACAAACTATTTGTGAGAAATGTGGTGTAGGACTTTGTTACAACAAAAGTAACAACTGTTTTAAAAAATTTCATATGAATTAAAATTTTTGAATCTTTCAATCTTAGTGCCATTTTTCACAATGTTGCAAGAATGCAACAAGCACTTTTTTGTCATTTTGCATAATGTTGCAGAAATGCAACAATCAATTTTTTTCCGATAATTTTTTTTATTTTATGTTGTAAAATTTTTTTATTATTTTTTACATGCTTAGAATGATGTATTCTAATCTGAGTAATTTTTATTAAAATCAGAGATGTTGAGATTATAAAGGGTTAAAGCGATTAATTTAAATTTATCATAGAAAAATATTTCTTAAAAATTTCAAATTAATCAACGAAATTAAATAAAACAAAATACTGGATCTTTTTTTAAATTTATTGTAAGCCTTTTGACTTCTCAGTATTAAAGACAAGCAATTATTTTCGTTTATTATAATAACTACTTCAATAGAGAAGCCTTTTCACCGTTAAAAGTTAACTACATCTCATATTCTAGTAAAGTTCAATTTATATGCAATTACAAATATTTTAAAACAAGAAATAATTTATATACTCCTATGAATCTTCGAAATATGTCCCTCTTTTCAAAATATTTCCCTCTTCTTCTTATGTCTTGATATTATCATTTTGAATTTCGGACAAGAAATAGAAAAGCGAAAAACGTAACTTACATTCCAAAACCTTTTTCCAGCACATAAAACTAGAGTAAATGTGAAGAATTCTAAAACTGTTCCCACTTTAGGTTTACATTGTAACAGATAACATTGAAATTTAGGTTTTGTTATGAGAAGAAGTATGTTTTAGAAGTATGAATAAACTTTGATGTTCAAAAGCTTGCTATTTAGATTGGTACAACTGAAAAAATTTCCATAACAATGAGCACAGCTTGCTTATAACAAGCAGATTTGAACGAAATCCTATGCCTTAAACGTGACTTGACAACAATATTGCTAAAATTGAAAGCAAAAGTGACAGTTTTTTTTTTTTTTTCATTTTTTAAAGTTTTTTTTAAGTAAAGTTTTGTAAAATATAAAGTATACTAATTTTACACACAAATATTTTCTATAAAATTTATGAATTATTATGATTTTTCAAAAGTAAGAATGTAATATAAAATTAAGAGCTAGAACACTGTTCGAATTTACAATGTTAAGAAATTATATTTTTACATTAATAACAACATTTTTATTTATAGTGGAATATAAGAAACAATAGTTAACTTAATCATTCCCACAAACCAAAAAGAATCATTTAATTTACAAAATCGAGACGCTTCGTATGGCTGTACCATGCAGATAGAACAAACCACAATATGGGATTAAGAAAAATCTTAATTTCGAAACCAAAACACTCAACAAGAGAAAAACCCTAAGAAAAAACGGTTAGGTGTAAGATCTAACCATTACGAAAATTAGAAATTAGTAATCCAAGGCTAACTACAGAAACATATGGATTAACATTGTTCAGCAAGCCGAGGCCCACGCCATAACAAAAAGCTTCATTTTTGGAACTTATTATTAAATTTAATAATAATAATTTATTTTTGAAACTTTATCTTTCTAATGCGTTAATTCTAGGAAATTTTATGAGTTTATTGAAGTGATTTATTAAATCACTAATGAACAAATAAAAACATCAAGAGAATAAAATTGGCAAAATATTAATCAATTTAACCATCTTTAGCAACCAAATTGATCACACTCACGAGACCACCACATCATATCTGCACATGGTTTAGCATTTTAGTAATACGGCGTTTCATTAATTAATTTCAAGTACAACTACATTGGATTCTTCACAATGATAATATAGAGAGAACCTCCACATTAAGAAAAAATATGTAGTCAAAACTACCAGAATACGATACAATTTACCATGCTGACTCTATGGCAATAACCAAAAGTACGGTACTTCTTACCGTAACGTTTACTTAATAGTAAAATTACCAAAAAATATTGTTTTATTATCATGATATTCAAAAGTTTTCATCTTCAAAAGCTGAATAGAGAGAATAAATTTGGCTGATTCTATTACACGTTCATTGGTTTCGAAACCCCCCCCCCCCCATCATGCGTTTTTCCGTTAGGTATATCACTAAACTAAGTCATATCATTCAAAACATTTAAATTACGAAAAGTAAATAATGGAAACAATTTTACGTCTACATTCTACTCACCGTACAACAGTTCATTAATCAAGTAATGTTTAATTTCCGAGGGGATTTTGCCCCCCAAATCCTCCCTAAAACTACGCCAACTACTACTGTCGTGTAGGAGCAGCAGATAAAAATAAAAGATAACTTTTTAACATTCAAGGGAATATTATTTTAAAGTAAACTGATTTACTCTTTCGAATTCTATTGCAGTTTTGCTTAGAACAGTAAATTTCGCCGAGAGGGGCAGCAATTATTTGAATAGTGACAATGACGAGTGTGAAATCATGGATTAACGTTTCTGGATAAAACTTCACCTCAGTGGATAAAACTAGTGGATAACTCAGTGGAGTCTGGCGAGGGAAAAAAAAAGAAGGAGAATTCATTCATTATTTATGAAAATGTATAATGAAAAAGAAAGATCTTTAAAAACTTGCTACCGAACTGCATATTGAAACGTCGGCAAATGTAACTGATAGAAATTAAAATTTTAATAGAATATATATATATATATACTAAAAAGTTAGTTACCAAGGATGGGCCCGAAAATGGATGTGCATTATATTTTTTTTTCTTAAATAAATATTTATTTTCTAAAATTATTTAAATTATTTATTGTCAACTTCTTTAAATTATCCAGTATAATATTATCTTGTGCACATCCATTTTCGGGCCCATCCTTGGTAACTAAGAAATCAAACGCACTTCACTAATGCCGTAAGAACGCACTTTAATACATAACTCCTCTAGTTTCGCGTTTAGCTCAATTTGCGCTTCTGTTTTCATTTTTGCAATCTGGCAACCTTGTTACGAAAATATTTTAAATCATTTTTGAAAAATTTCCCGTTCATGTAAGTTCATTTGAATTCGCTACTCGCTTAATAGATTATGTTTTTTGTTTTATTCTGTTTTTTCTTTATATTTTATTTTCTGTTTTTACGTGTTATTTTTACTTACTGTGTTCTATTTTATTTATTATAATTTTTTTGTAAAATTTTTTGAGCGCTCCTCACACTATTGTATTGATATATTTTGCTTTGGCTATATTGATACAATATTAGAAAGCCCTCTTTTTTGCGGATATAAACGTGTGAGCTGATGAAAAGATTATATCTTTTATTTTCCAGATTTTTTTCAAAAAAATTTTGTCCTGTTTTTTGGATTTTTTCCGATTTTTTGTTATTTTTATTATTATTTTTATTTTTTTTCCCCTTTTTTCATTGTTCTGTAATTTTTCCCTTGTTTTATCTACATTTTCACTTATATATATATATATATATATATATATATATATATATATATATATATATATATATATATATATATATATATATATATATATATATATGGGTTTTTTTTTAAGTATCTTGTATCTTTTTTCTTAGTACAAGAATTGTAAAAAGTTTAAAAGTATTAACCGAAGATTAAACTTTCTTTCCAATGGCGTGATGCTTTAAGTTTTAAAGTAAGCAAACTTTTCATTACAAGTTTTAATTACAGTTAAAATACCTCCAAAAATATGTTTTCATTTTTTTACAGATTAGGAGTCTTTCAAAAATTTAAAAAATATTATATTATAACCTTCAACTATGTCGATTTTTCATAACATAGTTTGTTCACATAGAATGTTATTCCGCCAGACTCCTTTGCAATTAAAATTTATCAGCATAAAAACTCTCAAAAATTTAATTTGACAGGTTCAAGCACTTGTCTGTCACTTTAATTTCAGCATAATAAGTAACGGTAAGATGGGAGTCTCACTTGATCTAAATAAAAAGTTGTATTTATGTGTTGGAACATCATCAAAAAAACGACCGTGTGTTTTAAAACATTCAAACTAACTTTAATAACTTACTAATAACCATGCTGTTTTTAAAAACTAATATATAACTATTTAATGGGCTAATGATTTCTGTTCATCAATACGCAATTAAATTTAAAATAAGAGCTTACATTATTGCAGTTCTTTTCAATAACTTGAGAAAAAAGGCAAGTAAATTAAGTTTTAAAACAATGGAATCTATAAAGCTATTAGTAAGATAAAAATAAAAGTTGGAATTACACTGCTTAACAACAAAATATAAGCACTAACTAAATGAGATCATCTGCTTAAAATCTTTTGAGCAAAAGTTTAGTTTATAAAATTTATTCGACGGAATTTTTCACAACTATACTTGAGATGTTAAATTTTTGAAAATGAAACATCTATCATAATATTTGAATAGTGGATGAGAACGGGATAACATTAGCCCCCCGATCATAAAAATCGTTCAAAAATTTCCATCGGATCGATTAGGATAGACGTTTCTAAATTTGAATTTTCTAATTTGCTTTGAATAAAACACGCATTTCGGGCTACGTCCATTTTGTTAAATGCACATTTTGCGACTCAAAATAAAAGCCAACCAAAGAGACAGTTATGTATTCGAATGATTGAATTCTCTTGTTTGTAAATAAACAACTTACTCCAATAAGCAAATTAAAAAAATTTGAATCTTCATAACAGTAAGGATTTGATGAAAATTGCATGCTCGAAAATAACATTAAATGAGAAGGAAATACAAACTTTAATATGTTGTAAGTACAGTCCGAAAAAAAAAAAAAAAAAAAAAAAAAAAAAAAAAAAACGAATCACCCTGAATAACTTTCATTTTAATGATCGGACTTTCACGAACTAAGTGTCAATCTTAATGGTTCATGGGGGTGACCGCAAATATGCTAATTAATTAGTGCTAACTATTAATTAAGTTACGAAATCAGACACAAAAACGTACTTTCTCTGAATAAACATATATTTTTTTTTTACATATTTAGACAACAATTTTATCAAAAAATTATAAACTAAAAAACGTAAAATAAAAATGATTTTAAAAATTCCTCATTTTTCAATAAAAACTTTCGTATTGTTTCTTTTTTTTTAATTCTTATAGTATTTAATCAGACGTAAAAAAACCATTTTGTAGAGAACGATCATCAAGTAAGAAAAAAAATTTTTACAAGCAAATTTTTTATTATAAAAATCATAACACTTACCTGATTTATAAGTCCGGAGAATTCCAAAATGATATGTTCTTTGTTTGAAAACATTATTCTCAAATAATATATACATAGTTTATCCCATCATTACTTTTAGGTAACATACCACACATCAAAATTTTATAATTGTAAGATCTCGATATGAATTTTAATATGTAGCTTAAAAACAGCATAGCTGAATTCTAGTTAAAAATTCTTTCAAAACTAAAAAACACTTACCAAGAAAACGATAAAAAAATTTTTTATAATCAGCACAAAAGATACTTTTTCAAATAATTCGGATTATTCTTTATTGTTGTTTTCTGAATTATGTAGATACAGAAATATATACTATTCTATGAAGAAGAAGAATATTCTATAACTATTACAGTTCTGTATGGAATTCATTGGAACACATTTATTCATTGGAATTACGAAAGCAATGTTGATTTCATTTTAACTTGTAATGAATTGAAGACAGAAAAATTATTTTACCGCAATACACACATCTGTAACAGCAAGTGATCATGAAATCATGTTATGTTGTTGGTAGTAGAAAGGTAAAAATTATTGAGAAGTTGTTCTTCAAATGCTTGGCGTGTTCTGCTTCAATGTTTGACATGTTCTGATTAGTTTTTTCAAGAAGTTTTACCTTTTCTTTAGGGAAATTTTGCTTCTTTTTTGATGCTAAGAAAATGGCGTCCATCATTGCCAATGGTTATGTGGGAATTAATGCCCGATATTTACAGTCTCCCGCTAGATGGCGTATCGAGTGCTGCGATCGCGAATATATTTGCAATTTAGTAAAGAAATTGGATTAAAAAGTTTTAATTCAAGGAATGTCTAGTTTTATAAAAGCGTGCTTCCAGTAGAATATGATTATACACCAGACTGTCCTTATTTAATGTGATTATTTTTTATTTTTTGATTTTCTTTTTCAATAACTGATACAATTTCAATAATATACATACGTATGCATAGATTTGGAATAATATATTTATCTATTTCTTGAATATATATTTTATAATTATTAATACGAATGCGTAGTCAACATTTTTAAGCATCTTAAAACTTCTTTACATCTTATACACCGAAGAGTCATTTTATTATGACCACCCTCCATCTATAACAATGGGCTCGCCCAGGTTTTCATGGTTTCTCGCCCAGGAACAATGTTTTCATGGGGCACATTAGGACCCATAATCCTCATAGAACAATCCCTGACGTCTGAAAGCTACTTGAACATAGTTGCAGACCAGGTTCACCCATTCATGGCAACAGTTTTTCCTGCGGAGGATGGTGTTTACCAACAGGATAATGCACCATGTCATAAGGGTCGAATCGTCATGGATTGGTTCGAGGAACATCCCAGTGACTTTCAAGTCATGTCTTGGCCCCCAAATTCACCCGACCTTAATCCAATAGAGCATTTGTGGTCCTACTTGGAAAACCAAATTCGTGCTGCCACGCTACCCCCTCGCAATGTGAGGGAATTGCAGGACCAGTTGGTGAACGCTTGGTACCAGATACCTCAGACTACCTATCAGCACCTTGTGGAATAAATGCCACGGCGGGTGCTAGCAGTTTTGAGGGCTAAAGGTCGTCCTACATGTTATTAGCAGGGTGGTCATAATGTAATGGCTCTTCGGTGTATATCGCCTTAATCTTAAAATGCATTTGTAAATTACCTGCCTGCGCTTGTTTCGCAGAATTATTTTTCTAACTTATTAATTAAATTTTAACGTTTCTAAAAATCTTATTTTTTATTCTACCATAGATATTATTTTTCCATTAATATACAAATCAATTGTTTTAGTACTTTAATTTATGTTTTCCTTTAAAATAAAATTACTTTTTAAGTTATTGTTAAGTTTTTATTGAAACAAAACTTAGATTTATTGCCAGCTAGCCGAGAATTAAATCTTGTTAAGAAATTAAAAATATTCTACTGATCAATATCATTCGATGCAGAACACCTGACTATTTACTAATCATACTATTGTTTTCAAAAAAGAAGTTAAATTATTAATTTTCCTTTTTTTATTGTTTATTATTTATTTGAGTAATGAAAAGTAAATGCCTATGTGAGCACAGCAAAAACATACAACAGATTGTTTTGTTTTTTTAAATTAACAAAAAACTATAAACATAAAATTTTATTTTGACGTTCAAAGTTATTCTTGCCTACTAACTTAAAGAAAGTTACCCCTTTCTTTTAAAAAGTTGAAAATATCTGTTTAAAAAGTTGTTTATATTATTTCTCAACTTTTGCACAGTTCAAAAAAATATTGCTATATCAGGAAAATGTTTGATATGCCTTCTTTCGTTGAACAACTACTAAAATAAAAAATTGTGAAAAGATTCGAAAAACGTGCTATTTTTAGAATCATCATCTCAAAAATTGTTCTTTTTCTAACATAAGGATTTTTTCTACTTAAATAACCTATAATAATAGTTTTAATACACGTTTTGAAGAAGTAATGCGTGGAAATTTGGATCTAATATTTCGTAATAAGAAAACAAGAATATTAATAATTCATTGATAGTTGTTTCATTGCACCGAAGTAGTTAATTCTTTTCGAAACAATCGGCCTTGCCACTATTTATCTTTGACTCTTTGAAATAAGGGTCATTTCATGCATGTCATACGACTTTAAAATTTCAAATATAAAATGTAAAAATTACAAGAATGCGTAAGCTGGCTTTAATTAATAATAAAAAACTGACAAAATCGTCGGCAAAAGAGGTTATCTCATGAAAAGAATGCCAGAGTTAAAAACTGTAACAAGTGTTACTCTTGTTTAATTTGGTTATTATAAACCTAAATTTTCTTTTCTTTTAATTTTTTAAAATATTTTTTTAATAAACTAACGAAATGAATATCTAAATAATATCCATTCGCTATACTAGAAACCAAGTTTACTTAGTATCATTCGGAAATCATATGAAGTGCAAATTCTTGAGCTTAGGTGTAGGGTAGTAGGATATTTCATGCATGATCAGTAGTTTCCAGTGTGAACTCTTATATTAGAAGGCAGCTAACTTCTTTAAAAATTCTAATTCGTTATTTTACAAATGCTATAAAGCATGTGTATTTTTTAAATGGTTATTTATGTAATTTTCACATTGGCCACTAGTTTTCTGTTGATGAAGCAAAAACGAAGACCCTAGTAAGCAGCCAAAAACTAAGTCATTATGCATTATTATCTTTAAACTTTTTTTTTTTTTCTGAATTCTCTAACCTTGCGATTTAAACTCTATAATCTGCTGTAATGTGTTTTTGTTTGAGTCAAAATATTGGCATTTTTTATATTTTTTACAATTTACATTAATCAACAGACTTCACGAAATTAACATTTTTAAAAATTTGAACTCATTTTTTCAAAGAGCGAATCTCTAACAATACTTCGGCGAATCATAAAAAAATAATTTAGCACAATTTCTGAAATAGTTTATACTCTAAATACTCCCCTCCCTCAATTTAAAATTCAATGATAAAATTGATTAGTTTTTGTTGAAAGAAACTGTTACAAAGCAACTGAAATAAAAGAACTGATAGGAAAGAATACATAAAAGTTTGCTATGCTACACAAAATAAATTATTTTTATTAAATGATCAAAATATAAATTTACAAAATATTTATTTGTTTTATATAATTATTACATTTAAAAATTAGAAACTTTATGGCATTCAGCTAATTTATGCTTTACAATATTTGCAATGTTCAAAATGCTTAAAAGTTATCCACTTAAATCCATAGGAAGGAATTTATACATTTTGATTCTATTTATAGTTTTCGATTAATTAAGCCACAGATTATTTAACCAAAGAATGTCACTGACTTATTGATCAAAAAGTTAAATTATTAATTTAACTCAGTAAAACTTAAAAGAGTTATCTACCACATATGCATTAAGTTTCAGATAATTTCTTTTATTAAACATTTTTACCTTATATAAAGCGGTGGGTTGAATAGTTCCAACCAACTGCATTAATTTTTAAATATTGTTGCTAAACTATTTTTTCATCTATAATTTCTGCGACCATCTTCTAATAATTTTAGAAAATAAAAAAATACCAATGAAAGGATTTGTTTGCATAAATGCTGGAAATAGTTAAGGGTAGAGGGGTCTCATTATTTTCTCTAATTCAACAATTAAAACTAGTAAAATTCTGATTAAAATTAGCAAAACTCAAAATAATCTACAACTGCAAAATACAACGATAAACTCTAAGTAAAATTGACCCCAACTTCTGATGAATTTTAATTTTTTCTAAGATCTAAAACTCTTTTTTTTTTTTTTTATTATTATTTTTTTAATTTGACCTTTCATTTAAAAAGTCAAGAATCTAGTCCTTAATAAATTAAGAACGCTGTGGTGTCAGTATCGATCGTAATTATACAGTTATCATTAAATTTAAAATTAAATTTTTTAAATTAAATATTGAAGGTAGTGGTGAATATAAACATAATAAAATACATCTTTTTAGTTTCGCCCCCACATTTTTAACTTTTTTAGGACCTTACGAACTCTACTTAAAATGACGCTATCGTATCAGATGTCGGTAGTGATGGTGAGAATAGTAAAATAAGTTTTTGAATAAAGGAATAAAACAAAGGAACTTTAGTAACCATATTTGGTGATAAATAAGTAACTGATCTCAATCGAAGAGCTTAGGGAAAAAACATGTTTGCAAAAGTCAGTTTCGGAATTTATACATAAGGATGCTATTTGCAAATCCTACTATTTAAGAAAAACATGTAACCTAAATATTTCTCAGAGAATGTGACCTTTAACAATAAAATAAAAATGCAAGTAAAATTTAATCTTATACTATGGTGTGTGTATATATATATATGTATATATATATATATATATATATATATATAGATAGATAGATAGATAGATAGATAGATAGATACAGCAAAATAAATAAAAACAAAAAAATTAAGAAAAACAATAAGTATCATTTATTGGGCATAAGCTGCAAGTAAACAGGACTCATAAGATAAGTTCAAAATGAATATAAAACAAAGGTAAATTACAGACAAATGAAAAAAAAAGGGGGGGGAATAATAAAAATAACAAACAACTGGGGGGAAAAAAGAATTATTTGAAAAAAAATAATAAATAAAAATAAAAAATAAAGTTTTTTTTAAAAAAACCGGAAAATAAAAGATATAATCTTTTCATCAGCCCACACGATTATATCCGAAAAAGAGTGCTTCCTAATATTGTATCAATATAGCCAAAGCAAAATATATCAATACAATAGTGTGAGGAGCACTCAAAAAATTTTTTTAGAAAAATTACGACAAATAAAATTAAACACAATAAGTAAAAATAACACGTAAAAACAGAAAATAAAATATAGAGGAAGAGCAGAATAAAACAAAATCTATAAAGCGAGTAGTGAAATATAATGAACTTACATGAACGGGAAATTTTTCAAGAATGATTTAAAATGTTTACGCAACAAGATTGCCAGATTGCAAAATATGAAAACTATGAAAACAAAAGCGCAAATTGAGCGTAACTAGAGGAGTTTAAAGTGCGTTCTTGCTGCATTACTGAAGTGCGTTTGATTTGTTAGTTACCAGGGATAGGCCAGAAAACGGATGTGCGCGAGGTAATATTATACTGGATAATTTAAAGAAGTTGACTATAAATAATTTTGAGGCCGGGATAGCCTGGTCGGTAGGGCGCTGGGCCCATATCCAAGAGGTCATGGGTTCGATCCTCGCCGGCCGAAGACTCCTCGTGTAGTAAATGGTGACTGATGCACGTTAAATCTGTCGAGTCTCAAAGTCCTCCATGTTCCCATAACAAATCAATACCTCTGGGGGTACTGATCCAGGAGTTTCCTTGTCTTCTGGATTGGTTCAAAATTACAAGGCTACGGAGTTGAACATTAGTAGTTGTAAACCCATGAAATTGGGTCGGCTGTTCAACGACGGCTATAAAATAAAATAAAATAAATAATTTTAGAAAATAAATATTTATTTAAGAAAAAAATAAATAGAAAAGAGAAAGAAACATGAATTGCCAGTTTTGCACATAATTTTAGCCACGGATTTGCCCGAAATGGATTTTTCTTAAATAAATATTTATTTTCTAAAATTATTTATAGTCAACTTCTTTAAATTATCCAGTATAATATTACCTCGCGCACATCCGTTTTCTGGCCTATCCCTGGTAACTAACAAATCAAACGCACTTCAGTAATGCAGCAAGAACGCACTTTAAACTCCTCTAGTTACGCTCAATTTGCGCTTTTGTTTTCATAGTTTTCATATTTTGCAATCTGGCAATCTTGTTGCGTAATTATTTCAAATCATTCTTGAAAAATTTCCCGTTCATGTAAGTTCATTATATTTCACTACTCGCTTTATAGATTTTGTTTTATTCTGCTCTTCCTCTATATTTTATTTTCTGTTTTTATGTGTTATTTTTACTTATTGTGTTTAATTTTATTTGTCGTAATTTTTGTAAAAAAAAATTTTGAGTGCTCCTCACACTATTGTATTGATATATTTTGCTTTGGCTATATTGATACAATATTAGAAAGCACTCTTTTTCGGATATAATCGTGTGGACTGATGAAAAGATTATATCTTTTATTTTCCGGTTTTTTTAAAAAAAACTTCTTTTTTTTTTTATTAATTTTTTTTCCCCCAGTTGTTTGTTATTTTAATTATTCCCCCCCCCCTTTTTTCCTTCATTTGTCTGTAATTTACCCTTGTTTTATCTTCATTTTGAACTTATATATATATATATTTCAATTTTATTGAAAAGAAATACCGTGAATTTTATAAAATCTTCTGATTGCGCATCAGAATCATGCCTCAAATTTTTTGCAGAATCTCTTTTTTCCTTTCCTTATCTAAAAGACTTAAGCTGAGGTGTAAAAGCAATTAGCCCTACAACTCTTCATAAATCATAAATTTATATTAATTTAAGTAAATTTGGTTTTAGTACAGCATTTTTATACAAATAATAATCTTTTAAAAAAAATAAAAATGTCAGATAATAAGTTCAACGTTTACATTTTGAAATATATTGGAAAATCAAAAATAATTTCATTTTTATTTCTTTATTTTAAATTCAAATTTTATTTTCAGAATATTAAAACGAATACTAAAGCAGAACCCAAAATTCTCTTCTTGGTTGCCTATAGCAACAGAGAAACACTTTATTATGACGTCTCGGCATTCATTCAGTTTCTTTATGGTTGTTTTAAATTGTTTCACTTTATATGGCGAAGTAATTTGGCATTTTTTTAAACTTTCGCCATATATATAAATCTTTATTGCGACCAAACTTACGACCCAATTTTTTCGAAATTTTGTCTACCCCCCCCCCCTCCCCCCTATTTCAAGGGTCAGGATTCCAAATATGTAAAAAAAAATATATGTTTATTCAGAGAAAGTACGTTTTTGTGTCTGATTTCGTAACTTAATTAATAGTTAGCGCTAATTAATTAGCATATTTGAGGTCACCTCCAGGAACCATTAAGATTGACACTAAGTTCGTGAAAATCCGATCATTAGAACGAAAGTTATTCAGGGTGATTCGTTTTTTTTTTCGGACTGTACATAAACTAATAAAATAGTTGAAATATATTTTTTTTTTTAATTTTTTTTTTTTTTTTTGGTAAACAACGTTATTCCGTCGATTAGCAGCCGAACAATTCTGAGTTTACAACTATTAATGATCAACTTTGTAGCCTTGACTTTTTAAACCCAGCCCAGAAGACAAAAAAAAACTGAATCAAGCGTTTGGACAAACTAAACAAAACCTTTAACGGTTACCCCGACGGTAAGGGGATTATAATACATCATCCCTCTACCACTGAGGATATTTTACGTCAACACTGTCACCGGTACGAGCAGGATTTGTATTAACCATCCACCACTGGGATTCGAACCTGTAAAACCTTATTAGAACGCTAATACTATATCCCTTGTGTCACAGCGGCCCCTCATTGGAACATCACTGAATTCTTAAAACTCAAACTATTTTGTAAAATTAAATGCTATCATTAATGTATCGTGTTAGCTCAGGGGATAGAGCGTTATCCTTCCAATGAAGTGAACCAAGTTCGAATTCCAGCAATGGTTGATATGAATTTCGCACCCGGCTGGCACCGACCTCAGTGCTGGTGTAAAATATCATCTGGGGTAGACCAATGATGGGTTAGAGTCCCCTTGCTGTCAGGCCAGCCGTGGGAGATTTTAATGGTTTTCCTCTCCATTTAACACAGAGGGCTACGGAGTTGAACATTGATAGTTGTAAACTTAAAATTGGGTCGGGTGCTCAAAAACGGTTTTGTATAAAAATAATAATAAATATATAACAAAATTAATAAACAACGTCACCAGCACCTCGAAATACACTTGACAGAGCCGTGGTGGCTGAGGGGATAGAGGGCTTGCCTTCCAATGAAGTGAACCGGGTTCGAATCCCAGCGATGGCTAGTTGTCACACCGACCCCCATACTGCGTAAAATATTCTGAGTGATAGATGGATCATGGATTAGAGTTCCCTTGCCGTCAGGTTAACCGTGGGAGTTCATGTTAAGCGAAAGCTGGTTTGTTCCCTCAAAAAAAGACCTCCACGATAGCAAATTTCTCCCAATATTTGATCCAGAAGCTCCCTTGTCTTTTGAATTAAATTCAAATCTACAAGGCTCCGGAGTAGAACATTGGTAGTCGTAAGCCCTTCAGTGGGTCGGCTGCTCAACGACGATAATAAAATAAAATACACTTGACGCTGACTATATGTGCATGAAACTTTTAAAGTACTACCAGAAAACAGTAAAGTAAACAGATCAGGACGAACAGAAAAGTTCTCTTTCTAATTCAATTATGAATGATCAAAAGGAAGAGTAATTTAGAATAATTTCCGTTTGTGTCGGCTGCATTAACTTCCTCTGCATTTGCATCGATAGTTTTGTAATTTATCTCAAGAATGAACTAAAGGAAAGTAACTTAAGCCTCCGATTGTTCAGCTAAATTAATTACTTTTGTCGTGTGAAGAATCTTTTGTAAATAATGCTATTTTCTTAACTTAATATAAAAGAAGTTCTGTGCCCTTGACTCTAAGAATAATTACTTTTCTAAATTACAATCTAGCAAATATCTTGCATATTTTTTTTTATTATAAAAAAATTTAAATTTAAATAAAGTGACATACTGCTGTAGAGTACTATTCAGGATCGCTTTTGTTAAATGCACTTTGACGCGAACTACTTATTTGCGAAACTGATCCGAAAATAAATAAAGCTTTTAACGGAATTGACATTTTTATCTTAATACATCTTGGTACTTTTATAAACACTCAAATTTTTATCTTTCATATTTTACTTTTTTCCTCCCTCTAGGGATATTCTTCAACTTCAGTATAATTTAAACATTTTAAGACTTATTTAATTGAAGGTATGAGACTTCAAATTAGAATCCAAAATTTTTAACAAAACTACAAATTAAGGGGAAATAAGTAGTTAATTGGGTTAAAACGTACATTATTATTACGTAACACTGATAGAAATTTTGTTGCGAGTTAAATCAAAATATATCACCTTAGATCTGCGGCAATTTTACGAAGATACAAAGATGAACCATTATAACTTCTCAAACTGGATTGCACGATATTATAAGTTCCACTTGAACTTGAACGGATATACAGTTCAATTTAACACCTTATCTCAGTTGCAGTAAATTTGTCCGATATTCCGCTTCAAAGATCAGATATTATGGGTTCAACATAGAGTGGATTTTTTTGAGAGAAATCTTAAATTATGAACTATTTGGTACAAAAAAAAACATAAAAAATAAAGGGGCAATTAAAACAAAATAAAAAGTGACAAAAAAAAAAAAAATAAAGGGACAGTAAACCTTAAAAGACTAATAGAGATATGACAATTCAACTTTACGGTTATAAATGTTAGAGATATTTAAACGATGGTTGTTCCAACCATTTCCTTTAAAGGTTTGTTTCAACCTTACTTGAGTGCGAAGTTGAATCAGTGTTGCTTCTCAAACTTGATTACATGGTACTATGACGCAACTTGAACGGAAAGGCAGTTCAATTTTGCTCCTCATTAAAATAGCAGCAAATTTGCACGGTATTATTAGTTCAACGTTAAACATCTGAGAATATGGTGTCAGAACTCGTTTTGCAACAAATTTTAAATTATAAACTACTTATAATGTTGTGACTAAAAAAAATGTGAATAGTTTGGCATATTTTATTTTTCGTAAACTCCTTATTTTTAATATCTTCACATCAGTATAATTTTACACACAGGGCCTAATCGCCAGACGAATCTCGAATTTCTTTCTCTCTTAAAGCGCAAAGGATTTTCATGTCTTTCTCGAAAGACTCGAGTTCTTTCAAAAATACAGGTTCTTCTTTCAAAAGACTTACCAAATAGCAATACAGTCTCGATTTGCTTGTTGTTGACGTCTCATAACTGGGAGTTACCTCTCGAAATAAGTAATCTCGGAACTTAAATGTAGTACTTTTACACACTGGTTTTGTAAGCAACAATTTTCTACCGCCGCTCCTTTCCTCGGGATAGTGAAAATCTATTCTGAAACTGCAAATCTCAGGCAAATACCAAACTTCTTTAATAGAATGGCCATCAGGAACTGTAGGATCCAATGAAAAAACTTTTTTAAAGCATAGTATTCTTTTTTCCTTCTTAACTTTATCCGCCTCTTCGATCTGTTTTATACTCGTTTCATAAATTTTAAGACATTCTTTTTCTATAATTTCAGATTTGGCATGATTGCCGAATTCATTCAAAGTATCCATTGGAAATTCGAATTCTTCAAAACATGTGAAGTTGCAACCGAGAAATTTTTCAGTTAGTCGAAAATTCTCCGCTAATTTAATAGCGTGAGAAGGCATTTTGTCCAAATTCTCATCCAACTTCTTTTTATAAACACGAATGAAAGGCTTGCCGTATTCAAGACGTTGCTGATGTCGCATGTTCTTCCTACGTTTTCGTATAATTTTCCGTTTTGATTCCAGAATGTTCTTTTCATGGCTGTCACTAAACTCTCGCATAAAAAGCAAATCATTGTTGGCTTCATTTGAAAATTCTTCCCATAATCTAAATAAGCATAATTTGTAATTTGTTTGTAGCTCCTCGTCTGATAAATCGTCGAAATTTATATTGTCAAAAACTTCCATGTCTTTGCTAGTCTTTTTCGATTTGACTTTTAATGTTCCTTCCTGTTGTACTTCTATTTCATCGTCTTCAAGAGTGTTTTTTTGAGATGCATAATGTTTAATTTCTATATCATCAGAGCTATACGTATTTTGTTCACTTGCATTATCTTCGAGTTCATTAACGATGTCGTTTCCCGAACTTCTTTGATGCGTCATCTGATTGCTGTTATCATCGATATCTTCTCTCAGAAAATCATTTGGAAATTCCTTATTTATTTTATTTCTCGTGTTCTTGTCAAAAGATTCAGAGCTTTCCTTAAAATTTTTATCAACCGCAATGTAAATATTTTCTCTTCCAATTTCGGTAGCATTATCTTTTTCCCTAGAAGTATAGCTTTCTTCTTCCCTTTCAGAATCAGAATCCGTTGAAACATATCTTTCAGCGGGATCTATTATTTGCAGGAATGTTTGCATATCTAGTTCAAAAAATTCAATGTCCTCAAAAAGAATTTCGAAATTTTCGAACATTGATGGACCGATATGATATTTAACTTCAACAGCTTCTTTTTCTTTGCCACTATCATCTGAAAGACATTTATCTTGTTTTCCTGCATTAAACATTTTCTTATCTTCAAGAACATTTTCCTCGTCATAAACTATTTCTCTAAAATTCAAGCGATCAGTTCGATCGACAAAAATCTCTTTAACGAATTTATTATTCCATTCCTTAGAAAGCAAATTATCATTCCGCATGTTTGAATAAAATTTAATAGTTTGAATAAACTTGGGATTTTCTTTCAGACTGTATTCATGTTCTTTCATGGCGTCATCTCGGCCTTTAGAAAACATGTCTTTCGCTATCATAATATTGCAATCAATTAAACGATGCTGTAATTTGTCTTTCCTACCTTCAAAGAATGACAATATTTTTTCAGGTACTTTATAACTACTGTCTTTATAATAAGTAATTTTATGAACTTGACCATTTTTTAAAGAATCACTATTATGCTTTATTGCCTCTGCCATGTTGTACCGAATAAACTTACCATCAGGGGGGAATCGGTTTTCGTATACTTCTTGCGTTATTTCCAACGCCCGTATCCACGTATCAGGCATACGAATCTGAGAACCATCTCTTTCGGATTTAATCATGTAAGTCGGTAGAAATTGTTCCCATTCCATAAGTTCAGTCAGGTCAAAATTAATATCTCTGCAAGAACCCTTATATTCACCTCTATAGTACCAAAAGTTTTTATTGTTCCATAAGAACTCCACTCCTAAATAATTAGGGTCATCAATTAAAAAAGATTCACCACTTGATGCTTCAATAAAAATATTTTTATTTTCAGAGCTTCGTAAAAGAACCCAAAAGTGAATTGTTTTTTCTGAAGTAGTTTCGTCAATTTTTTCTGGTATTATTTTCGCCTTAGTATCTTTCGTAACATCATAACTCCCTTCCATCCAGTATTTCTTAGCTTCATAAAAATCAAGGCAGTATTTTCCTTTCGGTTTAATGTCTTTACTAACGCAAAGCTCCTTATAATGTTTAAATATCTCCGATATATGATCCAGAGGATTTGACTTACTTTTCTGTAGCTTTTCAGTCACAGCATGGGTAGCATATCCTTCCACCACAAAAGCATCATAACTTGATGATAAAAGAAAAGAACATAAAAGCATGCACATTTCCAAACTTGTACCTTCCCTTTTTTTAAAAATGGCGTCTAGGGAGAAAAGTTGATAAGGAATCTCTTGTGGAAATTTTGTGGGTTTGTATTCTAAGTAATCAGCTAAAAATTGAGCGCTATTTTTCCACTCATTTAGTGAAATAGTCTTAGTAATCCTTGTTGGACAAAGTGTCGTACAAGTAAGTTTTCTTATTTTGCATTCATTTTCAAAATATAACGGAGGTTCGGGTCTTGTCGGGTACAAATAGCAAAACTGTTGAAGAAAATTATCAGCCCGTTTCAAGACTTCGATTTCTCTTTCATTATTTTGCGTATAAGATGTTGGAAAACTTATTTCCATGATGTGTAATAGATAGAAAACTTGCACTTAGCAAGAAAAAAAATGAAACAATATTTTATCAATAGCGTTCTTTAGAAATATCATGCCTATGCTGAGTTTCAAAATTTCATACTATATTTATGTATGGATGAAAGTGCCATGACTATATCGCATCGTTTAACTTCCCCGAGTAGATTCATCCGCGCCACATATTATAAGCTCCTAGTATTTATGTACTTATCTTCACTAATAGACAACAGTGGATTTACTATTAGAAAATACCTATTATTATACAAAAGTAATTCCTTAGCATAATAACCTCGTTGTTGTTGAATGTCGAAATGGGCTACAGGTGGCGTAGTGCAGAACTCTCTACCCATGGCAACACATGCGTTCACCTGTAGCGTGTGGAGAGTCGTAGAAGAAGGATGTACATTAATTTCTATCTTAATTTTTAACTAGATTAAAAAATTTTATGTTAGGAAACTATATAGAACTGAAAAGTGCCATAAACATAGCTCTTAAAGAAAGCATCATGGAAATTTTAAAAAATATTTTTAACAATACGAAAAATATTAAGAAAAGGAAAAATATCGTAGAACATTCCTATACAACTGAAAAAAGGGAAGGGTCAAAGGTATGGAACCAGTCTTCTCCCTAGATGGCGTATTCAGGCGTTGTGATCGCGAATAAAGGTCAGATTAATACACAACAGGCCTTTGTTCTTATGTTTTGAAAACGATTTAAATAAAATTCTAATTGTTTCAAGATTTCTACTTAGGACCGTTACCACTGAAAAAAATACATCGCACAAACCGCAAATGTCGAAGGTTATGTAGAATGCTGTTCACAATACGCACGGGATTGTAAGATTTTATTTTTTAACATAATTAAATCCACCGCTCGATCCGCATAATACGATATTTCTATATATTTTTTTTCTTTTTTAGATTTTAATTAATTAAACTTCATTCGTGAAGTAATTAAACATTGTTACTAAAAAAATGACACAAGTTTGGATAAGGTTACAATCAAAATCATACGCAACGCCGTACCGAATATTGGAATAATAGAGAATTTGAAACCTGAAGTCTTTATAACAAAACTTCAAATTTACTCTGAAGTTCAACTTATTCTAAAGATTAAGTATTTTTTCGCACGAAGAATTTTTAAAATTTATTCCAACACTTATCATTAAAACCAATGATAAACTCCAAACAGAATAGATTTAGTAAAAAGAAACTCCAAGGGTAAATTAAACTTTTGCAGCCGACTTAAAAATAAATAAAGTAAATAGTGTAATTACCCGCATTGCACTAAAGTCAACCTTATGCGCTAGCAGACCACATCAATAAGTTCTAAAAATCCCACTGGATACGCATTTGCTAGAGATAAAGTAGTTCTGATGTAGGTTGCCAAGTTTTGATAAGTTAAGACCTAATTTTATCAAGTTAGTTAAATTTAGTAAGATATAGTTTTTGATATGTTAGATTTAGAGAAAAATTGAAATATGATTACAGTCCGATCAATTTATTTGATATGTTTTTATCATAGTCTGGAACAGATAAAATAATATTGATATAAACATCAGCAAAACAACAATGAAAGAAAATATATATATACATACATTACAATAGGAATAAATGCCATTTTAACCATAATGTGATATTTGATGTTATTTTTCTTTTGGCTTAACTGATTAAACTCTACTGAACATTAATATAATGAGAAATATTTGTAGCTGCTCTTTCTTAAGATAACTTCCAAAACTAGATTTTGTGTTTTCTATTTTGGGTCTTAATAAAGCACTAGACTAACTATTTAATATTTGTTAATTACTTGCTATCATCTGAAATAACTGACATTCTACAGCCTTTAACATTTTTTCCCTTAAGCTTTTTTTTAAACTGTGTGCGATAGTTCAGCAGGCCACTAGTAGCCCTTTAGAAATGCACAGAACACTAGTCTAATTGCAACAGTTGATACCCAGTGAAATAATGCACTAACTGCATGAGCCTATTAATTTCAAAGTTGTGTTGATTTATCAATGGCACCTGCTAGTAAGGATACTAAAAAAATGCAACTACAATTTACCAATAATTAAATCTCTAAAACCCACAAAAATATCAAAAGATTAAAAATGTTTGAACCTGATTAGTCTATGATGAAAGACCAGACTTGAAAAAATATGACATTGTAATTCGCTAAATGTGAATATTTTGATTTCCTTGACAATCTCTCTGGATATCATAGCAAACCAATAGCCTTTTTATGCAATGATTATGGCCTAAATATCCTCAAACCCAACCAGTAACGTAATTGATAAAGAAATAAGGTGCGTTACATCACGTTCAGTAACTGTTTGTGATGGCAGCCACTGTTTAAAATAAATAATTATAAATTTTATCGATATGAAGTTAGAATTGTTTCCCATTTGATTGCAAAAAAGTGTGAAATTATGTAAATTCTAAGATGTTTCTCCAGAAAAGCAATTAATAAAATTTAAAATATATTTAAGTTATTTTGCTAACAAAAAGTTTATTTAAAAATTTAACTCATTCTTAGCACACTGAAAAAAAAAATTTTTAGGATTATCTTGTCATTGGTAATAAAATAATACACTGATTTTAAAATTAAAAATGCATTGAAAAATGAGGGAAATAACTATTAAAAGCTTTTATTAATAATTAACAATACAAATAAATTTACCGAATTATTGTAATAGAATTTATGTAATTACATTATAATGTACGAATTATGTGATATGACTGTATGGCACATAAAATTAAAGACCTTCAGTTCTCAGATCGTACAAAATTTGAACCCTAAATTTAACATATTTGTCAAACAAGACTTTCCTATACTTTTAATATTGGATAAAAACACCCTGAAAATTCAACTATGATTTATAAAAATAAGGAAACAATTAATCATACAAATAAATTTACCAAATTATTCATATTATATGACCCTCCCACACGTAAGACCACTAGTTCATAGATCGTACCAAATTTGAACCCTAACTGTAACATTTATCAAACGTGTCTTCCTTATACTTTTAACATTGGATAAAAGCGTCCTGAAAATAGAACTATTACATGTACGAATAGAAACAAAAAACAAATCAAAATTGACAATTTATTCATCACATATCCTGGTCTAGCAACACTTTACAAAATTTCAATTTGTACGCCCACCAGGTAGTATATAAAACCATATTTTACATCGCCTTCCATATTAATCAGCAAAAGAACTTCAATATTAAAAACAACAGCCTATGCAGTAAAAGGTTTTCTTTGCTAAAACAAAATTCATAACTTAAAATACGCAACAAATGACAAAACAATCACTAAAACAAAACATATATATTTATATATATATAATATTTCAATGGAAGCTTAGTCTTATTAGATTTATTTCTGTCCACTATATACAATATGCCACAGTTATATCACTCTAGATAAATCAGTTCTGATAACTTTAATCAGAATGATTTTAAATTTAAAAAATAAAGCTAATTTACAATGCACACATTTAGCACATGAAAGAAAAGAAAAAACTGTTAATGATGTTACATTAACTAGGTATACACATATTATAAAAATAAAATAGATTTGATAATAACAAACACAAGCCAAAGCCAATAAGCATAGCCATATTTCATTTTATAACTTCAGATAATTTTTTCTTCAGAACAACTGATTTTCTCGCTATGTAATTGAGAGATATTTAACTTACGCACTCGAATTAAGATGAACAAATTTCAGGCATTTGTACTTTTATATACCTGCCAAATTGTTGGAGAAACCAAAAAAAAGAAACTTTGAATTAAAATTGTTTCTTATTATTTATACTTTTAAACAGATAAATTCCAAAAAAGCAAATAAAATAATTTTAAAAGCACTGGCATTTCTCTTATATAATACATAAATATTGATTCTTTTTTCCCCAAGTACCTTTAAAATTTATTATTTTTGATATTTCAGGAATGGCGAATGAATAGCGAATATTCTTATCAACATCTCCAACTGTATGAGGAATAGAATCATAATTATTTGATCAAAAACAAAAAATATATGATATTAATTCTTATTGTGTCCTATGTCTAAATTTTTACAAACATTTTTTATAATTATATATTTTGATTTATGCATTACCTGTATTAATTTGATTTATGCATTACCTGTAAACTGAAACTGAAAAATTTTTACATTCATTTTTTAAACAAACAAAGCTACTAGTCTAAAAAACTGAAAAAATTTTCAACTATGTACTCATGTTTACATGAAAAATTCATAAAATAAAAAGCGTAAAAGACTTTTAAAAAGAATTACATTTTAAATATTTCTGCAAAATGGCAGGTATGTTTGATTTTATATATACATACACACAGGGTGTATTTTTTCTATAGGAGGAAGGGCATGTCATATGGATTAAGAATTGCATAGGAACCCATGACAGGAAATATCATACGTGGCAAGGAACACTTGCCTATTATATACTGTATATACTTTGACCATGTACTTTTATTTATTCTAAATTATCTTAATTTTATTTTTTTTAATAATTGTAACAAATGGCATTCAAATTGGTTCAGTATTAGATTTTATACTTAGAGATTTTGTGACTAATTCATCAAGTTTTCAAAATCTTTCAAATTTAAAATCCAAAACTGAACAAATTTTAATAACATTTTTGACAATAAATAATTAAGGACATAAAATTAAGATAAAATAAAAGTATCTGTTCAAAAGCAAGTGTAGAAACAGTTTATAGGGGAAGTGTCCCTAGCGGCATAGAATGACATTTCCATTTAAAGATTCCTATGATGTACACAAGCTCCTCTAGAATTTTGTCATTGTGATATACCCTGTGAGTGTATATGCATGTATATAATATATATAATAAGTGCCTTCACGAATTCTTCCACAAATGCAATTTCTTAGAAAAGTTTTTATACCTAAAACGTCTCTTAAAATGTTAGAATGGAAGATGCTATGTTTTCTAGAGTCACTTTTTGCTTTGTTTTTTTAAAAGAAGTGCATAGTTATGATGACTACAATTCAGTATTTATTTTAAATTATTTGCATAGATATATTTATATATTTATTTATATATGTACATATAATATGTACAAATTTATCAACACTCTTAAATTTTTATTTAACCATATCTGATATAATTCGCAGTCACACAAGGATTAGTTTTTTTTAAAAATCAGGTTAAGGAATCAAATACGCTAGAAATATATTTGTTTTTTAATTTCTATTGCTATAAACGATAGTACATTAAAAGCTTTTTATTACACTACCATATCACAAAATATAAACGGTATAAATTTTATACTGTTACATTTTAGCATTCTAATTAAGTATTACAATGAAGAACATTAATCATAAAAATTTTAATGAATTATATTCGAAGTGACAAATATTTCCAAGTCTGCAAAAATAGTCTAGATTACAAGAAATGAACTGTATACATGGACAAATTATCAGTCATTAAAACAATAACAAATTATGCATAATAAATTCTTAAATAGACGTATTAAAATAATAATTAATAAACATACAAATAGCAGCAATTTCACAAATATATAGTCATTTTTATTAAGTAATAAGATAAACTTTGAAAACATCAAGTAATATTGAAGGAAAGAATTGGAAACAATACTTTGATTAAAATGTGATAAAATAACTAGTATTATAAAAATCAATTGAAATATAGATTTAAAGATTATTACCAAAATTTAAATTTATAAATTATGTGGATAAATAATTGCTTATTCCATTAAGTATTTATTAAAACTACTACTTAAGCAGTTCAAAACTAATTAATAATATTTTGAATATTTTATAATTTTAAATATATCTATATTATATATTGCATAAAGGAACAATTTTAGGCCAAATTAACAATCAAATAAAAACTAATGATGGCCAATTTAAAAAATAAAAAGAAAATTTAAATATTGCTATAAAATGAGATGAGCTATATACAATGTATTTGAAATGCTAATAATGAAATATAATTCTTCAGTTCCAGTTGTTTAACCAAGAGCAATTCATATTATTTCTCTCAATAAAGCTGCTTTGCTTAAAAAGTACAATTACGATGAAAGCAAAGAAAAATTTCTATTGTAGTCAAATTTATAAGTGTTATTTTTTAAAACTCTCTCTTAAAATCACACTATTTCTTCAGAGAAATACTGACACAAAGAAAATTGTACATTCGTTTAAAGAAAAAAGAATTAACCACTAGATATCTGTATAATCACTAAGTTCATGTAAATGCATTGCCAAATATGAAAGTTTTATGCTATCATCTTTTAAAAATTTCTTAAAACCATATTTTCATATTCCGAACTTCATGCTAGAACATATGGCCACATGGTAAATAAATTAATACATAATATTCAAGAAAACTTGATGCAAAATATGTTTAAAAAAACTTTATGGCATGCTTTACTCCCATCAATTATAATTTCAGAACTGTTCACAATTTGCTAGGGAATTAGGATCCCAATAAACACAACATGTAAAAGTTTTAGAAATGAAATTTCATTACATTGCTTGAACTTTATAAATTAAAATATGTTTCAAACAAAAAATAGTGAAATCATTTTTTAAAAAATTGAAAGCATATGCCAAAAAGGTTAGTGTTTGAGTTAAAAATAGTTCACACAATGGTTGAAGAAATTTTTTCCCAAAAAGTACTGAAACAATAACACATTATACAAACCACATTACACAAACTGCTTCTTTTTTTATACTGTTATATATTGATTCTTTTACTAAAAAGAAACAAAATTACCTATGAAACTCTTATAGTTTATGATTTTCAAATTAACTTATTTATAGATAGTTATAAAGTTATTCAATACATACATATATACATATACATATATACATATATATATATACATATATATATATATACATATATATATATATACATATATATATATATACATATATATATATATACATATATATATATATACATATATATATATACATATATATATACATATATATATATACATATATATATATACATATATATATACATATATATATATACATATATATATACATATATATATACATATATATATATATATATATATATATATATATATATAACAAAACCTGTATTTAACAACTGGGACTAAAGAATAACTAGCATTTGAATATTATTGAGCAATAAAATTTGAGAGTAAGAAAATTAAAAAAAAAACCCAAAAGCACATATTATGAGGAAATTTTCTTTTAGAAAACTAAACAAATAATGTTATGACTGACTGCAAGGCAAAATAGGGAATCATTTTCCCCATAATGTATAAGAGCACCCTTTCTGTGAATGGCAGGAGCACTTTCAATTATTAGTCCACTGGCTACCAATTGGCCATTCCAGGTTTATTAAGAGTCATAAAGTAGATCTGGCACGAAGAACCTCCCTTGGCTGAGGAAAAGAATACCTGCAAAGAAATTTGGAATTGTCACATTTGAAGAAGTTGGAAATGAAGAAATGTGTTAAAAAGCATCAAGGCTATTTTATTCACATTATTCATGACATGCAAAATGAATGTACGCATGCTTATCTTAAAAAATATTTAATAACACTAAAGATTAAATGTGACTATATTCAACATTGAAACCAATGCTTTCTTTACTCTACAAAAATGTGATACACCCAACAAAAAAAAGACATAACTAAACCTACCACAATATAAAAAGAGCATCACTATCCACTGAGCCAAACAAATAAACGTACTACTAGTATTATGGTAATTGCTACAGTTTTAATAAGAATTCTACAACGGATTTTCTGTATTTTCCGAAAACATTTTTTCTAGCGGTAGCAAAAATAATGTATTCATATTTTAATGAATTTGAATTAAAAGAACTTTTTTCCACCACTGGTCATAATTTAAAATCCTTATTAATATCTTATCCCAAATCTATTTGTTTTTAAAATTTCAGCTTCAAATTGCTACCACTGATAGCAGTATTATATTGATATACTTGGTAATTATTAAAACTGCACCAATATTGAGCAGTCTTAATAAGGATATTGTGGAAATAAGTGTCTTACGCCCCTCGAAAGGGATGGATACCTGAGAAAATTACTTTATAGTGATAAATTTTAAATATCATTAACTGATCCTAAGTAATAGCATCACACCAAGTAATGCTGAGTACAGTAAATTTTTTTTTAATGGGATGAACAATAAAGAATGCTTTTTGCTTAACTTTTTAGCCACTGGGGAGGACAACAAACGACAATAAATAATTAAATAAAGGAAATTATTTTAGCTTTAATTGTGTCAGTATCAGCATTTCCAGTTTTGTGCAAGATTTTGTACAGTTGCTCGGTACTGATTTATTGATTCCCCCCGTATGATTCCCGCTAGTTTTACATCTAAATAACTACTATTACGCATCTAAATAACTGTGTTATGTATATAAATAATGAAGTATATAATAGTGTTTAACAAAATAAATGGAAGAAGTGTCTTAAATTAAGGATCTTTAACACATAGCCCAAATTCAAATAATGATATTTTAGTGTCCCCTTGTATTATATCCCTCAGTTTAAAGCGATAGTTAAAGAAAATGAAGAAATAGAAAATTGTTACAGATAACTGGAAAAAATTTATAGAACAGCAAGTTGTTAAACAAAAGAGTCAGAGCTTTAAGACTTCCTAAATTCTAGACCATTGCAGTGTCAAATGTTTGACTTTTGCAAACTAGCAGCCTTTACTTCTCACATTAACTAGCATTCATTTATCTGAAGCTGGGTATACTTAAAAGCTAACACTAATCATAGAATTACAGCACTTAATGACAGGCTCAATATCATAATCACTGCGTTATCACAGGTCTCAGACGATAACAATTAGGGCAAAATTTATGGATGATGCTTAAAAAAACGATTGAAGAATTAACAATTCACCACAGAACACAAAATAATAAACAAGGACACTTTCAACTGATCAACATTTCAAGGATGCTTTGAGAATTACAGCTGAGAAGATTTCACTTGATGTTGATACTTTTGATCAAAATTATGTCAAACTTCACATTAAGACTGAAAATGCATTTATCCCTTTTGTAATGTAATTTTTTTATATTTTAGTACTGTAATACTATAGTTTATTTAGTACAGTATAATCATTATCTTATTATTTGAAACAATAACAAAAATGTGTAAAAAGAAAATAAACTATTATACTATAACTTTATTTCATTTGATAACAAATTTGCTATGTTTTAGAAGTCATAAAACTTAGTAACCTACAACAAACTATTATTTATCTCCTGTTAATTTTCTTTACTTATTATATAACAAATGTGCTGCCTGTAGAATTTCCCATGTTTATTGACATAGGCTTTTTATCTAAAAATTTTAAAAGCCATATCTTAAATTCTCTTTTGTTACAAACTGTTTTGCTCTATTCAATAACAGAAAACCACAGACTCTTTGTTTGGGGAAATTCTTATTACAACAAGCCAGTATACATCAATAATAAATAATTAAAAATCATAAAATCTCTCAAAATTTAAGAATTTTGCTAAAGTTTGAAAATTAAAAATGTCCCTTTCTAATTTTCAAATAATTTAAATATGGAAAGATCTCTGACTTTCTCAAGTTAAATATATGCATTAATTTTAGTACTTTCAAAACAACAAAAAAAACTTAGTTTTGCATAAGAAACTTTAAATTAGGTTCAAAATATTTCAAGCCTAAATATAAGATGTTATGAAACTACAAAGGATTGTATGCCAGTTGGAAATTTTAGTTTCAATTCCATATATATAAGGAGAAATTTTAGAGAAAACATGGAAAAAATTACACAACAATGAAAAAGGGGGGGGGGAGAAAAGTAATAATAAAAATAAAAATAATAAGAAACCGAAAAAAAGAATCTGAAAAAAATTTATACAAATTCGAAAAATAAAAGATATAATCTTTTCATCAGCTCACACAATTATATCCGTAAAAAGAAATGGTTTCTAATATTGTATCAATATAGCCAAAGCAAAATATATCAATACAATAGTGTGAGAAGCACTCAAAAAAAAAAAAAAACAATTTTAAATTTACAACCAATAAAATAGAACACATTAAGTAAAAATAAAAACTCAAAATATAATATAAATATAAAAAAAATCACATAAAAACATAAAATAAAATATAAAGAAAAGACAGAATAAACATGAAACGAAATCAATAAAGCGAGTAGCGAATTAAAATGAACTTACATGAACAGTAATTTTTTCAAGAATGATTTAAAATATTTTTGTAACAAGATTGCCAGATTGCAAAATATGAAACCAAAAGCACAAATTGAGGTAAAAGCATAAATAGAGGGGTTTTGTATTAAAGTGTGTTCTTACTGCAGTACTGAAGTGCAATTGATTTTTAAAATATCACCACACTTCTATAAATACTTAAAAAATCAACAGAATCATTTGTAGACACTTACTTTATCATTTCTTTCACACAGAAATTTCAGCTTTTGAGCTTTCTTATGCATAAACACACCATCTAAATGACCAGTTTCCACATTACGTATTTCTATCGCTTTATTGCCCCATCCCATGATTTGGCCTGTCCCAATATACGCTACAAGGAAGAAAAAAAATTTTTAAACAAATGAAAGATTGAAAATAAATTACACACCAACTTAAAAATACTAATTTAAAGCTACAACCTTGTACTTTTTAGATGATAGTAAATGAAAGATCAACAACATAATTTTTAAGGACAAAAAATCTGTAATTAAGAACAAAAAAAATCTAATCAAGTTTCTGCAAAATTATATTTTGATCTTTATCATTGTATAATACTAAATGCAAAAACTATTAGTTAAAGAAATGTCAAGTTGTGTTCATTTAACTAACTTTTTTGTAAAAAACCATACTTAGGATGAATAGTAAAACAATTTTATTTTATTTTTAAATTCACCCAGTATTAATCTCATTAATGTTAAATAAAAAATAACTACTCATGCTCAATTGACTTGATCTGTAAACTTTTTAACAAAATTTAGTCAAAGCTCAATGGAGATGCATATTTTAAGCACTAGCTAATAAAAAGCAATTTTTTTAACTTCGCAATCAAAAAGTAGCTACTACTCTTGTTTGGTAGTTAATAACATTGTAAAAGCATAATCTAAACAAAAAGCAAACATATCTTTAACAATTAATTTCATTCCTTTTTTTCTTTTGTATTATCATGCAAAAATATTTACCATAATTGATTAATAATTCATTTAATTCTCCTCTTTATAAACCATTACTATCTTTCTCTTAATAACTTTGGCATTTGTACAGAGATCAAATTGTTTAAATAGATTATTTTTCTGCAATTGCCTAAAACATTAACATAAAAATTAAAGAACAGTTCAAGTTTTATTACAATGTTTTTGTCTTTATAAAATAGGCATTAACTTCCCGCTGCCAACACTGCTCTGCAAATTATTATTTTTAAAATAGCTATCATACTGAGATTGAAATTTGGAAGTATAATTATATACTAACATAATATGTAACTGTTCCTATCATAAATGAATAAAATGTTATATTTAAATCCATTATTTACAATAAATATTACTAATGTAAAATAAAAGAATAAATAAATAAATATTCTGTTACACATTTCAAACTTTATAATTATTTCAAACAGAATAGATAAATAATGGTAAGGTCAACAAAAAAATATTTCTTACCTACAGATGTTGGCATCTCTCCCCACTGAAGAACAATGTTTTTACTAACTTTCCCATAAGTATTTACATAAACTCCTTCATCTAGAAATAAAAATAAGCAATTTATTTTAACTCACAATAAATAATTTCAATACCCAAACAGAACTACTCAAAATATAGGATGGAAAAAATCATAGTAAAAATTATTTCAAAATACAGTAAAAGAAAACAGTAAGGAAAATACATAGCACATAGAAAATCTTAAAAAAAATTATAAGGAGATGCCTTAATTTTTAAAAAAATAAGTATGTTGAGTGCTTTAAATATAACTAAAAAGTTAAAGTAAAAACAAGCACTGATCTCGTTACCATTACTAAAATATAACTAATACCACTTTAATATATAATTATTTAAAATTCTTTGTAAACTATTATAAATAATCAAAACCTTCTTGAGTGTTCTGAGTAAATCTTCCATTCCAACTGTTATGCTGCAAACAATTTTTTAAACATCTTAAAACAAATAAGAATCAAACTAATTTATGTATTACTTTGTATTTTGCATATTTTTATTTCTAAAAAAGCAAAGAGCATGTTTAATTATAAATTACTAACATTTTAAAGATGCTAGGAAAAGAAAGCTTTTTTTTTCTTTTCAACTATTAACGAAGTTTTAATTCTTAAATGGAAATAAAGAGATGGATCCTGAGGAATCTTAATTTTCTTGATCAACTGTTAGGTTGCATTTTTCTAGCAAAGGAGACACAGCTCAAAATGGATATTTTTTTAAAAAAATGGACAAAATATTTCAAAGAAAATAGGCATTTAAACAACTCAAAGTGAGTGTCAAAGAAAAAGAGGCATTTAATTCAGATTTTTGTACTACTGTTATAGTAATAATTATTTTTCAAAAGAATTACCTGAAATCCAAATGACTCCATAACGCATAAGTCTCTGTATATGTAATTTTAATTATAAATAATTATTCAACAGACTTTAAAGGTTCACAACTCCTTTTTAGATCTTTTTCTCTGGGTAAGATTGTTTATAAAATTTGGATTTTTACAAATTCTGAAAATAGTTAAGTGATTTTCCAAACCTCAGACTTCAAGCTTTGAGAAATTTAAAGGTTTTGAAAGAATATATTTATTTTTATTTGTTAACTCAGAGAGATCAAAAAGTTACATTTGCAACTTTTCAATCGATCCTAGTCAATCTAACCTAGCAGTTCAAAATCTTAATTTATAAGGACTATTCCTAGTGTAGTGATAGGACATGTGCCTATACAAAAATATGATAGAAACTTAATGCATTAAACAAATTCTCAATTTAACATTTCATTTATAACTACTACAATATATTAACATTATCAATGATATATATTTAAAATGAAAAACTAATAAACATTAAAAGTAAGTAATAAATTAAAAGAAATGAATAAAAATATTTATATAATTTTTATTCCCTTTAGTTTCCTTTTTTCTTTATTATTGAAAACCACTTCTTGCATTTTTTAACACATGTTCCATCACTCTTAATGTTTAAAATTAAGTAAGTATAATCCAGATTGGTTTAGTTTCATGCTAGAATTTTCAGTTCAATCTTTAACATTGAAAAAAAATCTTTGTGCTTTTTATAAATATACACTTTAAGCTTTATCTACTTTTTTGAACACCCATTTCAAGCTACGCCCATTTTGTAAAACTTTTAACATTTATTTTGAGCTATATCTAGTTTTGTAAGACATGTATATCAAATTATGCCCATTTTCTTAAATATATTTTTTAGCTGTATCCAAAACAAACAGGTCAACAACAATTTAATCTTTTTAATAAATTGCATTAAAAAAAGTTTTATTTTAATTTTATCATTTTATTTAATTTTTCATGAAATTTATTAGTATTTTAATTAATTATTTAAGAAAGAGTATGTTAGTAAACATCTTTTAATAAAAATTGACTTTTTTTAAAAATATTAAAATTAAATATTCATAAAAATTTTCACTTTATAAACAAGAATAGGAACATTTACCTATATTTGTAGTAAGTATATTTGTACATTATAAAAAATAAAAATTTTCATAATTCATCAGAAACAACTTATTCTATACAGGTTGTCCGAAATACAAGTTTTCCCAAAGGAATGCAGCACCTTGCATCTCTTCGGTTTCTGCTGAAACTGTGCTGACAGCGGGTTCAATACATTAAAAAAAATTAAACTGCAAACCTCAAAAAGTTCTGATTTTATAATAATGAAGACTCTACAGAAAAACTTAATCTACAATGAAATATTTGAAACAAATACTAAACTTTTATATGTGTGCTGTAAAATGCACAAGTTAAACTCAAACACACATTAACGATTCAGTTACTTTTTAGTATCTGCTCAACAAAACATATTTTGTCGCATTGTGTTAAAAATTATTAAAATTAAGAAAAGTATCATTTCATTTTTAACAAAATTAATCTGCACAAAAATTATAGAAAAGAGAGTCTTCTTAATTATAGAGAACTAGTTGTTTGGGTACATTTTTAAACTGATAATGCAACATATGATTGGCAATAATTACAATAAAACTATAATAAGTAATTTTAAATCTCTAACAACATATTATAACATCTTATCTCAAACAATATATAACAATATCTCTAATAATAAATTACAGTTTAATCAGTTAGAGCATACTTTAAAAAATTTGAAAAATTCTTAAAATGAGGAGTAAATAACTGGAATCAAATGTAAAACAATTTATGTTCAGTTATACATTTTAAACATTAAAATTATACTCACTATCATAACAAAGAAGGAGTTGCAAGCCTTTGGAATTGGGAAGAGTGACTATAGTGTGAGGTGTAATGGGGCCCTGAGACTAAAAGAAATATAAACATGAATATTAAAAACTCTTGAAATGTTTTGGACAATGATTAAAATAAACTAAACAAAGGAGAAGACTACATGTAAAGGTACTTAAAAATACTGACATAAAAATTACAATACAATTAATTACATCTATAAAAAACATACAGATAAAAAGAGAATCTGCACAATCTAGCAGAAAAAATATTGTGTAAAAAAGGCCCATAGGCAAAAAATAAATAAATAAACTAATAAATACAAAATGTGTAAGATGCAGCAAGTATAAAAAAATGAAATAACTAAAAAAAGAAAATACTTGTATAAATGCCTTTCTAATTTAGGACCCAATAAAAGTTTCAATGATACTGACAATTTCTTTTTAATTATCACACATATTTAAAAAACCTAAATTTGTTCATTTTAATATTTTATGAGTTCATATGAAAAATCACATGAATTCAAAATTAGTTTCAATTTCCTATTTCAAAAAGTTTTTTCTTAGCACAGCAGCAGAATGCTTTAAAATTTAGAGTGTTTAATGTTTGTATTTTCAGTCTTTTAAAGACAATTTTTGAAGAAAAAAAAATTATGAATAGATTTTTTATTAATTCCATAAAACTTTAAATAATCCAAAAATGCAGGGATTAGACATAGGAACTTCGTATATTAAAACCAGAATTTTAAAAAGTATATATTAACTAACATTTATTATTCTCTATGCATACATGCACTCTAGCGAAAATTTCAGATTATTTAACATTATTGCAATGAAATACAAATCATGAAAATATTTCAACTCCAAATTTCGTTATGATTTTTGTGTATCGTTTACTTCAGCATTAACTGCTTATCATACTTATTTATTAATCTTTTCAATAGGAGTCGACAAGACATCTAGGTCTGTTGAGGGGCTTTTCCTGCAACTGGGGGAGGAAATTGTCAGAGGTAACCTCTCGTAAAAAAATGGAGACAAGAATGAAACAATTTTATCCTCCCACTGTTGTTTTTTAAACTCTGTTCACTACTTCCTTGAGCATCGTATTTAGGGATAGTACAAGGGCCATCAGAGAGGGACTCTTGTGCTTTTGTATAACTTCAAAAGTGTAGAAAACCTTTTTTAGTAGTTTCATTAGATTCAGCATAAGAAAGTGAAGAAATAACATTCCACAGACCGGCTTTCTATAATAAATTATCGATTATCAGCCTGTCCTATGTTATTTTAATTTATGCAACTTCAGGCATTCATTAATTAGCACCATGTGACACTTTTTCAATCTATTTGTTTTGTTGTTTTCAAGTTTATCAATACAGAATCTCAATAATATTTCAATGTCCATAGTTATATTTATGCTAAAAAAATTTATGAATGGAAAAAATAACAGAAACAGCTTTTTTTTTTCTGCTGTTATATCAATCCTTCATTTACAACAATTTCAGCAAAACAAAATTTAAACAATAAAGTCTTAGTTTACAATAACATGCAAAAGTTTTAATAACTATAATTATCAGTAGCTATAATAATAACTATTTAATACATTACAATTAAATATTTGTAATTTTAGAACATTTATGTTTAATTTCTATCAAACAATTTTTACAAGCTGTTTTTTAACAACATATTTAGATTAAAACTAATTTTAAACAATTTGTCATTGTTTTACAATAAATCGGAGTAAAAACAGAAGAAATTTAAATCATTTCGGATGCACGAAAAGACATGAAATTTAACTACAAATATTAACTATTTGAATGCATTTTTTATCTTTAGAATTGTTAAATCTTTTCAATTTATGAAAATACACCAATCAATGATGAATAGTTTTTCCCACTTTATTTACCATTTTTATGTTTTTATTATTATTAATAATAATAATAAAAACAAGAGGGGGAAACACAGATAATTCTACTATAATTCCCAGCTAATTTGATTCATCTGTTCTTCTCAGTAAGAAGGGTCGTTATCAAATTTATTTTATCAAATAAATTCCCTTAATCTTATTTTCTATTACATTAAATAAATTTTATGATACATTAAAAAACTATTAACTACAATAACTTGGTTAATCATTGAAAAAAATTACATTTTTAATTTTATTTTATTTTTTAAATAGCATATGGTAGTTCAAATCACTACTCTAAAAAATCTAAATGCTTTAGCCAGTTTCTAAATTTATTTATAGCATATTGCTCAGTACCTTATTCCTCTAATCTCTTAGTTAGAATAAAATATGTGCTTTGATTTCTAAAGAATTTTCTTTTTAAATAGTTCCCCAACAAGTAATACATAAATATTTCAATTATTACTCTTCATTTGCAAATTATTCATGTAAAACATTTATATTCAAAAGATCATGTCATTTTCCTTGTGTACCAAATTTCATGAAAGAATGCATCTTATTGAAACTATGTAGAAACTATGACAGTAGAAATTATTATTATAATTGTTTTATATTCTTATTCAGGTAATGGATTTATGAAATTTTAACGTTCACAAAAATTTAGATCAATCTTATGAAGATAAACCAACGAGATGATTATTAGACTTCATAGAAACTAACTTAAAATTAAACTGTGTCTAGCAAAATGAGAGGGGAGGAACACAAAAATTTTCACAAAAGAAAAAAAGATTAGGAAGAAGAAAAAGAAAAAAAATAACGCTTATGATTTCATTACAAAATAAAAGCATAAAAAAGACATTAGTATTATAAATTACAATTTTGTAATCTTTGAAATCTTAACATAGCCTAAATTATGAATAACTAACATATGCAAATATATGTATGAATTGTTTCTACAAAATACATATATTTATTAAAATTCATAGAAAAACATTTTCTTTTTGTCTGTACCAATTATAATCAAAATTTTAAAAAACCAATAACCTCCATATTTATAACATAAGTAGAAAACAAAAACAAAAAATATTACATATTTGTGTTTATTTAAAATATTTTGCTTTGATATTTATTTCAATTTGAGATAATTTACTTTGACAGTTATGACTGCTTGATATTTTTAGGTAAAATAAAAACTGCTATTAGTTACATTAAAACAGCAATAAAGAAATTATCTTTGAAAAATAACTTTAAAATATTTTTGTAAACAAGAAAACAGCAGATGAACAACCGCACTACCAGAACTTATAATTGATGTTTGAAGGTAGGTGGGAAATGTAAAAAACATTTTCTACTCTTATGAGAAAGTGAGACCACCCATAGTTACTAAAACAATAAAACACATCCTACTGCCCCCTCTCCCCCCAGGAAAAGGTTAAAGCAGAACTATCTGTACAAGAGGTTCTATGCTTAAAGAGTGTTACAACAAATAGCTTCAAAATTCTATAGAGTATGGTTGTAGTAGAAAAATGTAGCAAAATAAGTTGCAACACTTAATGAAGTTTCCATTCTTATTCTGCCTCAAAATCTACATTTCGTTACTTTTTAGCCATAGGATACATAATTACACCCAAAGTTGCTTAAATTTTTGAATAATTGAGTCAGCTCTTTAAAAATTAAAGTTTGTTTTTAATTAATTCTTAAAATTCGCTATCATGAATAATTTTTAGTAAGAAAACTAGTGCAGTCAGACCTCGATATAAGGTCATCCGCATATAAGGTCACCCCTCATATAAGGTCACTTTTCCAAAGTTCCGGATCACTGAATAGGAATTCTTTGTTACAAATTATCGGATATATGGTCAAGTTTAAAAAATCGTTATCGCTTATAAGGTCATTTTTATCTGAGGCGAGGTGAGCTCTTTTCTAACAAAAGCCTATTTAACTTCTTTACAAGGCAACTACCCCTCTCGAGTTCTATGAAAATGTTGCAACCAACGAACAAGTTACAATTACTGAAATTGTTTCACAGTGAGAACAATGACAGTGATCCCGAGACTGTAGCTGTAACCAAAGCGGAAGCCTTCAATGCAAGAATTTTTTATTACAGAATACAGAATTTTTTTACAAACCACGAGGGAGCTGAGGAACATAGTTCAAAAAATGAAACCAAAAACGAGACAGACCTACATAAATGATTTATTTTAAATAAGGTAAGATGTAATGTATGTATGTACACTATGAGGAAATTTGTAAACGGCTTTATTTTAAACTCAAATTCTTTTAAAAAACTAACTTTCTTTAATTCTTTACTAAATCTGTTAAAATTTATTGACTTAAATATTTAAGGTATGGCCGATCGTTTTAGTTTGTATTACCATTTTTAAAAAATCATAATGTGTACAATTTGAGTGCATGGTTACGAACTGCTAATGAATCGGTTAAAAGGTCACTTTTGCGATGTCCTTTAGGGTGACCTAAAATCGAGGTCTGACTGTATTTAATCAGAATTATTAGTTTATTTTGGGGAAGGAATAAGATTACAGGATGATTCAAAACTATACAGCAAAAATGTTAAGGTAGAGGTGACCTAAATAAACTTATTTTTTATAGGAATGTACAATGCTCAAATGCAGTGTAAAACTAGCATGTAATGCAGTATTAATCCCAAGTAATTGAAAAATAAGTTAGACATAAGAAAACAATTTTTTAACAGGTCATAATAGCTTGCAACCAGTTTACAATCAAATTACAGAACTACTTGAACGAGCGAGTATCAACAGAGATAGATTAGCAAAATTATTAATTGGTGGATTAATTGGTGTAGATTAGCAAAAACATTCAGGCATGTCATCATATTTTCAGTGGCAACTCACAATTGGCAACCAGATTTTCAGATGCTTCAGGACTATTATACAGGTTACATGCTTTTTATTTGACCCCAAATAAAGAAATCCAAGCATGTTAAATATAGAGAATGTGGTGGCTAGTTCAGAAACATGAGCTGGGGTTCTATCTTGCTAGAATCACATTCGTAAGCGAACAGTCAGAGAAACATCAAACAGACATTAAACAGAAGTTCAAGAAAGACATTTAGTAGAAAGATGCTGTGGGCACAATTAAACAACTTGGTAGAGTGTGTAGCCCTGATAAGTTATTGTGTTTAAAGCCTGCACAAAGTTTAATGAACAACTTTAATTTGTAAGCGTATGTTCTATTGCGTATTATTAATCATGTGTTATCATTGATTCAAAGGTTATCATGGATGATTCATCAATGAATAAAACATTTGAGGGAAAATGGGATTTGAGGTGGCCTGGCATTAGTTGGCACGCAAAGATTAATTGTCAATGCTTTGCGAATAGTACAATGCATTCCGTCTTCAAAACAGTTTCATGACTGACGAACAAGCATGTTTCAAAGGATTATCCTTGCATTCCACAGAAGAAATTCCATGCCAGTATTACACCTAGAAGCATACAATGATCAACTCATGCTCAGCACCAATTGAAAACAGCTCTATCTGCTAAACATGGCATTTCCAAGCACACACATTTCTTTTTGAAGTCTGCTCATATCGGTCCCCTCTCCAAGCTTTTACATTTTTGATAGTTTTGAGCTACCAAATATTAATATTATTTGTATTAGGTTTCAGCAATAGTTAATGATATTATTATACGAACCTATTCATAATATTAAGATAATAACATAAAAAACCAGGTTCAAAATACTTAATTAAATATTGATTTTATAAGAAATAAATTAAAAGCAAGCAGCAATGATATTTTTATCTGCATCAAAAATTAGAATTAGAGCGCATGAAGCCTACTAAAAGCTAAATAATGCATTCATATTTAAAACATACCCGATCAAGAAACTATCCAAAAGGAGCACAAGAAAAAGATCAACGGAAATATTATTATTCAATTAAGAAATCATCAAGGTGCTTTATGAAGTGCAAATAGATGCAGAAAATGTTTTGCAGTGACTATAAGGCACATTTTTTTACTTGCTTTCAAAATGTAAAACTATCAGTTAATTACAAGTAAAGAGCTATAAAGTAAACCAAATAAAAGATTTTTTAAAAAAAAGTTATTTTATGTAAAATAAAAATTTACATATTGAAATGCAAACTATCAGCAAAAACAAAAATGAAACTTCATGTTTAAAATTTACATTTCCTTGACTCTCGTACAGATTAAAAATTGTCATCAAATCCAACAAAACTTAATCCAGTGAATTTTTCCTATGATTTATCTTGGTGTTAAGGATTTGTGTGAAACCCCAAAATTTTGGAACGTCTGAAAAAATCCTTGTATAAGGAATAGGACAAAATATTAGTAGGTGAGCTGCGCCATGCATACATTTAAAATTTAGTCACCTGAATACAACACAGCATAAAAAACAAAGGTCTTCACTTTGAAAATTTTTTATTATGTTACAGGCAATAAAGTTTTCAAACTAATTTGAAAGTCTGGTACTGATATTTTACTAAGCATTAAAGTTGTAGAGCATGTGTGTCAACTTATTTCGTTTAAACCAGTAATTTTAAACTATACACAAATTTTCAAAGGAACCACAGAGTGAAGGGATATTTGCGTTGCAATATGCCACTTATTGTAAGTTTTTAAGACTAATTTCATAGAATTTATAATAAATATCTTCCACATTATTATCTACATCATGACAATCCGCCACAAAACGTCAAGATATGAACTAAAGTAATCTTCACGAACACAGAAACAGATTCCAGTGGCTAAATATTATATTAAAACTATTAGTCTTGCAAAAATAGCATATAGTCTAGTACTCTGACAAAAAGAGTACAAACTTGACTCACTTAACTATTCTTTTACTATAGTTACATCAGAAATAGAATAAGGTAAACTACTAAGAAAAAAAAATGAAAACACAGACAGAAAACACAAATCACGGAGTTGTTTTCAGAACAACATGCTTGAGAACTAAATTTAACATCAATAAAACAGGTCTTAAAAAAAGCAAAGAGAAAATTTTTGTTACTTTTAAATCTATTATGGCTATTAACTCAGAAGAAAAAAAATTCATTTATCCAACATATTAGTTATTGTGTTTCTATGGATTATTATTTTCTTAAGTTTACTGGAGTTACAATTTTTAAAATACCATATTTATTCCAGTCTAAGCCACACCTTTTTTTTTTTCTTCCCCAATGTTGATGCTACTGAAAATCGGATGCCGTTTAGAATCGAAAGAGTAAAAAATTTTTGAATGGGGGAAATTAAGTTTTTACCCCTTTCAAATGGAAAAATGTAACTGTTCATTCTGGTCACCTGCACTGAGCACTAGTCACATTCTGTAGGTTTATATTCAGTGTTCAATCTATCCTGAACATCATTGCCTGCATAACAAATGCATTGGATTTCACGGTAGACAACTCCTTGAAGGAAAACAGCGACACCAGCACCAATTCCAAAGTCAGTTGTGACAGTGGGGGTGACAAATCATTGTCGGAGCATGATACAGTTAGAGAAATTATAGGTTCATTTGTGTATTTAATCCATTAAAAATCTTTTAATGGGGAATAATTAGGAAGTGAATAATTAATTTAATTAATCATTCACTTCTTATTACTTACTATTATTAATTTTCTTTAATTTCATAAATATCTTATATCAATAAACCTTTTTACTGTTCTTTTTATTTTTTACAAATATGAGTTCAAAATTTGTAATGCAGCTTCAATTCAAATAAATACCACATAATCAAATTTAAACGGTGGAGAGCCAGATATGAAGAGTGGCAGATCCATCACCAAATCATAGTTTAAGAGACCTACAGTTTTAAAAAAAATCTCAAATACGAGTTACAAAAAAATTCACAAAAACTCAGCAGGATATCGAAATAATTTACTCACATGAGCAGGTATATAAATATCGTAGACAGCACCAGAATCCAAATCTACAGCATGAAAACCTTCAGTAGAACCGTACACTACTTTGAGCCGAACACCCTCTTCAATCGTCATATCTATTAGAGCAGGCCGGTGAGCTAAGTCCGTAAAAGACTTGAAGGCCATGAATTTGTGATATGGCTTTGGTGCCCATGCATAAATTTCTATGCTTTCTTTCAAGGCGATCACAAGGAACTTTATTCTTTCATATTTGACTGAGAAAAAATTATAAAACAGTCACTTTTTGGAAGCATAGTAGTGATATATTACTCATAAAGTTCTTGAAATCATAAAATAAAGAAATCAAATTTTGGTAAAAACTGAATTCTTAATTAGAATCAATCATCATTACAATGATGTGATAAGTAGTCTTAAGAAAAACCTACAAACAGGTTTCTAAATATTATTTGTTAAACTTTGAAATGAATTTCTGGTTAAGTTCATAAATATTAGAATTGATGTAAATATAAAATTCAAAATAAAGTTTTAAATATTAACATCACTAAACAAAGGAATCATACTTTTGTCAGAAATAGACACTTTACAAGAATTAATAATTGTTTTAGTATTAAAATGATTAATATAAATGTAAACACATCAAGCTGTTTTTTTTTTTTTTTTTGTTTTTTAAATTTTAGATATATATCAACACACAGTCGAACCTTGTTAACGTGAACATGCTTAACATAATTTTAACAGACTCCGTAACCAGATTTTTTTAATAAAAATAAGCACCTTTTAAGTACTTTTTAAGCACTCAAAAAATATTTTTAATCATTTCCTCCAAAAAAAATATCATAATTAGGATCTGTGCAGTAATAAAAAAAAAATTTCTATTTCTTAATTTAAAAACATAATAAAATTCAAAATAATCAAAATTAATTTTAAAAATTCAAAATCATAATATTAAATTCAAAATCAATAAAATTTAAAAATATTTTCACAAAGTTTACATAATCATGATGAAGTAACTAGTTTCTGATAAATATTGCAGAGAAAATTATGAAAATCATACATTTTTTGCAATTGAGAAGGACAATCAACACGGCAAAGAAAAAAATCTCTTTTTAAAAGAAAGAAAATTAAGCAATTTTTACGAAATCTGTTGAGAGAGCATTGTTGTTGAGCATTACAGGGAACAACATAAGCCTTTTATACTCTAATGAGAAAAGATTTTTCCTTTACCTCATGAGTGTGAATGTATAGAAGCACGCTTTCTTGAGAAATGACTACCCATATTGATCCTTTGTTCAATATGAATAGTTATTTAATAGTTATTTCTCCAACACTCTCATTGGTTGTTCTAAGAAATTAATATTACTGAACTGCATTTCTACAGGTAAATATGTGTGGAGAAAAAATTTTTCTTGAATTTCACTTACGAATACTTTCATTTACTTTCCTCTGATGGATACTAATAGAACAAAACGTTTTTTTTTTTTTGTTTTTTTTTTTTTTTTGTAATGAAATACGAAAATTTCGAATAATTTTTTGGATACAGTTGATAAGTTAGAAGACTTCTGGAAAGTATGTGTCAGTAAGAAACCAAAACAAGATATTACCAATTATCTTTTTAGTAATCCTCTCTAATTTGTGCAATAAATAATTTTTTTTTTCAATTAGTTACTTTTAAGTAATTTTCTATTTGCTTCAACAGAATTTTTAAAAAAAGGTAGAGCCCCGAAAGTAAGTACATTTTTTATTTAAATTCAGATGAACTCTAAAATATTTTTACCTTTCCTTATAACTTATTTTTTGAAGTAATTGGTTGTATTTATTATGAGATTGAAAGAAATTATTTAATATAAAGCAGAAATAAAAACTAAATATATATGAAATATACATTATAGTACATTTATATTTATATGTTTCATACATAAATAAATATGAAATCAAACATATATTAATTTACATATTCATAATAGGAATATAACAAAAAGCTTTTACTTTTTTAAAAGAAATAGTTTTATAGATGTTTTTATTATGACACGGTAATTAAGAGGGTTTCTATATTTTCACTTTTTGTTGAATATACAGTAATTGGAAAACTGAAATGTTAAGCTTTAAAAAAAATTTCTTTCAAAAATTAAGATCAATTTTTATTTCTTCTATTTTGCTTTTGTGTATAATCTTTGTTTTTTAATAGGCGTTTTTTATAAAAGCGCTGCATTCTTAAAAATGTTTCAGATAGACATTACATCTTTTCATGTTTTATGCATAATTTTTGGCAGAAAATATTTAAAGTTTTGTTTTAAGAATTAAGAGGATATTTCTTTTATTTAGTATTATTTTTCAACTTTAGCTTTTTTTTCAATAGCAGTTAGTTTTTTTATCTTACATATTTCTAATTATCTTAGTATCTAATTATCTTTGTTAACTTAAACATTTTTAAAGCTTTTTACCCCATACCAATAATACAGCTTAGTTTTGATTATTTTTCAATAATGACTAAACTTATTCCAATATAAAAAAATGTTTATTAATGTTCATTATTTATATTTATTTTTTTAATTTTACTATTTGGTCAATTTTCTTTGGCCGAATATTCGGCTACTTGGCATTATTACTATTCGATACATTTCTAATTCATAATAGAGATTAAAGATTGGAAAACGCAGATCAATAACAGATATAGATGACAAAAAATGTGTATTGTATGGTTTTCCTCAAAATAATTTCTGAATTGATAATGTGAAGTACTTTCAGCATGAACTAATTTTCTGTCTCCCTTCGAGTTGACATTAACAAGGTTTGATTGTATACACATAAAAATTTGTAAAGAGAAGAAAATAGTACTTCAAGTATGCTATGAAGCACACAAAAAAACAGTTTTCTTCTTTCTTTTTTCAAATTTGTGATAAGTTAATTCAAACTAAGAGGTAGGGCATAGCTGAATAAAATTTTGTTACAGTGTTAACTTTTACTTGTGCAAAATAAAATACTTATCTAATATTTCTTTTTAAACATAAACATTACACGTAAATTTATGGATATAAATAATACAAAATTTAGATAACATAACACTTATGCATTTAATTCTTAGTTACCTATTTTAAAATGGACAGCACCTTGAAGATCTCCTACATTTATCCAACCACTTCTTTTTTCAATCTAAAATATGATCACAGTTTGTTAAGTAAATTGTTTTCATTAACTACAAAAAAAAAAAGAATGGACAAAAAATTAACTTCTTAAAATATTAACTTAAATATAAAAAAAACTTAACTTAGTAATTTTTTTCCTTTTGGCTTTAGTGCTTTTGTAAATAATGAATTTAGGGAACAGGCTTTTCATTGAGCATAACAATATCTTTGAAATAATTTATCACTAATATTGCAAACACTAGAAAAAATGGTCTAAAATAAACTTTTTTAGACCTGAATAAATCTAAATAATCTAAAATACAAATTAGGGTGCAGGTGTAAAATTTATGGTTAATGTATCGGTTACTTATCGGTAAAATCGGCTAATTTATCGGTTACCTTTAATAATAAAAAGTAAATGAAATCAAACGAAAATTAATTAGATGGTTGAAAATTCAAAGCTGAGTCATAAAAATATGCATTAAAAGCTATTTCATTTTGCTTACAACTAATAAAAAATAATTCTTTAATAACTAAAATATAACTATAATGAATAGATAAAAACAATCCTAAACTTTGAAGCTAAATATGTGTTAAACTGATAATACATATGCTAATACTTACTCCATCAGTTCTTAATATTTTGCTCTTCAGCCATGAGAGGTAATACACGCGTACTCTACATTTTTTGCCAGACACTGTGACAAGAATATTTTGGCCTTCTAGGACTTCCATTTGCTGAAATTTTCTCCTAGATATTAACTGATACACCTTACCTTGACCACTACGGTCAAGAAGCATGAGTCCATTCTCCGTACCAATCAGTAGATTTACTCCTAAGTAACAACAGTTGAAATTAAAAAACAATAAAATAAATTTTAGCTACAAAATTAAGTTCAAAAAGAAATTAATATAAAAAATTTAATTTCAAGCAACAGTCTGATAAAATATTGCCATCAGCCATGTAAAAATTCCACCTAATGCTTAAGTTACTGTTACTAGCACAAACGAATAAATAAGTAAATTATACAATGCAATGAATTTAAACTTGCTTTCAATTTGTTTTACTAAATGTTAACCTGCTCTCAATTCAATTAATATCAGCAAATTACTAAGTAATTTTTTTTCTCTTCTATGTTCCACAAAATAACTTAAAATTTTATATTATTATGCCATATTAAAAATGTACTGTCCTTGTTTGTTACCCAAGTGAAAACTTAGAGGAATACACAATAAATCACTTTAACATCATGTTACAATAATAATATGAGTGAAAATTTATTAATACGTTAATAATGCAAAGTTTACTGTCTACTTTTCTAACTAAAAAAAAGCACCATCAAAGACTTTCTTCAAATATAATAAAAAATATATTTCACAATTGAATGCTTGACTTTCAAACAAATAACATGTTTTTATTGTTTTGTTTTTTTGCTTACTTTTGCAGACAGCAAAAACGATCATTGCCTGGTAAATCACCTTGAAAAGACTAGATCCACTGCTTGAAGTTAAAGGATTTGAAGTGAAATTATTTAGTTGAAAGTGTACACATTTATTTAAGAAAGTTGAAATAACATAATCATATTTTAAAATAAAAAATTTAATTTGCTACCTATTAATGAAAATATTAACGAAATTATTAACAAAATTAAACTCATAAAATCTATATGAAAAATATCCATAGTTAAGCCTAGTTTTTAAATTAAACAAAAAAACAAAAAAAATACCACCTAAAAATTTTTAAAAATAAGTCTAGTTTTTTTCTTTATAAAAAAAACCAGCAGTTAAAATATACACACGCATGTCAATATCAAGGGCTACAATTTATTCAGTCTTGTTCTAAATTTATCACCATTTTTTTTTAACTCACACCTAATTTTATCACTAAACTAGCACTCATATTTAATCAGGTGATTCTGATAGAAATTTTAATGTTTGAAAAAAAATGATTTTGTTTTAAAAAGGAGATGAACCTTGTAACAGAATTTATGTTTTAGGAAAATTTTCATAATTCACTTTGCTAAATCAATGCTGCGTGTATCAAAAAAGAGAAGGAGAAAATATTTCAAAAAAAGTGCTAGATTCTTACCCCATAAGGCAGCACATAGGATTTCTGAGTTGAATCGTTTTTTGTACTTTCTTATTTCTGGAGTGTCGGCAGATGACTCGTGCGACGTTGGTGTAACATTGACATTAACATGGCTCTCTCTCCTTGGAGATGGAGAGGGACCAGTACCACCACCAGCACCAAACCCAAATGTAAGAAAAGAGCGCTGTTTGTGTTGTAGTTGAGGAGGGGCCTTTCCAACAGCTTGCCTATACTGTTACATAAAAGAATAAAGTTATTCAATTAGAAAAATGAAACAAGAGATAAACAGACAATAAAGCAATATAAAAAGCAAACATCAAGAAACTATAAATATTAATTCATGCTGCATTATTTAAAATTAGCACAACAAACAAAGCCAATATTTATTTTAGAAAAAGTGGTGATTTTAGTTTAACATTTAGTGCAAATGCAATAACATATAAAAAAAAATTAACACTTACTTCCTGATATATCTGCAATGAAAATTAACATACTTTTATTATACTGATTTCTTTAGAATATTTAAAGCAAATGTCAAATTTATACATAAGTAATATTACTTTTCATTTCAGTTAAAATAAAAACTCAATTTTTTCAACAAAAGTTATGTAATTAATATATATGTAGTTATGTATGTTATAATGAATGCTAAACACTTAGTTAATTCCCTATCCAATAACATAACTAATTACTATTAAAAAAGATAACCATAAAAATTTTTTTAATGAGACTTAAAACTAGAATATTATTTTATGTTGTTCCCTTTAAAACATGTAATTTATAAATTCAAAAAGCAAGCAAAAACAATTATTACAATTCCTATTTAAAATGCATAACTCTCTCTAGTAGAAACACAAGAAATTTAAGTGAATATTTTATTTCAAAGAAAATCACATATTAATAGTTCATGTGGGCATATTTTCTGATAATTAACTTTAAAAATTATTAATGTTTCAGTCATCAGAATATCTTAATTAAAATATATATTGAATGATCTAGTTATACAAGTCATATTAGAAAGGGGAAAAACGAATTTCTTAATATATACTTAGTTCTAACTAATATTTTGCAAGGAAGACATTAAAGAAATGGGGAAACGGAAGGAAAAAATAAAAATATATCATGCTTTAAAAACAAATAAGAATATTTTAAGTGCAATAAATCTATTAAGTAACATGTTAACTAGATGTATCGTAATATTAAAAGTATGAAATTTAATATAAATATATAGACTCTTAGCAAGTGAAATGAAATCATACTCATACTGGTATAAACTATATGTGTAAGTTATTCCTATAATTTGTACATATATTAATAAATTATGTGTAATAAACTTTTTCAAAAATTCCAATTGTCAGCCTATTGTTATCAATCAACGAGTGCCAGTAATTTCCAATTCATTTTAAGTTCAGTTTTTGTAATTTTTATATATTTTTAACTCAATCTTTATCAACCAGTAGAACCAAGATTTATTTGATTACGATTCATTTTAAAAAATGCCTGATGGATGTTTGATAATCTGGGTATTTAATAATATCCTTTAAAAAAAATGGAAAATTAATAAGAAAAAAATAGAAAGAGAAAAAATTATAAAAATAAAAAACTGGATTTATCAAAAGAATCTTATATCAGACTTAAACGATTTAGATCGAAATAAAATTCAGGATATAATTTCCAAAATTTTTAGAAAATCTTGTAAATTTATCACAGATTTTTAACTTTACTCCTCTCTATTACATTAAATTAATTCAAAAATTATGCAGCATTGTTTTTAGATTCATTTATCATTCTGCAAAGTCTTTAACGTTTTGTTGCCAGCATCAATAAGTGCTTGCCCAGCCTCAATATCAGCCATAGATTTTCGTTTGAGTCCTTGTTTTAGCCTCTGGTTTCCTTCTTCAATCATAGCCTGAGCTGAAGAAACATTTTCCTTAAAACCTTTCAATTTCTCCTCAGTTCATTTTTTTATAGAAGTACTGGGCTTAGGCTCTAAACTTTTTTCCTTGAGGGTTTTGAGTTTTTCCTTTTCCTTTTCTGCCTTATATTTGCTGTGGGCTTCTTTGAAGAACTGGATCATCTCTTTTGTTATTTCCACACAAGAAGCATTTTTTCTAACTGAATCTTTTATAAGTCTTAAGCCTACTAGCGTGTTTAAATTCAGTCTTGACCTTTCATTTGTCATCATTCAGTTGCTAATTGAAAAGCCACGTTCCACAGAGGCTTGCCCATGAGAAACAGAGAGGACTGCCTTCACAAGTTTAGCTAAAAACGGATATTTTAAATCACCATTACTATCTTTAAGAACAAACACATTGTTCCAATACTTGTCAATGGGAATATTTTCAGTTTCCTCGGGAACATCTTCATTTGCATACAAATGCCACTCGTCAGTCAGTTTATCAACACAGTTCTGTGGTACGATGTGGGGTAGCATGTTACACAATCTTCTGATTGTAGGCAAAATATTCACTACAGGTTCTTTCTTCACAATAGGGTGTAAAATTTGTAAGGATTGTAACAGTTTATTTTTCAAAGGCAATTTCTGGAGGAGGTATTCAATTATTATAACATAAAATTTCTTAGCATTAAAAAGAAATAACTCCTTTTCTTCACTTTTTACCAAGTTAAGTACCCTACGAGCATTATTGCCCACATCAATCTGATCATTTCCTTATCAGTGATACATTTCCTTATCAACTAGATCTTTAGAACCGCGTTTTCCCTTAAACTTCGTTTCTGCAATGCAGCTTGGTTTAACTTCACGGTTTAGACCAGGTCTAAAGTTAAACCTCGTTCTGACAATTCAGCCATTGTCATTAAGCAGTATTGAGGACAAGAGAATTTCAAAATGATCATGACTATCTGAGGAAAGAAAAATCTAGAAAATTGTCTTCTATAGTAAAAAAAAAATATTAGAGGGAAAAAATATAGGCCAATTTTGAAAAATATAGGAAATAAAGGAAAAATAGGAGGCTTTCTTAGCTTTTTATAAAAATATAGGAAAAATAGGAAATATAGGAGGACTTCTACCCCTGTAAAGGGTATAATTCCAACTTTGCAATGCACTAAAATAAGATTAAATTTGATATGTTTTACTTAAGAATTGGCATATTTATTTTGTAACTCCTAAAAAGTTAGTTCACCCTATCTCTTAATAAAAGAGCCTGCTCAGAAAAAGAATCACCCATTTCTGTTATTTGATTAACAAAATAATGAGGCAGTAGCAAAAAGATGGCACCACTGTACTGGCTTCTGCAGTTATGAAGGGAATCCTTATGTACATAGCACTAGATAGAGATTTTTAAAAAAACATTATGTTCTATCATGTGATAAGCAATGACAATGTCAAACTTTCTAATCTGATTCTGAGCATGATGTAATAAAGGAATATACAGACACAGGATCTTCACTTAGTAGGAGCTTAATTCTGATTTGTTAACCCTATACTCTCCAGTTCTGAGAGTAACCCAGAAAATGAGGGCATCAACGTCAATATATAATCCTGTTATTGGCACAATTAGAAAAGCGTTTGTAGTACTAATAATATATGCAGAACCCACCTGCTCAGCCTGTGCATCTTACCTAGAAGGTGCAAATGAAGTCAGTTTCATTTTATTTTGTAACCAGAGTTGAACAGTAGATAAAATTTGGAGTTTACAACCAGACATGTTTACAATTCTGACACATGTTCAACTCTGCGGCCTTGTAATTTTGAACCTAATCCAGAAGACAAGGGGACTCCAGGATTAAGCATTTAGACAAACTAGCCTTCAGTGAAGACTTTTAGATGGAATTAATATGCATCTGTGATACATGGACATGAAAAATCACTAAAATCTCCTAAGATTCTAACCTATGATGTGCGTCTACCATATTTCACGTCAGCATAGTCGGTGCAAGCCGGAGTCAAAGCTGGGATTCAAACCTGAGTCACCTCGTAAAAGGTCGAGTGTTCTATCTCCTGAACTACTAACCCGCAACTGTTTCATTATTATGTTATTATTATTATAACTGGTATTAGACTACTGTCCTTCTTGAGGGCAGCTTCCAAAGCTTTGTTATCCAAGGTTTGTGGTTGTAGAGAAAGAAAAAGGAAACATTGCCATATCTTAATTTTTTAAACCAATGCCATATGGTACGTTTATTCACAGCACTATCCCCAGACACTTGATATATTCGGAGTTTTCATGTAGGTTGTGATAAGCAGTGCATGGTGTACCTGCTTTTATAACAATTAATATTCCTACTCTGAACCACAAAGACAGCAAGAACTTTATTAGTTACCGTATATTAAATATTAACTAATGCGGGCTTTTAATGTTTAAAATATATAAACACTAAAATATAATAATATAGTTAACAATAATGTTTAAATTGAGATTATAGTTCAAAATAAACTCTAACTTTAATTTAAAAAATCTGTTAAAATATAAATTTTAGTCACTAATTTTATAAAAGAGTTTTCAGAAGATCTTTTGTTTATTATACTATGGTCAATACTAAAAGTTTATTTATATACACTGGTTATTTAAGATTATAGTGTTATATTATATGTAATAGTGAAAATTTTGCTTTAAATAATTTGAATTCTTAACTGTAACAAAAAGAGGTATTTTTCAATACACTTTTTCTTATAAGTATAGCTATTTAAAATATTAATGTTATACCAATACAAAAAAAGCGATTCTTAAGGTTTTTGATCGCTTTCACTATGATGGTTTCATATACAGTTACCTTAAAAAAGCTAAAAGTGTAAAAAAAAAAAATTTTAAAAAGACGAAAAAAAACTTGCTCACAATAATTAAGCCTTACTACAATTTTAGAAACAGTTATAAAAATCACAAGTAATAACCTCATCTGATATCGTTGAGTCTTGAAGCCTATGCTGTGGTGAAGACTGATGACCAGATGTGTTCGAAGCATGCTGCTGCAAGAGGTCAGGTAGAACACCCATGGAACGTGTAGCCGCCATCCCTATATTACCAGGAGAGCTTTGAGAAGATTCCATGCGCTGTCCAGGACCACGATCACACCCACCACTTGATGAACTTCGATCCGTTCGCTCCCTATCACTCTAAATAACAAAAGAGCTTAGATGTCAGAACTAAAAACACTTAAAAAGGAGAGAAAATTTAAATCTCTGGAATTTAAAGTATAGCAGATATCCTTCTAGTCAGCTACAAGTTCATGCAGATTTTATTACTATTACATGAGTAATACTGTTTTACTACAGTGTGTTCCATAATTCAAGCAGGAAATAATTTTGATAGGAAACTATTTTTAAACCAAAAACTGAAGCCTAGAATTGTGTGTGTAATAGCGTGTGAAAATTTATTAGTCTAAACCCTAAACATTCCACTGTACAGGCAACTTATTTTCAATATAGGCATTTTAATACCCAAATGACATAAAACTCTAAGATTGGGTAACTTTTAGAACACTCCTCATTACAAACAAATAGCACTTTTTCAGTTAGGAATATAAGTAATATTATGTAAATTTTAAATTACTAATACATGAATTAGAGTAACAAACTATGCCACAAAAATGTGACATCCTTTAAAACTGACAGTAACGAAAATGACTACCAGAACTATTCCCTATTGAAGTGTGCAGGACAGAATCAAGATCGCAACTCAGTTTCAATTTAATAGTTAAAAACTTAAATAATACATTGCCTGTCCATATAAATTTAAATGTTGAATAATTTTTCCTATTTTCTACAAAGAAAATTTTTCATTTAATGAAAGTTAGGATTAAATCAGTCTTTGATATAATTACAATTATTTTTTTTTAAATGTACCCGAGGAAAAACTTTTAAAAATAACATTGCTATTTTTATGATCAGCTTAAAAATAACATAAGTATTGAGCTCTGCAAACATTAATGCTCATGCACAATAATGTTATCTTACATTGCAGAATGCTTAATTTAGTCTAAACAGCATGAAGAATGAGGTTACTTAGAGTTTAGCAATCAGCAGTGTCAATCAAATTGGACAGGTTAGAGGGGAGACACCAGACAAATAGGAAAAAGATAGTCCTTCAAGTTGGGTGCTCACAACGCTAATGGCCCAACCTCATGAATTTAATTTTTTTTTAAAAAGCAGAAGCTTTTAAAACTACAATGTGTTCCATGCCACCTATTAAATTGCTAAGTCACTACATAATCAAATAAATTATTACGTGAAATTAAAATATTTTTTGAAGCTCAGTTGCACTACATCTTTTGATTAATGAACTCACCATCCATAAGCACATTAGCAATTTCCTACCGACAAATTAAATTAAGTCTCAGCAAATGTTTAATGAAAAAAATAATAATAATAAATATAAAAAACAACTTTTTTTCTCATTTAGAAAAATGTTGTTTAAACCACCGGCTGATAGACAATATAAATTATAATTAAACCTTTTTAAAGCAAAACAAGATAATCATGAAAATATAACAAAAATGATAAAAATAAACAAATTAAATGCAAAATAACAGAAGAAACGAAACAAAACAAAATAAATGCTGACCTTCGATTCATGCCTGGAATTACTAATTCGTTCTTTTTTATGATTTGATTCTCCATTTTGATTAGGAGTTGAGGTAGCTAAAGGAAAAGGTGATGATGTAGCTTTATGTAAAGGTGAAGATGAAGAGCGATGTTTATCACTACTTTTAGATTTATTAATATCTGAGCGCTCAACAGGACCAGAATCACGCCTCCTTTGATTTTTTTCCAGGTTAATACTTGATCTATCTTTTGCCCTATCCTGCCCCTTACTTTCATTCTCATTCTTCGTTCGTCTGTTGTTTTCTTGTCGATTTGAATGATTCTGTAATAATAGCAGTGGTTTAAAAAATAAACAAGTTTTAAACTTGGAGTTAAAAAACCAAGCTAAAACAAGGCTAAATTATAAACAAAACAAAAAATAATCAAATAACTGCTTTTAAATCAGAAAAAAATACAAGTAAATAATTTTAAAAAACAAAATAAAATTGGAACGTAAATTGTTATTATACTTGTAATAAGTAAAATAATATATGTGTGTTAATACGCCTGTAATGTAACTATATGTAAATTGTACCTGTTGAACAAGAGAATCTATTAAAATAACAATTCTTAAGATTAAAAATTTTTATTGAGTCACTTATTTAATATTTCTATTCCCATAAGATTTTTATGTAAAACTAATAAAGTTTGTTAATGTCTTTGCAGAAACAGAATTATATATTAACATTTAATAATAGATGTGATAACAGGCATGAAATTAGACAAAAATTAAAAAAAGCTGAACTTTTACAGCGTAAACACTGGAGGGAGGAGAGAGTGTTCTATGTAATACTGTGATATCCATAAGATATATAAACACATAACTTCTAAATCTGCCGTGAGATTTTCATTTTATATTAAAAGTAGTAGAAGCATTTAAACAATGAAACTTAAATTTTTCTTAAATATAATTTTAAACTTATTTGACCACTACTGTATTAAAGAAAATTAAGCAATATATAAGGCTGAATAATCATTTTAAATTAATTGCAAGTCAATCATTTTAAATTCAAACAGTTGCTAACTTTCACCTCAATATCTTTTGATAGATAGTCACTAACAGTTTTAGTCACTTTGACAGTTTTATTTCACCAATCAAACTTGAATTTATTTTTAACATCAGCATCGATTACATGCACGTTGCGTTCGTCTTTCAAATTAACTTCCAGCATTAAAATACATTCTTCTTACTCTGCACCACGTGAGAAAGACAAGGACATGAAATTCAAATACGTGCACGGACAAACGCAGAAACGGCCAAAAATAAGAACTCCAGTCGAGTCAAGAGAACTATGATATTCGGATACGCAAATTCAATATGCATCGCACCAAGGAGGAAAACCCTGGATCAAACATCGGAGGTCAAAACGAAACTGCTTAGAGCTCAACAGCCAAGAGCCTCATTCTTTCCGCTCTACATGGGAAGTCACGGTTGGTAAGGCGACAGTGCACCTGATGAAGCTCAACCCATTTTCGCCTAAGGATCATTCTTTCTCAGGAGGCTACTGCAAGAAAAAAAAGTTTGTTCTAAGGACGGCTATCGTTCTGGTGGCTTGGGTTTCTGCAGTTATGGAAGGGGGTTCTGTAATAATTGGACCCTCCAAAATATTTCATTTTTAGAACATAGTCAAAAGTTTTAAAAATTGGGAGGAAAAGTAGATTGTTCTGCTTTTTCGCGTAAGTCTTTTATCCCAGTGATAAACAGTCCTATCAAATTTTGGATAACACAAAATATTATCCCATTATTAAATATTTATAAAGTCAAAGCATTAACTGGGTCTTTTATTACATCAAACAGAATTTATTTGACAAATTACGAATTAACTAAAAAGACTTAAGAAGAAAAAAAATGCAGACATTTTGCTTTTCTGTTTTCAAATCAAGGGTAAAAGGTTTCTTTTTTAATATATCTGATTCTTTTTCTTGCTATAATACAATAAACTATTAGTAATATCTCAAGTAAAGTATTACTTTTAAATAATTGTAGCACTAGAACTAAATTATTTTTATACAAAAAACAACTAAATTTTAAGTGCCAAGTATTAGCTCTTCTTGAAGTCATTGGAAAATAGTTCTCTTTAAAAAGTACAATAAAAATAAACAATATTTAATAAATAAGTTGATAATTAACTACAGTGAACAACAATGAAAGTAGAGCAGTGTTTACTCTTGATCCACTTCTATATCAAAGGTTTTAAAAAAATTTCAGACTTCTGAGAAATAAAATGGATGGATGGATTTAAATTAATGATTTGACAGCCTTAAAAAAAAAAGCTATTACTCCTAAAACTAAAAAAGCACAAATTATATTTATAAAAATGCTTATTAACAGCTTCTCAATAAACATAGAAGTAAAAAATACTTTTATTATGCAATCAAGTAAACAAAATTATTCATTTTAATTCTATACAAAAAAAAAATATTGTTGACTTTTATCAAATTAAAACTCAGGCAATCAAACAAAAGAATTTACCCTTCTCAACACTAAAGTTCTGTCATTGTTTTCTTCTTCATCTGGAGTAGGAGGTAAAGGTCTGTGTGGTGCATGATTTACAGGTGTTGAGCCTAGTTAACAAAACATGAAAGCATATTTTAGTCTGTTTTGAATCAGTTATTAAGACAAAAAACAAAATTAAGGTTTCACGCCAAATGTATAATAATAATTTCAATTTGTTTTAGAAAACAGATATGTAAGGAAAACAGATATGTTAGGAAAACTCTGTTTTTATTAGTTCATTATTGGAACAGTTATTAGTAGAAAAGTTCCTTATTAGTTTTTAGCAATTTATGTTAATTAAAACAGAGAACATCCAAACAAAAATTGAAATCCATATAGAATAAATTCCATAGTTTTATTTTAATATTTCTTAACATTAGTTGTATGAGTGAAAAACTAAAAACATGTTATGTAAAAAAATTTTCATCATTTATAATTATTCCAAATTGTAAATAATTAATAATTATTAAAAATAATTATTCTAAATTAATAGTTATTCTAATTAATTATTAAAAAATTAAAATGAAGTAACTCACATTTATTCTTTTGATAAAACTAGATTTCTAAAAATTTGCACTACATCAATCAAATAATTTTAACTGACAAAAAGAAATTTAAAAAAAAAAAAAAAAACACATAAACAAATTTAAAAAATGCAGATATTAATATCAATAAAGATCAAATACTTAAAATACTGCTTCAATAAAAATATTTCCTATTTATAATCGAAACCATATCAACTCTTGAAACTTACCATCATTTATTTTGTCATGATCAACTAAATTTCTTAAGGCATCATTGTAGACTTCAGGAGGCCTGAAATGGGAGTAAAAAGAATATTATGGCAGTTTTAAGAAATCTGTGGTCCTGAATGTTGAAATTATAAAAAGTGCCATTCAACTAAATCTTACAAATTTTTTTTTGTGCTTGTTTATTAACATTAAAAAAAATTACTGTGCAATTCTTTCATTTTAATAATTGGCCAATTACTAATAGCACACTAACTGTGTCAGCAAGCAGCGTAATTTTAAATTTTTATTCACATTTTTGCACTTATGAGTAAAAAAAAGTTTTTAAGTATTAGATCTGTTTAAGTAAGTTTCACACATAATTTTTATTAAATTTCTGTAAACGAATATCTTTTGGCTATCAATGTAATTGGAATTATGAATTTTTAAGCAGAAATATTTTTTAATAGTTGTTGTTGATTCTGAAATACGATTGAAAGTTTGTCTTTAGATATTCCAATTTAAATTTTAGTTCATAAAAATATTCAAGTGAAACATGACAAAATTACTTTTAGAACACCTCTCCATTCTCAGCAAAAATAAAAAAATTTCTCTTAAACAATATTAATTTTCAAAACATGAATTCATAAATAACTAAATTTACACTCAGACTGACATTTACATGCATTTATGATAAATTAAATTAAATTCTTAGTGCACAAAAAAATTTAGTTAACACTTTAAATTTTAAAAGGTAGAAAACACCAAAATATAGATACAAAATAACACTTCAACATCTAAAGGGAAAATTTTTACAGTATATATATAAATGGACAGATTTGGCATTTTAAAAAAAAAATTTTAATAATTATTTTCAAAAGGAAATTAAATATTTTTTAATAATTCTATTAATTTCAGCTGTTTGTTAGATACTAATTAATCATCTTCTATGTGCAGGAACAAAAACTTTTTATTTCCTTTTATAATTTTAGAGAAAATATATTTAATTTTTGGAGATATTTATAGGTATGGAAACTTAACAATTATTAAAAAACTTTTCTATAAATTAAGTTACTAATTTTACTAATTTTTGCTTATACTCCTTTTCATCAGTTTGTTAAAAAATACTTAAGATTACACGTTTAAACACAATATCTTATTAATTAATTGCAATTATAGTTATAGAAAACAAAGAAACTTTTTCTTTAACTAAATTTGACTACAGTATTATAGCTTACCTTGCTATTCTATTCTCAATGAGGTTTTCAGAGGCCCTTGAAACAAAGCACAAAACAAAAAGGGAGAAAATAACTAAGAGCATTAAAAAATTTAGAAATACATAAAAAGAAAGAAATAAAATGACATAAATCAGCAACTTAGTACTAAAGCACATATCCCATCAAATAAAAGTTTCAAAAATAAACTAAATAAAAGGCAAACTTTAGGAATGTCAGGAAGGGTTAAAATAGAAAACATGCAAATTATTAGAACCCCAAACTGTTGTCCCTTTAATTATAGCATTACCCAAATGCAAGAATGTGTTTGAAAGTTAAAGCAGAATCCAAAAATATGATGATGCATGCAAAACTAAAGTTAAATAGAAAAATTTTCCTCAATTCTTTGCATAACTTTAATCAAAATTATTACTGTGAAAGTTTTAATGCCTTTTCTAAAGTTTGCTTTCATTGAACTGTTCTAAAATTTTATAATTTTACATTAAATAGAACACTAGGATGAAAAAATATACCTATATGTTTCACTTAAAATAAACTAAAATGTTTGAAACATTTTAGCTTTTTGTAAGTAAATGATAGCAAGGAAACTATATGGAAGATCTGGTTAGGTTAATTGTATTATATACTGCAATAAAAGGTTTAGTAAACTTGGTAAATTTGAAAGAATTATTAAAACCTAAGAAAATTAATATATTTAAATACAAGATCAAAATATTTTTTGATTTGAAATCGTGGAAATTATTTTAGTGAGCGAGTTTTGAAATAATATATAATATATAAATATACACTTTTTATGCATGAACAATTTTCAATGAAGACTGAAACATATATCCAATAAATAAACAAATATAAAATTGGTTGGACACTAAAAATTTATCAAAATGTATAATATTATGTAATAACTGAATTTTATCCTCAAAAATTTTTAAGCTACTCTCTTATACCATTTCATGAGTAAATTTTAATCTCCCTCATTACCAAAATAAGATAAAAAAAAATTTATAAAAATAATTAAAGACACGCTAAAAGGCAAATTCTGTGCATATTTTTTTTTTCAAAAAAAAGAAACTAAAAAAAAAATTTTATTCATAAATAACTTAATTTTATAATTTAAACTGAAAATTATGAGACAATAAACATTTAAAAGCGAATTTTTTTAAAAGAAAAAAATATATATTTGTTTAAAAATTAGTTTCAAAATTTAAAATCACTCAAAAGATATCTTGATATCTCCCTGAAAAAAGATTATAAAACTTTAACCAGTTGAGAATTATCTTAACAAAGTAAATATTTGCAATAGTAATTATACTTAAACCTATAAATTTTTAAACAGAGAATTATTTTTTTTTTAATGGAATATGAATAAAAATGCAGTGTTTTTAAGGAATGGTGGTTTATTTTTACTATAAGGGCAAAAAAGACGCATTTATTGGGATCAAAGGGCAGGCAGTGTGGACAGCCCTTAAAAATGCTTAAGGAGAATACTATGTATGTATATATATATATATATATATATATATATATATATATATATATATATATATATATATATATATATATATATATATATATATATATATATATAATGTGCTTCACTGGATATCCAAAATACTAAGGAAAGTAGAACATTTTAATCCTAACCAATGAAAATAAAATCCTCTACTACTTTTACACAAAAATTTAAACAATTAAATCATCTAAAAACACATTTATAATAACAAAAATTTTATACTCTTCATTTCTACAAAGACTTAAAATTTTTCTCTTTTCTACAATTTAAAAAGATAGTATTCTAAAAGATAATTATATTTGAAAAGAAAGTATGTATTTTTCTAAACAATAATACTATATGAAGCATAAAAATTACAGTGCTAAGTCCTATATCCGGACTTCGTTTACCGGAAAGGTCTTTTTCAACTTTTACACTCTTGACACTTTTAAAATCGAAATATAGTATAATATAATAATAATATCGTCTTTGTTCCTCATAAAAAAAAAAATTTTTCTTCCACATTTGTGAATTGTTGAAAAAAAAATATGCAAGAATGAGAATCCTTTGTTTTTTCACTAATTTCTGCTTCTTTTTTATTTTTACCAGACTTCCGATTTTTGTTCGATTTCAATCAGATTTTCACTCAATATCTAAAAATTTGGATATCACAGCAAGGAAATTCGGGATTTCACTACAACACAAAAAAAGTCATGTATTTTTTTCACATCTAGCATAAATGGATTATTTTTCGCCAAGAATCATGCACTTAATTTGAGATTGCGCAAAAATTTCAAAATTTGAAGGGGGAAAAAAAAGCGGATTTAAGATAAAATTGTCACGACTGTAGCAGGTCATTAATTAATTAGTCAAAAGACAGATTCAAAATTCTATTAAAATTGAAATTAACATTTTAAAAACTATGTGGAAATCCCAAACCATTGAAATAGTGTTCGAAAAAACCACAGGGACGAAAAAAAAAACTTCACAAATCGAGTCATCAAAAAGTAATTCTACAAATGAGCGATTCAAAGTTTCCCGCGTATGATAATGTAGCATTAAAAAATCATGAAAATTGGTAACAATAACTGACAAAAATACGATTGTAAGTCAATGTGAGATTGCTGGTGAATTGTCAATAACTGAGTGCGAAATGCGCATTTCAAAGTTTGACGATTAAATGATATTGCATTAAAACATTGAGATTTTAAAAACGAACTCAAAATCCGTTTTAATAGCTATCGAAAAGCGATAGGCAAAACCACATGGATTCACTGCGGAATCATCGCTAATCGAGTCGATTGAGAAATGATTACTAACCAAAATGCACGATTCAGAATTTGCATCAAAATTTTAAAAACCATATGGAAATCAGTAACAAAATCTTTCGAAATAGCACAACCACGTGGATTTATTCGTTATTTATTAAAATTGACGTTAATTATCTTCTATTTGTTATTTTTATTGAATTAATATGTTTTCATTTTTTTTCCTTAAAGCCCTTTTATCCGAAAAAATCTATTTTCTGGATTTGCCAAAGTCTTGCCAATTCCGGATATGAAACTTTCCACCGTATGTTTTTTATAATAATAAGACTATTTGAGCACAAATATACTAACCAGTACTAATATTGAAAATGTACTCTATTAATTAATTCAAAACTCAAATATATTTTTAGTTTTAGTAATTTAACACCTTTAAAATAGCAAGTTAACATAACTACAACACTACTATACAAAACAGAAACTATTCAACTTACTATTTAATTTATTACTAAATAGTGGTTGAATAATCAAACTAATTTTTTCAGCTTACAAAGCAATTGAAGAAAAACTAAAAAGTTCAATTAAATGTCTTACAGAGGTCTGGGTGGATCAGATGCCAGTAGAGTGCCATCATTTTGAATTTGACCCTCATCTTCCTCCTCCTCCTCTTCTGAATCTGATCCATTTCTCACACCCCCAGATTTATCAGAAAGTATTCCATTAATTCCAGGGGGTGTTTCCACTGAATTTGAAGAAAGTCTACTATTGTTATTATTTTGATTTGATATACTACCGGCACCACCTATTGCAAGTTCATTTAACTGTGCAGCTAAAATTTCCAATTCCTGCAATAACAAATCAGTAAATAAATTAATATACAAAGAATACAAACACAGTATATGCAAACATGGCAAACACTTAAGAACAAAACAGCAGATTTCATTTTAAGCAAATTGTGGTTGATAATTTTTTTTAATAAAACAAATCTACAGATTTTGGAAGAAAAACAACAAATAAATGAGAAGACTGAACAATAACAAATAAAAGAATTTAATAAATAAATAACTGAAACTCGTATTGATTTTAAACCAATAGCTTCAGCTATTTCATACAAATAGAGTAATAAAAATGGAAAAATGCTCAGCTTCTTATAAAGGTTTAAAATAATTTAAATACGGAACTAAAATTATGAAGATAACAAATTACCAGGATTGTCAGTTACTTTGATTGTAGCACAAGAGAGAAAATGTATAATAAATAGGTGGTTACAAAACTTCAAGGCAGGAAAAAACACAAGTGAATTTGATTTTAAAAATGAAACAAAAATCAATAGAAACATTAAATTAACATTTAACTGCAGTAGCAAAGTACCTTAGAATAGGATTTTTATCTATAAATATTTCTACGTCTTTAAAAACTAATCTTGCCTTTTTCACTGTTTTTATACACAGAAAATTAGTAAAGTTGCATTTGCTAAAAATTCATCAGCTATAAATAAATATTCTTTAAAGCTTCATGTTTTTCTCAGCTATGAGGTTGCAAAAAAGAAGAAAAAGAGGAAAAACATGTGAAATTAAAAGAATGTGTTTGTTTAGAAAACAAAGACTATTTTCAGTAAAACAAAGTAAAACAACAATAATAAAGTAAAACAACAATATAAAAATATTAAGGATTCTTCTAAGGTTTAGAAACTTGGGAAGTAGCATATGCCTACATAACACATCAGGGAATAAACTAAGTCAGAAAATAAAATGTTTCAAAGATGTTTAAATCATCTTAGAATAATGAAATGTTCAAACATAAATTTTAACTAAATAATATTATACTGTCGATAAAAAATAAAACTACTGATATAAACATGAAAAACTCAGTAAAATCGACTATAGACATTGACAAAACATAACTTTATGAAAATTTATCCATGAATGATCTTCAAATAAACTACTGAGAAAAACTTCCTTAGTCGAGTCCTCACCTGATCTCTTTTTTAATATTCCATGGATTTAAAGTTTTTAAAAATTTATGGCAGTGTGTAGTTGTTTTTCAACATCTTTATAAATATAACAACAAAGTAATTAAATGATAATTAAAAAAAAGAGAAAAAAGGGCAAAATGAATTTAAAAAAAAATAAATTTTATATTCATTATTCTAACGAAGAATCTCATGCCTGGCTTACTAACTCGAAAACATTGCAAGCAAATTATGTTCACAAAACTTTGTTAAATAGTATTGGTTTTTAATGCAATAAGTAACATTTTCTTTCAATAATCCTGATATCACACTATACACATAAAAAGACTGGTCAAAATTTATCAGGTTGACTGCACTTCTACTGTAATTACTTTTAAAAAACAAGCATATCAAACTCATAATCAAACTTGTTCATTATTTATTAAAATTGCATAATCTCTCGCTACAAAAAAATCACTTTATGTCTTCAGAACAAACTTTCTTTCAGAACACACTAACTTGGAAATTAAATAACTTACAAAAAATTGTGAGGGTATAAATTCATAAAAAGTGGCACTCAATATTACTGAGTACAATAAAAAGTGAAATGTTTACATAACTTTACATAAGGTTCCCACTCAATTTCAGGAAGAAAAAAAATTCCCCACATTTCCAGGTATATCAGATAAATTTCAATGAAAAAACAGACCATACTTTATATACTACACCATGCTTTTTTTCAAACAAAAAACTCTGTTTTTTTAAATTTGTAAAGCCAAATATTATAGTTAGTAAGCAAAAAATCTCTGAATGAGGATGGAAACATGTCAATTTGACTAAAATGTGAAATTTTTACAACAAATATATATAATAGATGTTAGAATTATTTAACTCTAATCTCAATAAATTGATTACTCTCACTGACAATTCTAAGAGTGGTCATTTTCGAGGTATGATATAGGAGTTTTTCAAGTTCTAGTAAAAAATTGCAACTATTCTACTACTCCCTGCCTTTCAGAGTCAAAATAAAATTCCTTGGCAATTCCTGGTTTTCTCTGTTCTCCCTGACCTGTGGGAGCCCTGTTTATAGTAGTTTTTAAAAAAAACAGAAACATATATTTTTTTTAACCATTTTTAAATACATCACAATAAAGTAAACAATCCCAAAAAAAGTTTTAAAAAATTAAAAACATTTATACTTCTGGTCTTCTTGCAGGAGGTTTAAAAACACCAGAACTTCTACTTTGCTGAGATGATTGAAAAGGAGTTCCTTGATTTTGATTGTTCCTAGGAGGAGTGGCTGCTTTGGCTTTTCTATTTTGATCAACAGGAATAGGTGGCAAAGGTTTACTAGGAGGTGGAGGATCAGGAACAACTATATAGACATAACATTTATTAGTTATCAAGGAATGAAAACTTATAAATTAATAACAAAATGTTGTATGAGTTCTATTAAAGCCTTGAGTAAAATAGCTTTTTCTGTGCATAAAAAAAGGAATGTTACTTTTTTTTGTCCTAAACTGTTTTTTTTAATGTTAATAACAGTGAATCAAATTTCATTAAAACAATAAAGATCATGTTACGAAGCTTAAAATTACAGGGTTAACATAAATAAAATACCACTTTATGATGTTTCCATTAACAGAACCAACAGTTTTTTGTAAAATCTGTTTTTTATTCAAATAATTATAATTTAAGTAATTTTGATTATAATTTAAATCACAATCTACCTAGGTGTCCTAAACATGCAAGATTGATTTCAGATAAAAACTGAAGCTCTTGCAATAAAAAGTTGATTGATAAAAATATAACAGTGCATGAATTAAAAGTTTTGGCAGGTTTTACAGGCTCTAGTGTTTTTCATTAGAAAAGTAACTTATAAATACTTCTATATACTATAATATAATACTATAATATATAATATAATACTATTCTATAATATAATACTTCTGTCTTAATTAAAAGCACATTATTATAGTATACTCTCAAAACAAATTGAATGAGCTAATTTAGTCAATTTAAATAAATTATATCAGAATTAAAGGTAAATTGTCAAAATTATTTGGAATATTTTTTTCAGTTACAATAATTTGTTATAATTCAATTTGTTTTAATGTAATTTAATTTGGATTTTTTTTAATAGAAATAATTTATAGTTATTTTGCTTGCAAAATTATAGATGTAGTACAGTAAATTTGAAAATACAATCAGTCATGCAAAAAAGTAAGTTGAAAAATAATTCTAATTTTAAAGAACAATAATGTATAGTTCTAAAAACAATTAAAGAAAGCCTTTATAAATTACCAATAAGCCTTTGTGGTGGTACAGAATGCCTAGGAGGAGGGGCTGGCATTTCAATTTGAAGAGGTGGTGCAGAAGGAGGTTGAAAACTGCTACCTGGGGTCCTAGACTCATTGGTAGTCAAAGTTCGACCCTCCTGAAGCTGTTGAAAGTTCCTTCTCAATGTGGAATCTTGTTGCACTGGCTCAATTGAACTGTAAAATACTCAGTTAAATTAATGTAAAATTATAATTATAGAATATTATACAAATATACATGAAAGTTTTCAAGCTAATAAAAAATAAAAGAAGTCATCAAGTTGGAAAAAAAAGTTGTGTGTTTAAATAAAAAATACTAAGTGCAAAAAGTTATTGGTCTGTAAAAGTTTTCCATGTTATTCGCCTGAAGTGTAACACTGTAAAAGTTACCAGAAGGAAATTATTGAAACTATCAAGATTGGTTAACAAGCATTAACAACATTAATTTATTGTATTATTCAATATTGGAAAGATTTAAAAAAATCAACATCTTGGCTAAAAAATATTGTGATTGAAACCATTTGACTGGAAACCATTAAAAAAAATTTACAAATTTTTTCAAAGGAGGCTAATATAGAAAAAGCAAAGCTTTAATCTAAAACAGAAGCAGAAGAACTAGAATTTTTTTTATTACATCTAATAAACTTGATTTCAGATATGTAAAAGAGGAAATAAAAAACAAATTTCAAAAAAATAAAGCTTTAAAGTAATTTGGATAGTAACAGATTAAATTAATATTTAGGTCAAGGAATAAATATAATTTTATAAAGGGAACTCACATTTGTATTAAAGAATAGCTTTACTTGAATAAAGAGAAACCTGCTGATGTAGCAAAAAAATGTAAGTGTGTTTCATTTTTAATGTTATACTTATAATTAGGTAAAGCGGCTCTTTCATTGAATGACAAGATATCGACAATGGACCAAATGTGGTCTGATTTTCCAGGGTTTAGTAAAATACATTGAAAAAGCATTAATGCTTTCCCACTCATCGATATAATGCACTTATGTCGGCTTTGACATAACAATATCGTTTATGGAAACATGTCGGATGATCACCCTTGTATCCCACCAAATTGTACTGATATTTTTTTTTTTTCTCTTTGCATTTGCTTCTATTTCTTTTGTCTTATATTTTACCAAAAAATCAATACCAGTTAAAATTGATATGCATTTTATTTTATTTTTTGAACTTATAATGCAGTTTTTAAAAAATAAATAACATAATTACAAACAATATAATTATTTTATTATACCACGAGCAAAACTTTTTTATTTACCATTTTAACAATTCTTCTAGTTTTATAAACATGGATGGTATTGCTACTGGTTTGTGTTTTTAACAAAATTTAAATAATGTAGATGAAATAGTTTGCTTTGAAAAATTCTTACAAAAATAATTTTCTTTTCTTCCACTTCTCCAAATTCTTTATTTAAGGTTTTAATAATAATTTTGATATAAAAAATCACAGTTCATTTTTTTATTTTATTTTATAACCGTCGTTGAACAGCCGAACCAATTTCATGGGTTTAAGACTATAAGACTACTAATGTTCTACTCCGTAGCCTTGTAATTTTGAACCAATCCAGTAGACAAGGAAACTCCTAGATCAGTACCCCCAGAGGTATTGATTTGTTATGGGAACATGGAGGACTTTGAGACTAGACAGATTTAACGTGCATCAGTCACCAATTTATTGCGGTCAGCAGTACTACTCCAAACCATCTAATAACGATATAATTGTTACGTCATGCCGTTACCTGATTTCATCGGCGGCGTGCGGTATGATTAAAAAAAAAAAAAAACGCTGTAAGACCTTAGATTACTCTTATTATCTCCCTGAACAATAGATTTTCTTATAGAAAACTTACTTGATGAAGATTAATTCAGATTGTTAAGATTCTACTACATTTTATAAGTATGTTAAACATTTTTACACACCTTGGCTCTCCAGCTAAGCCTACTTCTTCTTCTTCACCTTCACTGCCACTGTATCTATACTCTTCCTGAATATCTCCTAAATATAAAGATTAGCATTACTTAACTTTATATAAATCAAAGTGCCAAAAAAGGATTAAAAATAAAAGCAAAAAAATAAAAGCAAACTAAATTAAACTAAGCAGCAGATTTTTTTAGCACCTTTACCTCCCCTCTTGTGCTTTCGACATCGATCAATGTGATCTTTAAGTTGTATACGGACTTGCCTTTCTGTGGGCTGGTCACGAATGAAAGGATGCTTCAGCAGTTGATCGGTGTATGGCCTTTGTTGATAATCTTTAACTAATACAGTTTCTATAAAACTATGAAATTTTTTATTCCATTTTTTAGATTTTAATCTAGGTGGAGGATTTCTTGGAATGAGGAACAATGCCCGCATGGGATGCATATCACATAAAGCTATATTTAAAAAAAAAGTAGAACATTAAAGGAAAATATTCATAGTATAAGGACTAGATACTGCAGTAAAATAAAAACATACGTGGTTGAGATTCACACATTTCTAAAGCAGTAATTCCTAATGACCATAAGTCACTCTAAAATAAAAAATTATGATTAAGAATGCATGACAGATACACAATAATTAAAAAGAAAAATACAGCTGAAAATATTATCCTAATATCCAGCTTCCATTACAGTTCTAGTTTATAACTAGGGCAGAGACATTTTATAAGAAAATTTTATTTTCATTAGAAAAAGGTTATGTAAGGTACATCTCGATAAAAACTTAAATTAAAATTCACGAGTCCCAAAACAGGCATATAAAGAGTACCTATTTTTGAACTTATTGGATTTAGAAGTTCACTAAGATGCTTTTTGTTTAAAAAAGAAGCATGATTGATTCATTTTAACAGTTGGTGCAAATGATGGCTACAGTTGTCCTCAAGAGTGTGTACCATCTCAAACAAAAATCTTTTTTAGTGGATCTATTAATTACTTCTTTTTAAAAAACTCCTATTCCTAAATATCAGATTCTTCGGAAAAATTGTATCGCAACTAGTTAGTTCAAAAATCTTTGAAAACCATCGAATTTCAAATAAGGTTCACAAAATCGAAGACCAGTAAACACTTTAATCCTTCACATTTTAATTATTAAAAAAAGGAACATCATTAGTATGAAGTGTACTAATGCATTTATTTGTTAATTATTCAATAATACATTGAAAAAAATTTAACATTATAAATAACATATCAATTGCATTTTAATTGATAACAATAATACTTGGATGATATCAACACCACCAAAAAAGCAATAGGAAAAAAGATTTTAAAATTGCATTTTAAAGAAAAAACTGCAAGTGGAAATGTAAGCTACATTTACAATTGTATCATATTTAAAATATCTTAAGGGACTATGTCCCAAGTTTGAGTATTTTAATAAGGTTTAATGAAATTATTAAAAATTAGGAAATATTAAAAATAATCATAGTGTTTAGAAATCTTTTTTTTTTTTTTTTTAAGTTTAAAAAGTAACTTCTACCTTTAAACTTAATTAATTTAATACTAAATCAATCATAAATAAGATTTCAAGATCAGAATAATTTTATAAATAAATCCATTTTTTTTTCTTTACTACGGCAGAGTTTTTACTCAAAAAATATAATAAAATCATATAATATTTTTGCAATGTTCAATAGACTATGGAACAGTTTTTAGGTTAACACAAAAAAATTTTATATATTATAAAGAAAAATTGTATATATTTCTATCAAATTATTAATTGCTATAACGTATCACCAAAAAATTTAAAATAAGCTACTTAACCAAAATTAATGTATACTTAAGAACAGAAGACAATTGCAACTTTTACCCTATTGTCATAGGTAGCTTCAGGATTCTCATCACAGGCTATGACTTCTGGCGCCATCCTACAAAATATTAACAACAATAGTAAATATAATGTAATAGTACTTAAATATTACAAACTAATAGAACTTAACTAAGGTGCTGACCAATATGGAGTGCCAATAAATGTATTTCTCCGGCCTATCGTCCTATCTAGCTGTGCACTAACACCAAAGTCAACTACAAGAGAAATAAAGTTTTATTCCCTAAAACCATAATGCAATACAGCACTAAAGACAACTAAATAACACTAGACATTTAATAAAAATAAGAAATCAAAATATAAAATTATCCAATCTAAAAAAAATAAATAAACTTAGAACAAATTGAAATAAATCTATGCTTCTGCAAGGATAAGCGTGTAGCGTAAATAAACCCCTCTTTAAGATAGATGTACATCTCATGTGCAAGTTTGTCAATACAGTCTTCTAATATTATCAAGAATTGTGCACAGTTTTCAAAGAAATGGCAATGTAACAGTTGGCGCCGTTGGCGATTTTGAGTTTCACTGGTATCGGCAACCCCGTTTTCAACTCACTTTTCACTTTGCTCTCTTGCTCATTCTTATTCATTTAAAAGCTTTCATTGTTGCTGTTATTGCTTATAAGCAATTTCCTTCAGTTATATTAATTGTTACCAATGGCTAATTACTTATTGAGGTACGTTGGACCTTCCAGTAACCTTAACTGGTTTGTTCTTCACTAAATGCAGATTTTCAAAAACTACTATTTATTTTTTAACAGCAGTTTTTGTGCAAATAAGTAAAAAATGACAAAGTAAAATGTTAAATCATTCAATTAGAAATATTCCCTCAGTTTTGTTTTCTAGTAATACATCTGCCTTACCAAAATCAATTCTTTTACAAAGAATTGACACTCCGTTGACATCTAATTCAAATAATGCTTGGATTACCGTAAAATTGAAGATTTTCCGTAGTAAATCAGTCAAACAAATTGCTAGGAAACAAAATATAAAATACAGGTGAAAGATGACTAGATTTTTTATTAATGGGAGAATAAGTCGAAAGTAACAATATGACTACAAAGTATATTTGTCAAAGTATCCATGACAACATTAAATTCTAAATCAAACAAGTTCTCAAAACAATATCAATTTTAAACTTTCATACATACCTAGCTTTACTTCTGCATTATCAGTTAGAAGAACATTTTGGCCTTTAATGTCTCTGTGGATTATTTTATTGGCATGTAGATGACTAAGACCCTAAAAATATCGCAAATACAATTTTTATTATTGTTACATCAATTTGAGCGATGAAACAAAAATATATTCAAAATTTCTCAAGTTTTTAAATCCAAAAAATAAAAAAAAATTCATTGAAACAGTAATACATAATTGCGAGTGCTAATATATTTAAAGGGAATCACTATTTTGCCTCACTTACCCTCAAGATTTCTCGACAAATGTAAGCTATCCATTCTTCTTTCAGAGTATGTCCTTTGGTAGCTAGAATGTAAAAGGTTAATTAGTAACTATGATAAATTAAAGCATGAAATGTATTAGAAACTATTCAAAGTTTATAGATACAAGAAGGAGAGTGGGAAAAAACAAAAATCTGAAAATACCTAACAACTCAAAACATGAAAAAAAAAGTAAATGTGAAACTACTTTGTGAAACTTTTGAACCTGTGAAACTACTTTGCACGAAAAGAAAACATTTCAATTTAGTAACATACAGACCTCCCTGAATAACTTTTAATCTAATGATTAGATCTTCACGTTTTATGACTCATTCCCAATGGTTCAAGGGGATGGCTTCAAATATGCAAATTAATTTGTGCAAAGGCTATTTTACATTACGAAATCAGATATAAAACTTGTTTTCCCTGAAGAAACATACCTTTTCTTCAACGTATTCGGATTTCTGACTCCCAAACTCTTTGGTAACGGCAACATGGAAATATGATTTCCAAAGTTTGGGAGAGAGGGGTCCAAAGTTCGGACCCCTTAATGTTACTTTTAATTTGTGCACATTTTGCCATATCTTGGGAACTTTGTAAGCGAATAGAAAAATTTTGCACACAATTATAAAATTTGTTTAGTGCAAGATAGTTTCATGCATAAAATAACATTTAGTAAATATTTATTATTTTTTATTATTTAATTATAGTCGCAAAAATTTTGAATTGTAAGGCATATAATTTTTAAATTTCAATTTTTCATGAACTATTTGACTGATTCTGCTGAAACTTTGCATTTTGCGAAATTACAGTCTTTAAAATGATGTAACAAATGTTATGGTATACAATTCAAAAAAGTTTCTACTATAATTAAATAATAAATATACACTAAACAGAGTTGGCAAGGTTTTGGACAGACTGGATTAATCCATGGTTTAAACTGTCCTGCCCAAAACTCCTTTGTCTGAATCTGTCCGAAACCCTTTTGTTCAAATTATGTCACAATTTTAAAAAAATAATAATTTTGAAAAATAAAAGGTTAATTTTTGAACAAGAAGCAGGCAAGTTTGTTTTATTAAAAAAGTTTATTATTATTTTTAATATTTCATTTATTTATCCTTATGCAAAAACATAATTTATCAGTATTAAAAGCATATTTATTTATATTCAAAGGATAAGGTATTCACTTTTGTTGCTCAATAAATTATGGAGCTTCAAAAGAAATCTTTTCTTGTTATATTATACTATGTTCCTTTAATAAGTGAAAGCAAATTGTATAAAAAGTATCAAATATTTATTAATATATGTAATTATTATGTGTACAATGGTTACACATAGAATTTTTACCTTTTACCAATATTGAAGGTTTTGGGCACTTAAAGACAGTTTTAGTCAATTTCGGACAGTCTAAGATATTAAAAAACCCAGTGTCCTGTCCAAAACGAGTTTAGGACGCCCAAAACTCCAACCCTGACACTAAATGTTATTCTTTGCATGAAATTATCTTTGGATAAACAAATTGTATAATTGTGTGCAAAATTTTTTCAATTCCCTTAAAAATTCGAGTTATGGTGAAATATGCAATATGCAAAGAGTAAAATTAACATTAAGGGGACTGAACTTTGGACCACTTTCCTGGTCAAACTATTGCGACCCTAGTTTGGGCATCAGAAATCCAAATCCGTCGGGGAAAAATTTATGTTTATTCAGAGAAAATACATTTTTGTGTCTGATTTCATAACTTAGAATATTGCACTAATTAATTAGCATATTGGAGAATGTAACATATTGGAG